>JANXJC010000013.1:2074084-2118459 GCA_027564655.1 Leptodon cayanensis
TGTCCGGCACGGGGCAGCCCCGCGCCCTCCTCACAGAGGCCATCTCTGCAGGCCCCTCACCCCGTACATGAGGTAAGCCATGTTCATGAGATGGATAACAGCACTGAGAATTTTCAATTTCTGTTCAGGTTCAAAATTTCAAACAAGAATTCCTGACAAAGAATCAACCAGTGTTACAGGTCGCCTATAGCATGTGGCAGCTTTAAGTTTGCAGACCAGTTGCTAACTAACAGAACTGGCAATTCATACAGGTTTTTTTGGATATAGTTTTAGGGAAGCTGAATCAGTTAAGTGGTTAGCTTATTCTGGAGGAATATATTGTATATTTTATTATGGTTTCAGAAGAACAAGACTTTAACTACAGCATAATGGTTGAGATCAAGCTACAGTGCCACTTAGTGCCATTCTGTGACTTGCCTGAAAGCTTAAAAATCTTTAAATTTGCAGGGTATGGTGAAAGGATGAAAAACACTCATTGGATAACTTTGATATTAAGGTATCCATGAGACTCAATGTTATTTAACTTTAACTGGGGAAATGTGCTTTTGTATTTACTGAGATATGTTGTCAGTAAAATGGTTTGGGCTCTGCTCTAAAAGAGGATGGTCAGGCGCACAGTTATTATACGCTTACTACTGGCTGCAGTCAGCTGAACCCATATATCTCCTCCTTTGCTTGTACTGTCATTGTAGACAAAATTTTGTTGGCCTATTCCACATTAGCTGCCTTCCTTTGTTTTACAGTAACTGTTAATCACGTAGTAGCACACTGGCTATGAACAGGCCTTCTTCATAATAACAAGACGTGCACTGTCCAAAATGTCTGCAGGATTTCAGGTAAGCTGATTCCTTACTGTAAGACAGAGGCATCTAAGAGCTGAATTCTTAAGGCTTCTAATAGCAAAAGCAACAAGTAGGAACAGAATTGAGGTTAAAAAAACCAACAACCCTCTGACCCCAGTAATCATGCTGACAGAGGAAAAGAAGAGCGGCACAAGTTGTTCCCTGTCTTTATGTCACCAGTGGTCTCTCTGGTGCTGGGTGATCCTGCCGTGGGCAGCTGACAGTCTCAGATCTGGAATTCATGAAATTGCATAGCAAAATCTGCCATATGGCACCATTGAGATTTTGCCCTGAAGTTTTCATCTTTATATCACAACAGGTTGACATGGGTGACAACCCTGCTGATTCTTAAAGTGGAGTTCACACCCACACAAATAAGCTTAACGCATGGCTCACAGTCCTAAGTGGAACTGTCAGATGATCCAGGAATGCAGTACTTGGTTTTCTTCTGCATTGATGGAAGAACCTTTAAACAGATTTGCCCATCCCCTTACATGCTAAGTGTTTGTGGGGGTAGACATTTCTGGTAGATAAAGCAAAAATCATGCCTCACTGCATCAGTTTTCCTCTACTGTAGTATTCTTCTCCAACACTAGATACCGCCACTTTTTGGATGAGAGCATAACAGAGTTTTGGTGAACAACTGGAAAATAAAGAGGCAATAAGAAACAGTGAGGACATATGTCCTGTAGGCCACAGGTTTATATTATTTACAAATATTTGTCCAGTATGAATAGGACCGTGCACAGTTCTGTCATATGAATGCTAACGATTTTTAAGTTTTTAATCTCAATATCTTGTGGCAAAGTTTCATGAGTTAACTATATATTTCAGAAAAGTATTACCTTTTGTTTTTTTAAACTCTCATTATACTCCCAGAGCCCTGGCTTCTATGCATGATTTTTATTTCAAACATTTTGCTCTGCTGATTCAATAATTTATTTGGTTTCTTCTGCCTTTTCTTTCTACACTATGTGTAGAAAATTGTGTCATTGACCAAAGAGTAACCGAACAACTTTTGTCTGGTCTCAGTCCCTCCAAAAAACAGTGATCTTCAAAGAACTATGGATAAAAATGTGTTTTTCTTATTCAGAAATTCATAATTTATTTTAAGCTTCAGCTGAAGATGATTCTTGTTATCTCAAACACAATTTCTGAGAAGATTTTTGGAAATATTTGAAATGTAAAAGGTTCAGTGTGAAGAGACTCAGAAAGGAAGGTATAGGGGTAACCTGAACTTTCAGGTTCTTGTGTTGCTTTCTCAAATTTTAACACATATTGACATATTTATCACCTGAAATCCAATAAGTAATGATAAGGTTTTGTTTGGTTTTTTTTTAAATCAACACTTGGATAGATGTCTTTCTGTGTGGTCTGAGAAAAGGAGCCTGAATCTGTCCTCTCTATTAGCTCATATTAAATAAGCATCAGGCTGCTGTTACGTCCCCCTGAAACTCTCTTCTCCAGGCTGAACAAGCCCAGCTCCCCCACTGGTGGAAAAACGGTGTGAAAGAGGCATTGAGTATCCCAGACTTCCCCATGTCCTTTGTCAATTCAGCAATATGATCTCATTTTTCTCCATCTTTCTTTGTTACTGGCAGACCTATAGAACTCTTTCTTTTTGCCCTTCAGTTGCCATGATAGTTTTAGCTCCAGTTGCCCTTTAGCATTCTTAATTTGGTTCCTGTGTGACTGGGTGCTTTCTGGATAGGTAGCTCAGCATTGCATCTACCTTCTGTGCACTTCCTTTTCTCTTTAAGCTCAGTCAGGAGTTCTCCATTTGTCCGTTTTTCTGCCACATCTGCTTGAATTCCTGCACATTGGAAAGAACTGTGCTTCAAGATAAACCACTGGGCCCAAGATAAGTCAGTTTTCCCTCCAGTGCAGTCAGTAATGAGAGCTTGCCAAGCAGACCCCAAAGCAAATCGAAGTCAACTCACTGAAGTCCAAAATCATTACTCTGCTACTTGAATTTCTCATTTTTCTTAAGACTATAAACTCCATCATCTCACTGCCATTGTCACCAAAGCTCGTTTTGACCTTTACATCCCAAACCACCTCTTGCTTATTCATGAATAGAGAATCCAGACAAGTAACTCCCCTAGTTGTCTCACCCTGCCATTGTTTCAAAAAACTGTACTCAACATGGTTCAAAAATCTCCTGGATTACTTGTGTCTTTCCATGTTGTCTTTCCAGCAAAAGTCAGGGTGGTAATATCCCAATGAGAACTAGAGCCTGTGTTCATGAGTCTTTTTCCAGTTTCCTAAAGATGACTTCATAAACTTTTCTGGATCAAGCTGCCTGTAGCAGACACCCACCACAATATTTCTTCAACTCATTCCCTTTTTGTCATGTCCCATTGATTTGAACAGTGCACCACCATTATCCATTCCATAGCAACGCTCCATGCATTCAAAACACTGCTTTCCATGAAGTTCAGCCCAGCCTCCTCATCTTCCCTGCCTGCATTTCCAGAGAGCTTGCATCCATCCATTGCAGCTTACCAGTCATGTGAGCGATCTCACTGTGTGCGTTCTTCTGATAGGAGGCTGTAGTTTTGAGAAAGCACATAGACTTCTTACTCCTTCTGTCTTTCCTATGCTGTGTATGTTGTGTGCAGGCACTTGAGATGGACCCCCCAGTTGCACTCCAAGAAGCGCGACAGCTTCCTTGATCATGCTTTCCCACAGGCAATTCCTTCCAGCTCCATGTACCTCCGCTTCCCTCTAGGTTTTTCTCTGCATTCTCTGATTAATGTAGTTTAAAACTTTCTTCACAGAGTTAGCAATCCTGTTGGCAAAGATGCTCTCCTCTCTTTTTTTAGACTGATTCCGTCTTTCCCCATCAGACCTCATTGCTCAAAGAGGGCCCCATGGTAATAAAAGATGAAGTCTTGCCTGTACCACTAATCAGATATTAACATCTGGGATGTTTCTGTTCCTACAAGCAGTGCCGTGGAAAACTCTGGCTGGGCCTCCGCAGCCTTCGCCCTTGCTGCTAGAGTCCACTAGTCACTTTTTATATGCTTAGGGTCTCTGTTGGCAGTATCATTGGTGCCTGCATGGACAAGCAGCAAAAAGTAGTAATCTGGGCACCAGACAAGCTTTGCAATCTCTTTCCTGCATCCTGAATCCAGACCTCTGACATGCAAATAAACCTCTTCAGAGATCAGATCTGGTCAGCAGGTGGGTGCCACTGTCCCTCAGAGAAGGGAGTCTTTATCAATTGTCAACCATCTCTTCATTTTACTGGTACTGGTGAGGGTGTATGCCTCACACTCAGACAGCCTACATGCCTCTCCGGATGACACCAACTCTTCCTCGCCTGTTGTCATGGCCCAATACTTATTCTATGAGTGAGCCTCTGTAGGCGAAGAGAGTCTGCTTCAAGTTGTCAGAAGTCATCATCTTCCATCCTCCTCTACCTATCCTTCTCCACTCCTCCAGTCCTGCTCCTGTGGGTATCAGGCTTTTGTCCCTTCAGGGTCTCTAAGAAAAACCTCTTCGTCTTCCATTTTGTCATCACTGATGCTGTGTAGCCTGTTCTTCCTCTCCAGCTCCTTCCCCTGGCAGCACGGCAACTCAACCAGGATGCATCTCTGTCTGGTAAGGAGCTCATGCACCTTTCTCCCATGCTGTTCTGCAAGCAGGAGCATGGGTTTATACCTCTTCTTCAGATTCTTGCTCAAGGTACCTTCCCAGAAGGGTGTGAATTCCAGTGAAGTTTGTACTCATTTGAAATTACACCAAAATTGTTCCCTGACAAAAAAGACTTTCCCCCCTCTTTAAGAAATTAGGGGAAACACAAATTACTGCTGTTGTTCTAGCTATAACAAAAGAAAACAGCACAAAGCAAAAAATATTTACATTACCCTGACATTTATAAAGAACAGTAAATTAAAATCTGGTGATAAAGTTGATAACCTGGGTTAACAATCCTATTTATCAAATGAGGCCCAAACACGTGCTATAATATTAATTGCTAGTAGTATGCTAAACAGTTTTTTCAGTGCCTTCTTTCAAGCAACCTTCACCAATCTTTAATCAGAAATTCTACTTCTTTTTCCTCCCTCCCAACTTTCCTGCATATCACTGCATGGAAAATCTTTTTCTGCTGCTGGCAGAAATGGCAAGGATTTCATTCATATTCAAACTGTAAGACTGGGAAAACAAAAAGACAAGAAAATAATAAGACTCTCTCACCCACTCAGTCCCTTTCCATAAATCAATTAATTTTTAACCATAACTGTTGAGAATTAATAATTTAAAAGACCATTCTCTCACTCAGAGGATCACAACTGCTTATATGATTTTAATACATTTCTGAAAGTCATTCATTATTAAATAATTGATTATTGATGCTAATCAATATAAGTAGCAAGAAAACAAGAAAAGAAAGTTGGCTGATTTAAAGTAGAATTTTTTTGAAAAATGCATATCCACACAAAGATCAAGGTTGGATGGTGATAAGCAATGGTGTTTACATGTTAGTACAATAAATGCACTGCTGCTGTTGCTCTCATATCAGCAACTTTTTACAAAGCTGTAAATGTATGATTAAAGCTATTTGGATAAATTAAGCAGCAGGTTATAGGTGAAAAAGTTCTTTATTAAAGTAGACTAATCAGAATACAGAATTCATGTCTTCTGCATTTCCTCTTTCTTGTAAAATATTTGTTGGAGAATTTTTGTGCAAATATATAAATATTAAATGTTTAACTTTAGCTGACTAATTTGAATACATCTATTTTTTACTAAATATAGGGAAGTTCTCACTAGATCTGGTAAGTGTCTGAAATAGTAAGCCTGTGATTGCTAACAGAAAGGAATGCTGTGCCAGGGAAAGAGTTTATAAACTGTCTTCTCCCACTGACATATCAGGATTTTTAAATTGGCCATCACAGAATAAAAAGGTAATATTCACTATACATAGTTAGCTGACAAAAAAGAGAAAGAAAGTATGCCCAACAGATCAAATGTGAAAGAATCAGAGAAGTTCATTAATGAATTAATATGTTCAGGTTTTGCTTGTTTAATTCTTGGCTATATTTTATTGATTATAAGAACAGATTGTCTTTACTTTACTAGGCAATTAAAGGCCTCTCTACTAGACTAAACCCAAAAAAACCCTAAAAGAATATGCAGAAATGATTAAATTACACAGTCAGTTGAAGGACAATTTCCTTTCCAGTGGCACAATGTATTGCATTAAATATTATACCTTCTCCCTCTGTATATAGAAGCATATACTCATAGCATATACTATGCTTCTCTATTAGCATACAATATATATCAAATAATGAATAATTTATTTGGAAAATCCTCTTTTTGTTTGTTTAGGAATGAGAAGCATATTGCATATTCAGAAATGTCATTCTGCTAATATTAATAAGTCCTCTCTTCTACTGTGTCTGCTAATAATACTTCTACAGCAGAATCTCTAAATATCATAAATGAACACTGAAAATAGATTATTTTTTTTTGCCAAAGAAGACTGTTCTGTTAAGACTATTATTAAAAGTCAAAAGCACAATTTATAAAAATGACATAGAAAATAATTTACCTGAGATAAGTTTTCATTTCTTTATGCAACACTATTGATGTTTGTTTGTTTTATAGCATAAATCTGTACATGAAACATTTTGATATGTGCTACAGAATTCTCTTATAATCAGAAATGGCATCTCTTCAATGTTGTGATTCTTTTTGGAAAATAATTTAATAAAAAAGCCATTTGCTACTAACATTTTAAGGAATTAAATCTGACAACAGCTTTCAAATTCAGCATTTTGCCGTAAAAGTACGGACTGAATCAATGACAAAATATATCTGATTGCAAACTGCTGGCATGATTATGACAATATAGCGAAGACAAACTGTCTATGGCTACCAGAACAACAAGTGTGTCATTGGGATGGCAGTTTCCTGAATAATACCAAGTAGTCTGGTACTGGTGTTAAATACGCGCTCATGAGGACAGAAAGCTCTCAAGGCAGACCAAGTGCTGTCATCGCCAAGCCGTCTGTGTCAGGGTTTGGGCAAGAGAGGAGGAACCTGCCAGGTAGCAGTACCTACCCTGGGGCACCAGGCTGGGGTCAGAGGAAGTGGCTGAGCTCTGAAGTTATGAAGGGAGAGTCACAGTCCCAGTGCTACTAGCTGATCCGACAGAAACTGTGATGCTGATCTGATCTTTGTATCTGGTCTGGAGATATCAGCTAAATAAAAGATTTTTTTTTTTTAATTTGTTTTATTTTATTGGGATTCAGCTCCAGTAACCTTATGACTCTGGTATCATTGGATTTCAGTAGCCTTGCTTAAAGTCTATTCAGCAATGTTATAAATTTGATGAAGCAGAATGTATATCATATGAATGAAGTTAATAGCATTTTACTTCAATGAAATGAGACAATTACATCAGCTTAAAGGGTGTCAGTAAGGAATGAATAGGGAGAAAATCTACAACAGACTCATTTTATATGGCTTGCATTAATACATGAAAATTTTCAAAAGTTCATGTTAACTTGGGAATGTTTTTATTTAAATTTACATTGTTTAGTTTATATGCTCAGGTTCAGAACACAGAGACCATTTTTTCAAAATGACACTAAACTAATTTCATATAAGAAGTAAAAGCCAATGACTGATGTGAATCTTCCATGTTGAATATGTTTTCTTAGATGTTTTCTATGTTTTTAGTTTTTTTTCCTTTATCATTATAACATCACTGCAATGGCATTAAATTCCAGTCTTTCTGTAACTCACCTTTTAAAAACAGAGCTAAAAGACACTTCTAACATTAAAGTGAATCACCACTGTTCTCCAAGGTAAATTAAGTAAATTGAATACCATTCAATAGAAGTAAAAATGTGTTTAGTTATGGGAGATAATCCAGTGTACAAAGGCACTATAAGGCTATATAGAAGCCAACACACACACCCCCCAAATCCCTGCCCCCAATCTAGATGCAACTTTCTGGTTTTACCAAGACTGTTCTTTGGAAACTAGTGGATACAATAATTTTAATTTTAAAAATTATTTGATTGCTTCAGAGAAATCTGTGTTTTGGTTTTCATCAACTTTATGCAGCTTAATGGCTCCCACCCTCAAAGGCTTTCATAAACTTATCATAAAATCCCAGGAACGCTAATGAGCAATGTTAGATGTCTAAAATCTGAGGTCCCTGCAAGTCTAAAGATTAAATGTCTTAATGCTAAATATGAAATTGCCTCTATTAAAAGTTCAAAATTGTCATTTTCTGTAATTTTGAAAAGTTCAGATGTACCTCTAAGCTTGCCATTATTTTATAAACCGGCTGCTCTAGCTTGATCTACTTTGTGGCACAAGAAAACAAAATGCCCCTACAACTGAGATGATTAAAGGCTAGTAAATGCAAATAAAACCCAAGAAATACCCTGGTAGTGGATAGGAAGAAAAAAATACCTGCAGAAGCATGCATATATTGATATTACTTGAAATTAAGCAAAGTATTACTCTAATATTTTAAAAATATAGCAAGTCTTTTCTTTCAGTTCAAATTTATAGCAAATCCATTCTTTTCCTTGGAATGCAAATTCTACTTTCCATGAAAGGAATTGCTTTGTGATTCTATAAATAATCTGAGCAAAGGCATTTTCTGTGAAATCCATACTAATTGAAAATCAGTAAGTTTTGTTGGTTGGTTTTTAAAGGAAGGATATTTGAAAAGCAATACTTAGCACTTTTCAAGTAAAAAACATTTCCTTAATTGTATATGATAATGCAGACCATGCAATAATGCTGGAGTAAAGCATGAGATAGACCCACATCACAAACTTTAAAATGAAAATCACACAGAGATGCACACATTATTGCTCCATACCTGTATAAATTTCTGTAAATATAGACAAAAAAAGAAATTGAATATATTATTTAAGTGCATTTTTTTCTTTTAAAATATACAAGATTGTAACTACTGAACAATGAAGATATATCTGCATGCACATCTGTGCATTTCACATTTCAACATAAAGGCATGCTTCACTCTTTCCCAGTAATAAAAGTATGCTACTAAGGAAAACAATTACCACAAATTTATTTCCTACTGAAATATATGGGAATGTTTTTCTTTTCATTCTTTTATCTTATCTTTGTTTACTACATCAGAATTCAACTGAAATTACTAATATATGCAGAACAGTTACAGAAAGCTGTTACCAAACTCAGTTTTTCCTTATGGGCTAGGACTTGTGGGTATCATTTTCAGATATAGTAATGGCCACCTTCACTTCAGGTGGCCAAACCCTTCCGTGTTTTGAGATCCTGTTCTCATTTTCTTAAAATTTGACAGATTGGCCAGACATTATTTATAGCAGCTGATACCAGGATTATTATTTTATTACTCTTATTTGTGTGTTGGCAGATGACCCCACACCATAAATAGGCCCCCCATGTAGAAAAATAAAGCAGCAAACATTTGCTTCACCAGCCAAAAAAAAACCTGAAATGTGGTAATCTTTTCTTTGAGCAACAGCAATGCCCTCATAATTTGTAGGGCAGCCAGGGAAAATGTAACCATGTTTTAAGTAAGTCTTTGAAAAACTGTGGTTTGCACATACTTTCTGGAAAATTAAGGGACAGATACATACAGATTATCTTTTGCAATGAATACACCTTGTATCATCTACGTAACTTAAATCTCCTCCCTGTGACCAAGGTTCTTGTACACCATTCTCACAGAATGACTAATGAAATTCATACCCCTTATCTGCTGTATGTAGATGACTGGACTTACACATGCGGTATTCCCAGAGTACTCATGGCTGTAAAGGCTTAGAAAATTTTCTTGTGGCTCAAGATGTGTCCCAAGGTGCAAACTGAAAGCAGAGCTGAAACTACAACACACACCTCACTGAGTTTGCATGGACAGAGTTAAGCAACCAGGGCTTTTAGAGATGCCTTTGGGTTCTCAGTGCTGGTCTGGAAGGCCATGGGTCTCCTACAGAGCTTGTCATATCTGCCAGACCCTTGTGGATATCTAACGTACCCAAGAGTGTCTAAATTGACACTAGAAACAGCTAGGCAAAAGACTTGTTCTCTGAGTTGTTTCATTCTGCATGCAGAAACACCTGAATTTATGTATCTAGATGACCACTTTTAGAAACAATAGAAAAATCAGTACAAGTACTACAAAGAAATTCCAAAGAAGTTCTGCAGTGACTTCATACATGATCCAACAGCAAGTCCCAGTTAGTACTGATTCCCCTTCAGGCACTGCACAGCCTTTTCAACCAACCTTCTTCTTTATTGCTTAGAGGCAATGCATATTTTCTACGTAATGTACCACAAACGTGGCCACTCTGCTTCTCTACCCACAAAAAGCTCCCATGTGATGCAAAATGCCCTTCATAGCTCTATGCACCAGTTTCATTTTTCCCCTAAATAAAATTTTATTTGGCTGTTCAGTGTCAAGAGAGTGGCAAAACCAGATATAAACTGATGTTGAATAGGAGATATTCTTTTATGGTCTAACACAGAGATATGCTAGAAAGAGCCACAGGTCTTGCAAAACTGCCTTTTTGCATGGGTCTTGGCACAGGAAAGACTGAGATTTGGCCTATGAGCACTGAAAAAGTAATTGCTTCATTATCTCTACTCTAGTTTTTTGCCTTCATGAACACTTACATTTCTTACTTATTATCTGTTTTGTAATTAGCTGTTCCCATAATAGAGTGTCCTATGCTGAAAACTCCATTATTACTCTTGCTTTTCAACAGACTTAAGCATTTTTTTTTCTGCTGAGTTGCCTTTCTCACTAGTTTACTTTCTTTTGCAACATGTTTAATGGCCAATTACCATTTTTGCTTTAATCTTAATTGGAACACATTTGGAGACATGTGTCATTAAGGCTGCAACAAATAAGGAGACATTTCCTCAGAACTGAATTTCAATTTTCCTCTACAATTACATATATTTGATTAAAAAGGTCATAGCTATTAGCAACATCTAGACCAAACATATACAGTGCATTTTTTTAAATGAGTCATGTAATAATTTGGATCAAAGGATAAACTTCTTTGCTCCATTTACTAAAACCAAGTTGCTAAACAGCTTTTTTTTTTTTTAAAGAAAGAAAAAAGAAAATATTCATGTCAACTTTTACAGGGCTATCACGTATCAAATATACAATCTCTACCTGAAAGGGACATTTTGATGCTTTCTTCCTTCCTGAGCTGTCTTTGGGAACAGCAGAATACTGGGTCAGTCTATGGGTCACAGAAATGTTGGTAAAGTAGTTTGGTTCATCTTTTCCTTAAATACCAGTGTAGAGATTGGGGAAAATTTGCAGTTCTGTTGTGGGAGCATAAGATCTGTTCTTAGCTTTCAATCCCAAGTATGAATAAAGCAGCCTTATAAGTCCTACTTTATTTTCTGTAAATATCAGCTGGTCTAGAAATTGTAGTGGGATCATTCTCCTTTTGCTGAAAAGCAGCATGCCTGATACAGGGATGATCCCATTTTGCTACACTCTCAGCAAGGACCGATGTCTAATAGTTATGACCAACTTCATTGATGTGGCTGTGTGATACATAAAAAGTTGTCACTTCAAAGCTGTTAACAGTAAACTTGCATTTATTACTACTCTTAGAAGAATATTTGAATATACTGCAAGGTTCTTACAAAACACTAAAAACACCAATACATCTAAATATGGATGAAATGGCTAATGGTTGCTGTGAAGTACCCTGAAAGTAGATATGTAATACTAGAACAACTCAAAAGTGTAAGAAAGACTCATCTACTATGTAAAGGGCCAGTTTTACTAAGAAACAGTAAACTGGTGTTTATCAGTGGAGCGTTAGAGCACCTCTTCTACTAAGATATCTTTGAACAATTGAATGAACTGTAAACATTCCTCCCCTTCCCTTCATACAACTGAGCAAGAGCCAGATAAAATCTGTAAACTGATGTTCTCCTCCAGCTGTAGACTCAAAACTAAGGAAAGCAAATGAAACTGTAGCAATCCAGAAAGACAGTTCTGATTTTGCTGGCACAGATGGAAGTATATAATGGATATGTTTCAGCCTTATAACAAAATAAATAGCTTAAGGCAAAAAATGTACTTTGCTAAATTATATTGGAGACCAGCATGGGACTGGACAATATGGTAGGTTTGAGGTTTGGAAAAATATTTTTTTACTCCTTAGTATAAAAGATTGAGGAGTCTTTCTCTCTTTCATTGAAAATTAAAGGGCATGTTGATTTCAAAATATGATCATTATCAACTTCTGCTTCCTATTATTCTCTGTAAAAAAATACTTTCAGGTCTACATTTAACAAGCTTCCACATGGAAGGAACAGCATGGATATAAATACAGATGAAATATAGATATATGTTTTACATATAAAATTTACTAATTGCACTGTTCTTGAATTGTGTGTGAATTTTTAATGGAACAAGACACTATTTCCTGATAGAGACATGGGAGCTTTCATTCTACCTTCCATCAAACTGTTAGGACCCCTAAATGAGGTACAGTCTCACAATATGTTTCTCACACACTCTGCTCTCTTCTGAAGCACTTCATATCAATTCTGTAATAACTGTTATTCTATTATAGAAAGGCTACAGTTGTAGAATCCATATCATAATAGAAAAGATATTATAGCTCCCCAGCTAGGATACTATAATGGAATCAAGTTCATAAGAGGGCTGAGAGGACTGCTTAACACTGTAATAGATAAATTACTGCCAAAGACTATCAGTGATAAAGTATTGGCCAAAACTGTAGCTGAATATACTTCTGAGCCGTTTGTCTCCTGTTGCTAATATTAATATATTTGATTTGTCCTGCACCCAAATTGAGTTCATCTTCCCTCATGCTCCCAGTTCCAAATAGTTACTTTGCCAGTAGGGAATGCAACAGAAAACGAGCTGATCCCCTTTCTCTGTTTCTGAGCAACTTAATTCAGAATGTCCTCTGATAAAAAATGTCCAGTATGCATGACTCTTAGTGTTATAACTCATATATGATAGAAGATGGGTGGAAAAGGGAGACATTTCTAAAACAGTAGCATATTTGCAGGGACTAATACGTCAGAACCAAACAGAAGCAACTATACCAGATATGTACTTAGGTTAAATCTTGTATGAAAAGAACGTTATACTACAGTATGTGTATGTGGCAGCATGGTAAATAGTATTTCAGCGTTTAAGTGTGAGGTATAATAGTAATTTGTACTATACAAGTCAGTGACAGAACACTAGTGAAAGCACACAGAAACAGAGAACTGGACTTTAAAAAGTGGACTGTCCTACTGGGGTAATTAGAACATATTCACAGGCACATACAGTAATTGTGGCATAGATAACTATTATAAATGGCAAAAGCATATTATATAAATCTAGATGCTATTATTTTTTCTCCATTTGACATTAGTTACAACACATGCTCAGTGAGGCTCAGTAACTTCTAGGATTTCTGTATCTCTTCAGTATCTCTTCAGTAATAACATAACTGGGTATAATTTTTTTTTTCCTTTAATCAAATCTTGAGCTTCCTCCAAACCAAGGTCAAAAGAGTTATGATATAAAAGTATATGGACTTTGAAGTTCATTATTTTATACTTTATCAGGACTACAGGTAAAGCTGTATGATTTTGGAAAATAGAAATTCAGTTTTCTCCTCCACAGGACAAGGAACCTGGCTGAAATAGGATGAAAGGACTTCAATTATCATATTTAGTAATTAGAACACTATTAGAATCTGACAAGGATGTTATTTTGTATCTGAAAGTCTTATAAGTTTCTTCAGTTTTCTTTTGAATTATGCATAGATGGACTGCTAGTACCCTCAAGCTGTTCAGCTGAATATTTGGGAAAAGTCAAAGGTAGCAATTTCAGTGGCAATAATTCCAATGAAATACTAGAATATATAGAAAGACCAGTGATCTATACTAGCTGTGGGGAATCCTCTGTCAGGGTGATGTCAGATATAGAAAATCCTATGTTAGATTAGAAAATCCTGTTTTAAATTGTTACTTAATCATTTTCAACTTCAAACAATTTTAATAATACCTAAAGAAGCAGCCAAGATCATTCTGATCCTTTCTATTCTTCCTGATTGATGATGCATCCCTCTTGGCAGGAAAACAAACCATTGACCCGATAGAGAGCGACTTAGCGGTCAAAGTGAGGAGGGGATACCTCCCCAAACGACCACCAAAGACCACCCAAAAAGACCAGCCGAGACCCCTGCATATTCGGAGAAGGCATTTGATGTGTCATGGTTATATAATCCTATGCATACGCATTAGATAGTTTGAATATGTACTTGGTAGGGGTAGTTTAATATATTATATGCAATTGTTACTGTATAAAAGAGACACACCTGATCAATCTGTTGTGCTTGATTTGTGGAAAGTCCACCGAGCACCCAGGCCTGAATAAAAAGCAGTACCTCTCCTGAGTGTGTGAAATCGGTCTATGGCACACCAGGTAACGAATCCGCTTTTAGGACAAGGGGAACATTGATAGAGAGGAATGCATCAGTTTTGTCACTGTCACTGCTAGGGTTACAGCAACAGCGTCAGAAGACGGACTTCTCCAGTGCTCTCCATGCATTGACTTTACCATGGAAATTGGATTTTCTAAAAAGGTTTGTGCCCACAGGAAAATTAAAACATCATTCACAGATCAGGCTTGTAGAGTTAATTTGCACAGCCTGGACTGTCGGGCGTTTGAAGAAAAATCCAGATATATACCATTGCCCAGGCATTATTGTTCTTAAAAGCTTTGGATGTCTTCCAGTGTTCTATGGAACCCAATGGAATGAGTTAAAACATTCTGTCAAAGTAGACAAATCCATGCTATAAAAAAACACCCAAACAAACCAAAAAACACACAAGAAAAATACAAGAAACTATGAGTATACAATGATACTTTCATAAAATTTCTGATGGATTTTCATATTCATATAGGACTAATGTAAAAGTTTGTTAAAATATAAAAGTACATATTCAGGATATCAAAAAGTTTGCAGCACAAAAAAAAAAAGAGAAGTAGCTGTACTTGCTCTCGAAAGAAGTGAAATGGAAAGAAAGCCAAAATGTGACGATTTTTCTGTTTTCTTTTTAAGAGGAGGAAATAAAGGGGAAGAAAAAGGAAAATGGAAAAATCGAAACTTTCTGTTTGTACTCTTGCATTGTCTCCTCGTCAAAATAAACAAATGAGAATAGTCAAGGAAATCAGGAAGAAAGAAAGATAAAGGTATGCAAACCACTTTCTATAGATAGAACCCATTTCCAGCTTAATCTGACAGGATACCTTTTGTATGAATACACCTGAATGTCCAAATCATTCTCTGAACTTCTTAATTCTACATTCTATATAATAGAGGTCTGCTGTACACATTCTGATCAACTGGTGTATTATATGTTCCCACTACTGGTGCATACCTTTCAAGTCAGATTTTGTGATGGGAGAACCAAACCATTACAATGTATTATGGAAATACAACTGCAGATTGCTTTCCAAATAAATGACAGTATTCATAATATAGCTTTAAGCTTTTCCACTGAGAATAACAAAAGTAGCAAGAAAATCTGTGAAAATATTCCAAAAATAAAACATATTCCTGTGTAACATTCTACCATTCTACATTC
Source organism: Leptodon cayanensis (assembly GCA_027564655.1). Taxonomy (NCBI): domain Eukaryota; kingdom Metazoa; phylum Chordata; class Aves; order Accipitriformes; family Accipitridae; genus Leptodon; species Leptodon cayanensis. Next base: position 2,089,567 of record JANXJC010000013.1, read on the forward strand.
TACCAAAGTATTCACTTTCTTAATAAAGCAATTCTGTAATCTGTAATTAGTGCATACAAAGGTATTTGTTACTGTAACCTGAATATTTCCATACAATTAGAGAACATAGTTTAACTACCCGTTATGTTGACTTACTGTGAATCTGTTAAAGACTACATTTACAGCAGTTTAATACTAAATAAACAGATGGCACAAGACTGAGGTAGAGTTTTCATATGAAACTAATTCTGCTTTTATTTATACCATCATAAATGTACGTATCATCCGTATAAGAATTTGATCTTGAAATGTGCGGAGTAAACCTGTAAAGAAGCAAACAGTCTCAAAACCTCTTTTATTTCAACAAGAATCCTATAGATTCTAGACATCCTGTATCAAGAATATGATGTTTTCAGAGGATCTCAGTTACCATTTATGAATCTTGCCAGCAGGGTTTAACTTTTCCGTTGAGAGTATTAGACACTGCTGGCTTCTTGAAGGATGACTACAGAAATGTTGACTTTCTGAAATTTTAATCACTTACTTAAATATCTAAATGAATACCAAAGTCTTCTGAAAATCTGGCTTCTTGCAAAACAAGTACTTAAGAGATTAGTATTTCTAACCATGTACTGAAAATGATTTCACATCTTTCTGAGCAGAGGCAATTCTGATACTGCAGTACTCACTCACTTGTTATTATACTAGATTTTATTCAGCAGAGCACAAATTAAAACTAATAAAAATGACAAACTAAATTTTGACCATTAACTAAAATAGTAAGAACAAACATTAGAGCTCACTCTTTTCTCATGAATGATGAATTTAATGCAAACATCTTCCCTAAAGGGGAAAAGCCCTGCTGTCTCAACATAACAGGAAAATTGCATTTTAATGATTATTCTGGAATCCTAAGTATCTATCATTATATTGAACTGCAAGAGGAAAAATGTGTTTGTATTTAATTTATAAATCAACAAGTGCCTTAAATTGAGAGATATCACTTGAACTAGATTTGCTCAAGAACACCACACTTTTTGTTATTTTAAATTATTTTAGCAGTGAGAGTTTAAAATTAAGCCCCCAAAATTTCTATGAAAAAGGTCACAATACAGCTTGCATTTTAAGTGTATTTCCTCTAAAAGCATCAACAGAAATAATCACACACAATTTATGGATTCTAAGATAATTATAAATTGTTTTCTGAGACTGAAAAAATAATTTAGAGAATGCCATGACCAATCACATTAGAGAGAAAAATGCGTAGAAAAGCAACCGATCTTTGTGATGGCAGCTTAATGAGCATATGCCTCTCATTTTGTAAATAATCTTGTTCTGTTAATAAACTGATTATAAAGTATCTATTTTGATTAATAAATAAACACTCCTAGTAGACGTATAAACAAAGTTTACTTCACATTACTTGCAGCCTAAGGCATAATTGGCTGGTCACTTTAAAAGCTTTTCTTGAGAAAATGAAGGACTAATAATGCTGTAGGAAGAGTGAAATGAGTTCAGACAATTGACAGAAATGCTTTCTAAAGTTAATTATGTTTGCTTTCCCCTCTCCCTTGGTGTTCATTACCTTTAAACGGAGCCACACATTGGCAGAAGTAATTACCAGGTTGGTCAATGCAGGTGGCTCCATTCTTGCAGGGAAATGAAGCACACTCATCTATATCTGTTTCACATCTTGCACCTTTGAAAAGATGAAAGATTTGAACATTTAGTAAGACAATCAGGTGCCAATTTCTAATTCATCTGCACCACAAGAAGCTCAAGCAACTTGTGAGGAGAAACTAACATAAATCAGCCAAATAAAGAGCCACGCATACTAATGTCAGCATCCATTTAATTCTTATCACCACAAATACATAACAACTTATTTCTGAGTTGCTAAATGGTAACTAATCTTTCCTGTGTGTGGAAGCTTTGAAGGCCTTTTTAAATGCAGACTAATTTATCTTGTGCTATTTAGTTTACAGAGGGAGTCAGTGTTCCAGTTTGTTGGAATGCAAATGAAACATTAGACCAGGGCAGATAAAGAGAAATGAGAAGGAAACAAGCAAATTAGTCAGTGATGTCTTAATGGATGCTTTGTGGACTACCTCACTGTGGAAAACAAGGTTTACTGTGAATACAACTCACCAGTAAAGCCAGGTAGACAGATGCATTCATAGCCACCAGTAAGGTCTGCACATGATGCATTATGAAGACATGGAGAAGAGTGACATTCATTTATATTTGCTTCGCAGGTTGTGCCTATAAATATACGAACAGGCAAAGGGGAGAGAAGTTACTGCATAGCACATACAGTCAAATACCAACATTTATTTTACCTGAATATAGCTCACATACTGGAATCTATTTGACACCCTTTTTATACTCCAATTTGGGCATCTATGACAGTATGTTGATATTTTTTATGTTTAAGATATGCACTGATTTTCCCAAAAGATTAAAAGTACAGTTATTGAAGAGATTCCTAAGGCTTAAAGCAGGCAATTTTCCTATTATATGAATATAGAATAATAGAACACAAATTACATTAAATGTGATAGACTGCATTGCAATGACAGGAGAGGAAATATTCCTTGTGTTCATGATGAGGCAACAGATGTACTCCCAGAAAATGGAAAAAGCAATCTGAGGTAGACAAGAACACAATTTATTCCAGTCTAGACTATAGCTAACATAACCACATAGCTACTTAAAGTATAAAAATACTCTATTGCTAATGTTTCTGAGTGAACTTAATTTTTTATCATTTGAAGAATAAATCAAAAATTACCTCAATTGCGAGGTTTTGGGAAGTTCAAAGAATTTTACTAAATAAAAATGCAACTGATAGTTGTTCTGAATATAATTAGCAGTAGAAGTGTAATAGTTTGCCCTGTGACATTTGAATTACAGATTGCTTTGTATTTCAATGATTAAAAATCCATGATGTTTAAAAAATGATGCACTAAAAAGAAAATGGATGCACTTTAAATTCCTAATCTGAGCTGAAAGCAAAGAATAGCTGCAGATATTAATGCATCCACTTATCAAAGTGATTATGTTTTTCATATAAATTGTACAAATATGCCAAGAACAAAACCTTTCCAACATGTTTTTTTCTCTGATTCTATTATATTAAATCTGCCAACAGTTTAAAAAGCTTACAGAAAACAGTACATGCTATTTGCAAAATTTGACTGAACACCACTGATCCATTTTCAACAGCTAAGCTACAGCCAGCAGAAAACACTTAGTTCCATGGTGTCATGAAAACAAAGTAGATAACTTTAGTCAAGGTGCATTTATGCTGAATTTACATGTTTATAACTTCAGATGATGCTAAGATAAGTATACATGCATCTCTTTTGATATGTTAAAAAATTGGTGTAAGACTCAAAGTAGATTTATGAAGTTATAGTTCTATGGATTTTTTAATACCTTGAAATCCATCCTGACAGACGCAGCTGAAGGCATTCAGATGATCAACACAAGTAGCTCTGTTGTGACAAGGGTAACTAAGACACTCATCCACCTCGATCTCACAGTTATTACCTGGAAACAAGTGAAGGATTCACTTCATTAGGAACATGCCACTGGTGAGTCACCAGTGCAAGCAGCAACAACAAAATGAAATAACTGAGTTTAGGTACAGGGAACTTTTACCAATGAGCCATAAATTGTCTTTGGGGAATTAATTTCTTGTCGATTAAAGGCAAAAGTGAAATGTATATATAATGTTCAACAAAGGTCTGATGGGAATTTTATACATTCATTTATAGATGTACTACAAAATTGGCATCTTTTCATATTTTAAAGGCAGTAAAGTCTTGAGTTTTCCTATGACAACACGAAAGTGTAAGTATGGTTTCTAAGATCAAATGTTAAAATATCACAGTCTTTTTCTATAATAGTCTTTTACATTCATTTATTAATTTCTGGATTTTTTATGAAGATCTCTATGGGAAATATTGGGAAAGGTTTCCATTACGGCCAAATATTTTAATTATTTCTTTTTTGAAACTAATAATAAAAAATTTAGCTATTGCCATATATTTTTAAATACGTGGAGAAAAAAATTATAGATGCTGATTACTCGTTGAGAATGATGCACTTAATATTTTTTCCGGCCTTCGAGGTAGAACAAAGGTCAGAAAGTATTTATCTGAATTTTGTATATGAATTATCTGAACAGATGATAATGGCCTCAAATTTATTATTACTTATGCCTAAAAGGTAGGTAAAAAGTTCTTGATTGTTTCAGAGGGGTTTTGAGGGCTTTACCTGGCCACAGAAAAAGTATAAACTAAAAATACTAATCTACTATTATACAGCTAAAAGAATTTAAACAAATATTTCAATAAAATAAGACCTCACCAAGAATTATCACAAGTAACATCAAACAATTTTACTTTATATTTTGATAATAATAATAAAATAAACCAACCATAGAAACAAGATACAGCATTTCATTATATTACAGACAAAATACTACAGCTATTAAATTACAGATTTTTTCATCTAAATGGACACCTACATTAGGACGTAGAGCAACAATTTAAGAAGTATGGAGTCTACCCAAAATCTAAATTCCTCTGGTTGCCTGTGTCCTCCTTGACTACAGAGAGAGATTCTGGAGTCATCCTATTCCCGCTTTAGAAGCCCCATCAAAGTCCCTGCAGTTCGACAGGATAGTTCTGGGCTGCAGAGCTGACCTGCCACTCGGGGAATTCCTACCGCATTTCATTATTTCATCATACAGGTGATCAAAAAGATCTGAATCTGTATGTAGAAGGTTTCCTTTTTTTTCTTCTTTTTTTTTTTTTTACACTGTAATTTGGAATTACCATGACAGTATGCTGACATAACCAAACTAATTTTAATCTCGTCAGACTCTGTATTAATGACAATGACCTGCAGGATAGGTTTAAGCATAAGTAGTTAAACCTGCCCAGGATCTTGGATGTATATTTGGCAGTTGAGGGCCTTGTTACTGCAGCCTTATTGTTACAGAAACTACAAAGCAGATAAATTAAGGCCAATTTGCATATGGCTGGGAGTTGCAGTCACATCAGTGTAAGACAGACACCCTGTCTAAAATAGTATAAAGGAAGAGTTATTGGAGTGGAAATAGTCCCCTGTAGTCAGTATTTTTTACAGCTGAATACCCTTAGACAGCCAAGTACTTTTGTGTGCCAGGAAACAAAACTTGCTTCTGCCTGAATGAGAGGCACACCGCTAAATTATATCTATTGCTACTTTTGAATTACTTTCTTTTCTGTGGTTTAGGACTGACTTAAACAGATGTTAAATAACGCTCCTTTGAACTCACCTATAAAACCAGGTGCACAGAAACAAAGATAGCCACCCAATATGTCTTTACAGATGCTGGAGGCTCCACATGGTTGTGAGAGGCAGGCAGCAACATCTGCTTCGCAAAACTGACCAGTAAAACCTGATGAAAAATAGAGTAACAGAAGACATAAAAACTTTATTATCCCATTTAGTCTGAGAAAATAGACAACTGAGAGACCAATTTTGCTAAGTACTTTAGTGTTCTTTACTTATATTTCAGAATTTTATTTAGGATAGTGTAAAATATTCCAGTTTCTTTGAAAGTTTCGGTTTCATATACAAAGCAATTCTAAAGGGAACAAAAGAATTGTATGATAAAGCCATACTTCCAATAATAAAAACCATTCAAGATACAATGGGTCTTTCAAGAGAATTTGATAGAAGGTCAATTTCTTCAAGTGGTTTTATGCAGATATTCCTACTTTTATTGAAAAATCAGTAGCACACTGTTGATAAAAGCCTTCTCATTTTTACTGTGGTATTCCATACACCACACTAAGAAAACATCCTATGTTTCCAAGCCAAAAAAGAGAATTGTCCCCATACATTCTGTTATAAAGCAGGTATTACAAGATCTGACAGGTCTGGCAGCTCATTGGTATTGATTTTTTGCACCAGTTAATTTATAGTTAATAAGAAATCTAATCTTGTGAAACACTGAGCATCCGTGTTTCCTCTTGAGGGCTACATATGCACAACATTTTAAAAAGAAATTAAAATGGTATGATTTTACATTTTACACTTAGGGTATATTGGCCATTGTATTCTAGTTTCTGAAGTCATCATCCAGCAAGAAAATCACGTGCTTCACTGATGACACCATCTTTATTTTAGAACATGCACAATAAATAGTTGCAAGTAAATATTCTTTGTTTCACTAAGCAACAGTTGTTTTCAAACCCCAAAAATATTTTTAATTAATTGATATAAAGCAATTAAAAAAATCAATCACTCTGGAGCTACGATCCAAGTGCTGAACATAAATGCCAGGTTTCAAACTTTAGACTTTCTTCTTGTAACTTTTGTCATAAAAAAAATCAGTGAGCTAAAGTATCAGAAGTATAGTTTTCTGTTCTCCTATTAACTGAGCACTTTAAAAGTTTCTAAAGATTTTTAGATTCTTGCAAAAATAATGTTCCAGCAAAGATCAAAAGAGACTGGACGAATTTATTATAATTTAACAATTACAGCATGAAAAGCCACTAAAGACTTAAACCAGAGATTTGGTTCAGTGAGCTAAATATAATTAATTCCAATGTCTTACAAACTTGGATACCAAGTCTGGCTGAAGACCTGAACTTCACATTTCATTTTAAAAAAGATTTATAAAGGAATGCCATGCTTCAGTAGCGTAGGTATTGCCAGAACAGATTCTAGTATGCCATCAAGTTGCCCCATATCTGACCTTGACTTCACCAACGTTTTACACAACAAGGAGAAAAAGGAAAAATCTTTGGTCAAAGATGTTGAAACAAATCTGTATTCCTACAGTGTACTGTGATAGCTTTAAAAATTCAACATAACCCTGTTTTTATAGCATTTATTAAGTGCAGATCCAGAGTAAAAAATTATTACAGAATTTTAATAGTTCAGTCCTGCTTGGGCCTAGTTTAGCATAGAATTAAAGGAAACGTAAACCATACCCTTAGGGCAGGACCGAAGAGCTCCTCATCTGGAAGATTTTTTAGTTTTTGAACAGCTGGTTAGATGAGGTAAGACAGCAACTCCTGACCATCAGGGTAAATTGCTGAAACATATTGCGCTTTAGAAATCCTGGCTTGAGTAACAAGCCTTTGAGGCATCAATACAAGACAATGCATATTAAAATTGCCCTACGCATGCAGTCACTTTGGTTTCTAAATCAGTAGATGCAGAAAGGTGTCTTCAAGCTATGTTTCTATTCCATCCCAAAGACCAGCTGTGCAACGTTCGCACACTGCTGAAGTTTTCCTCCCTGTTGATTGCTATTCAAAATTTAAGCATCTCTCTCATTTTTGCCTTCGTAAATAGATGTTAACATCTGCTTACTAAAGTACTACATAAAACTAATATAAAAAATTATGATAAGTAAAATGGAAACATTAATCAATAATGGTAACAGTTCTACACAGATATAACTATTATATGTGGTTATGTGGCTGTCATCCAAGTGGAGATACTGAATATAGAAAAGGTAACATGAAATTTTTGCTTGACAAACTAAAAATAAATATTCATTATAACTTTATAGATTGGAAATTAAGATCTTAACCTATGTATGCTTTTATTTCTGTGTTTTGAATTAATTATCAAAGTATTGCAGCATGGACAAATATATCTGAAATTACTATACCAAGCTGAAGAACAGAGGGTGGTGGTTTCAGGGCCCAATTTTAATATTAAACATCTGTTTTTGTATAAAGTTTCTCATCAAAACAGATTCAGCAGCAGTACTTAAGAATATGCTATTTCCTATAAAAAGAAATGAGCAAGTGTGGGTTTATTTTTCTGCTACAGACACTCAAAAGATACTTCACAAATTTAGATAATGGACATTTAGCAGCAGCGTATTTAATTTTTTTTTTTTTTTTCAGAAATGCCGCATTTACATTCTTCAGACATTTCTTTCTGACAAACCCAAAAGCCTCATGACAAAAGTGATTTTTACTAGTCAGGCTGTGACACTTAAACTCTCCAGGGAGATCATTGCATTGTGATCCATTCTGACATAGTCCAGCCACACAGTGATTTATGGCAATTTCACTACATGGCTCCTTATATTCTGGATGGCAGGTACATCTGAAGGTATTAACTGGAACCTCACATTAAGGGTTATTGTCAGGGCCAGCAGGATTTGATGTGCATTCATTCACTCTTATTGAACAAATATTACTTCTGGGGGAAAAGTTATATGGTTCCTGATAAAATTACAGCTGAGAAAAACAGACTGAAAGAAACAAAATGTCAGAATTTAATAAATTCATTTAAAACCTGGACAATATTTTCAGTGTCATTAAGATTCTTACATACTAATGGGTTGCTAATTTATCCTTATTTGTAATGGATGTGATGATAATAATAATATACAAGGCATTTTATTAATTTGGTTTTTGAGATAGAGTGATTGTTACTGGTTTTGTCATTCAACACCTATCATAATGAAATCCTACATTCGCTTGGGTCCTCTAGAATTTCAAATATAAAAAATGTACTTATTGCAAGAATTATACAAAATGTAAAAATTGTAAAAAATATACAACTAGTAATAGCATAGTTGAACAAAATAGAGAAAGAGTAATAAAAAGGAAAAATCATCACCTTTGGATGAAAGACAGGGAAAAAAATGCTGCTGTTGCCTCAGACAATACAACAGGAAAGTGTTTTATTGTGACTGTCTGCTCTAACAAACACATGTGATTGTTGTATTGAAGTAAGCAGTCACAACTATAAAAGACATAGTGGAAGATACAATTTTCTCTGTTGTATCCTTCTTGCATATATGGTTTCTGGAACTCGGAGATCAAACCCCACTAATTCTCAGTAAAGACAATCTGAACTTCAGCAATTAGATTAGAATAACAAAATTATTCTCTATAAGTCTTAAAGACTTCATGTTCCAAAATTAAAGAGACTGAGAAATTATGCACATGCAACTTTAAGAAAGCTTTTGTGTTCTCTGAAGACTGCTCATTTTCACAAGCAAACTTACTGATCTAACAACAGCCGCTGTCTGAAAAACAGTATTCTGTTCCTGTGAGGAATTCAGTTGTCATTCTATTTCCCAGTCTAGCTCAGGGACAAGTCAAAACTTGTATTTATGTACACATAAACTGAAAGAAAATTAAAACACATTGTGAGAATGTGCTATCCTGAATATTTTGGGTGTTTGTACTTCAGTTTCCTACCTACATATTCCATTCTTGAAATAAAGACATAAATATTCTAAGGCAAAATAATTTCAACAGATTTACAGTTTTTTACCATTTAGGCTTGAAGTGTTTCAACTGTTCTAAATCTTTTGCAAAGTTTTCTCAACTAAGTTCTAAGTGAAAAAAATAAAGCTCCTAGGCCAAAAGTCAGTTTTTATCCCACCATGTCAGCATTTTCTGATGAAGTAACATTTCATTGGATATTCCTCAAAAGGCTTTACTGGCAGCTGGAAAGTCATCATTACAACTCGCTCTGAATTTTATATTATGATTTTCTGACAGGAAGACTGAAAAAATATTTTTTCAGCAAAAACTTGTATACATCATTTAAGCTCAATTTAGTCTGGAGAGGAATGTTAAATAGCAGTCAGTCCACCTCCTGCTTACCACTCACTCACTTTGGTATTAACAAATACATGCACATTTTAAAATATTCTTGACACCACAGAAGTTCTGCCTCTGTCATATGAGGTTGTTTACATTAAACACTATGTGACAATGATGGCAAGCTGATGTACCTGTCACAGGCAACAAAAGGAGATTTCATCTAGGCTACAGATAATATCTTTTCTCTAGGATGGATTTGCTCTAAGATCAAATCTGATTCAGATCATTCCCAGTGGACAGACCTCACAGGTAGACCTTGCAGACCTAGAAGCATACCATCTAGGAGCCTGAATCCACACGCCTTTCTGGCCCTCTTCTAGGCTTTTACTAAGCAATTACTGTTGTCCAGTTTGTCCTAGTCACCTCCATGCTAGGGCAGAAATTCTTGGCACAGTCACAGTAATTTCCCTTCACTGATATATCTGCAGATGCTGCTCCACCCTGGAGATTCATTTTTACCTACACATGCTTCAGTTGTGCTCCTACACAGGGGAGTTAAAGGGCATTGTTATTTCTGTTTCATGAATGCAGTTCATTGTGGAATCAGACTGAAATTACAGGTTAGCATGAACTCTGTGTACCTGAATGTAAGTTATCTGGCATATTAACAAATTAACAAATTGCCAGATTAAACTGGGTTCTCTAATGCTAACAAGCTGTTCTCTTAACAGTTTGGTCACTACTTACTGAACACCAGTGCTTTTCTGATCATACTCTTCATCCACCAATGAACTCTAACATCATGGATAATAACGACTTTTTTTATGTTTCGTGATCAAACTCTGAATACCTACAGCTCCATACAGAGGCACAAATTCTTTAGAGCAATAAATACTAATAGGCTTTGGGAGATGGGTAATGGTTGGCAACACACACATTCCAGTCATGTCACGTGGTGACTCTGTACGGCAGGTCTACATCTTAACACCGTTTTTTAAAGCACTGTTTTCAGCTAGGTTTAGTTTAATAACTTTAATCAACTTTTATTATACATATAGGGCTTATGATGGAAGGCAGGCAGGGCACAACCTCACTGACAAGCAATGCAGTCCCACAGTACCCAAATGAGAAGAGCTGAGCGGGTCGAATGGTGGTAACCAGGGTCTGCCACGGCCTGGTGATGACCAGACATCCTGCAGTGACAAGGTAGGTCTGAGATGAAGCTGGCAAGTTAAAGTCAGCAAGGCAAGGTCAGATTGGCAGGACCCTGCTGGTACCCTCTGACGTACGGCAGGGAACTACATCACTTCTTGCACAAGCAGAGCTCCTGACCAAATCCCTCAGAATGGAGGTGTCTTTTTCCACAATACCAGTACACTGATGACTCCCATTCAGCTTGAATTCTCTGGATCTGTTTTTGCAGATTACTGCCTAGTTGCTCCCAATTTCTGTGTATTTGTTTATGACTGTCAAAAAGATGCATCTTCGCTCAACTGAATCTTCTTTCTTTTCCAGATTCTTTTCTAGAGTTTTTGCCTGTCTCTCTCCCAGATTGGTGCCATCTGCAAGTTCAGTCACAACATTCCCAATTCAATCATCCAGGTCATTGATGAAGAACATTAGTAGACCCAAAACACTTCCAGTGAAACTCTTTTCCACACTGAATCACTATCATCTTTTACTGTTTTTTCCAGTGAGTTATGTGTCATTTAGTGGTAGTTTCACTGAGACAGTGTTCCCTTGGTTTCCTTATAAGAATGCTGATGCACTCAAGATATATATCACCTACTTCTTCCTTATCCAGAAGGTTTATTACCACCTGAGAACAGAAATTGCAATGGTTTCATACATTTTGCTCTTGAGAAATCCATGTTACCTAGTGACTGATTGTCATCTTTTTGTTGGGTTCAGATGCTTATAAATAGTTCATTTATACATTTTCGCTAGTATTTTTTCAAGAATTCAAGTTAGACCTGACAGTTCTATACTTCACTTCTGCTCTCTTCTACCTTTCTGCTATTTGACCTATCCACAAGACAACAGCTCTGAAATTGCTCTGAATCATTTCTAAATACCACAACTGAAGTTGTGGCCAAACAGACTTTAAAGTATGCATTTTCATCTAAGTGTTTTCTAGATTCTTCTTTTTTTTTTTTTTTTATGGTCAAAGACCTTCCTTTTAGATAGTTCAATGTAGTTGACTTTTTTTGCTTAAAGTCAAGCAGAAAGGATGTTGAAAACTTCTTGGCATCATATGTCAACAGCTTTCTCCCTTTGTTTGGAAGCATATCGACACTTTCCTTTCTGTCTTCTAAAGAATTACCCAAATATCAGCTATATATTTCCTCCCATCTTTTTTTTTTTTTTTTTTAAGGGTACTTCATCTCTTCTTGAATATAGAGCAAAACAGCAGAACAGAAGTTAATTATCTAGAAAGTTCTTTTTAAAAGAGTGACTTCACAAACTCTGCTGCTAGTGATCTTCAAATGTCTCTGTAGGATCTCTAACCTTTCTGTCACTTACTTTCTCTTCATTCTCCCCATCTAGAATTTCTGTCTGCCAGTGAGGGCTAATGAGTGCATCACTTCTCTCTTAGCAGCCTGACTTGAATGACCATTTCTACTGTTTTAGACAAGCTGGACCTTAAGCCATACAATTTAACGAGAAGATGTAAGAGAACTATTGGTCTACAGTGTTTTTCTTTCAAGAAACCCCTCAAACCTAGGAAAAGGGCCACAAAGGCCAAATACACCTTCCGATGCTGTAGGAACATTTTTGTTCAGTTCCACTAAAAGATGGATTAGACCTAGAGAAAAAGGATTCAGTAAGAACAGAAGCATACCCTATACATCTTACAGAAATACACCAGAAGACTTACAGCTATTACAACAGAAGTTTCATTACTGTACCACAGCAGGCAACTTCAGATTCTTTATTATTTACACTAAGAAGCCACAGACTAAGTTTTTATTCTGACTGTGCTTGCTGCTTTGGAATGTGTCAGACTATCTTATCATTTTACGGTATGATGCATTAGAACAGGACCTAGTGCTATTTTACAACTCCAGAATAATCTAGTCACAAAAGTAGAAAGGAAAAAGAAAAACCTTATGAAATAATAGCAGTTACCCATTTTCACTTTACCAGAAGGACTCAAAGTGATCAGTGTGGCTTCTTTTGGGAGGATATCAAGACATACCAAGAAGATGATGTGTATTGCAGTACATACCTTGTTTCTTATTACAAATAGGTAATTTATTACCCTTTCCTATGTAATCTCTTCTTGCAATTTATATGCAAAAACTATGGCATTTATAAATTCCCTTATGCATATGAAAAAATGAGAGTAAGAAATTGCCTAATAGAAATAGTTTTGATTTTTCCATTTCATTTGCACAGCACGTGTGCAAAAGTTCAGCAGATAATTAAAGCTAAGTTCCAGAAATATGCTCCTCTCCTCCCTATATAAAGGAGTGACTGTACATGCTACTTCGATATTCTTTAAAACAAATTCTGTGTAACAAGACCAAAATAAATATTTGAGGTATTTGTTTCCAAAGCAGGCAAAACCAGTTAGAATCAGGGAAAAAGCAATGCTGCTAGTAGGTCAGTATGTAACAGCTGGCTTCAGCTTCTAGGCCAGTGACACTTTTTAAACATAAAAAATAATAATAGTTCACAGGAATAGATTAGTAATCTGCAAGTAAAAAATATCTTACCACTCAAATGTTGCTACTTTAGCTAAGAGAATAAAGAACTAGCACGCCTTGATTCTCACTTGATTTAGAGCACCAGTAGCAAGACTAACTCAAATTAAAATGATGGTGCTCCACCAGCCAGAAAGCAGAAGTGTAGCCATATTTCTTCTTAAAAAAGAGAAAAATCAGGAAAGAAATAATTCTTTAAGTTTTTTTTTCAGGATGCCTCTTCTGCAAAAGCGTATTTCTTAGAGAACTTTGTTTGTTTTTTTTTTTTTTTTCTCACTGATAGTTTACAGGTAGATTATACAGCAATATTTCTGCCTGTCTAGAATTAAAACAAACCCCAATCACCTCTTTCTCCTTGTGTCCTTTTTTCAGTGCTGATATATGCAACAGTCATGCTTTAATAGAATATATACGGCTTATGTTTTGAGGTTTTTTTCTGCTTTAATAGTGTTCTTTGATGCTTCCTTTTAACTGAATTGATTTATAATTGTTTGCTGTTACTACATACTTTTAGTAACATATCTTATATATCCAACACCCATTCATTATTGACAGCCTTACCTTAATGTGTCTCACCATCAAAACCTCTCTCTATTGTGTCTATCTTGCTAATCTTTCTTTTTCTGAAAAAGAACAGGAAGAGTTTCTAGTGGAAAGAATTAAGATTTAATGAGGAGGACTAGCTCTTTCACTCCCTCAACAGAGTACACAATTAATTCAAAACAGCGCCTCCTTAAAACCAGTAATGGAGACTGATGGAGAAAATTTACTTTTTGTGTGTGTGTCCTCAAAGCTTATGTTTATTTGACAGGTCTATATAATTTCCAGACATTTAATATTTTTTCGAAATAAATACCTGTGAATTTCAATAGAAACCAAATATATGTGATGAACTACGTTTTTATACAAAAGCAAGAATAACTATAAACAACAATAGTAATAATATGTTTTCTAAGTTCTGACAATTACACAAAATCTAACTCATCTTAACATCTCTGAAAAAAAGATTAGTGAAATACAAAGCTCCCAGTAAAATCAGCACAAGCAGTGGGCAGTGTTGCTGTCCTCCATCAGTCACATCTTGGATGCATTGCCTGCCTTTCAGAATTCATGTGACAAGAATAAGGAGATAAGAGGATGAGCTGCCTCCCATAGTGTGATCTGATACTGGATTAGATAAAGAGCTCTTCAATGCGATATTCTTATTTTAGAAACAAATTACATTTGTTACAGAAAGTAAGTTTAGTGACTTTATTTAAAAGAGAATGGTTTCTAAAGTGCAACATAAAGTCAGGCATGCGTTTCCTCAGGAGCGTAAAAGTTTCTTAAAGTAAAATTCATTAAGACAAATAAGAAAATAAAAATAAACATACATTAGCCTGCTATTCATATATTTCATGATAATACACAGATGATACACAACCGTAATTTTGGGGTTGAACTATTTCTTAGAATTTGCTGATAAGCAATCTGTTGGACAGAGAGAAAGCACACAGGCATTCCCTCTCATCCCTCTCATCATATATTTTCTAGTTTATCTTTTTCAATTTTCAAAGATAATAATATTGTAAGATCCAAATATGATCCTTCATTTCTTATCAGATTAGAAAACCATATGATACCAGAAAAGCTGAAAAAAAACCCAAGAGTGTTTCGAGTAACAGATAAGTGGGAAAAAAAAAAAAAGGTAGGTGATTAAAACCCATAAAGCAACAGCCATAGACTTTGCTGAAGGTCTGGCCAGGCAATTTTGTTAGCTGACTATGTCAAGATTTTATACAGTATATTTACTCCTTACTAATGCAAACAGAGCCATAGAAAATGAAAACTGAACAAATGTTAATTATTTTTCAGTACATGGCAGGACCAGAAGAAGAAGATTAGTTTGACAGTGAATTCTTGAAGAAGGAAGTTATTTTAGAGAAGGGTAGGAAAGCGTAAAGACAGAACAAAAACATAGATGAAGAATTAAATGAGTGCATGGAAATGTCAAAGGAAAAGAATAAATGCTGTCCAAAATAAGGAATGTTAATATTGCTAAAAAACTGGCAGTAGAACAAAGACTGTTCTGGTTTTGTCCATATAAATACAGTCCAGATTTCTTTTTTTTTTAAATCAGAGATTGCCAAACAACGGATCATAATTTGGATCATAATTCCAAAACCTTTAGATCCTTGATTAGAAATTTGAATATATTTAGACATGCATTGGACAAATAACTTACTAGTTATCTACTTTCTAGAAACAGAAGTTCTGGACTAAACGATTGTTAAACTTATAAATCAAACATATAAAATTTATGTTTAGTAGACACAGCATACTAACTTCAGAAAAAGGCCATAGTTTCATTATCATTTTAACTGCTTTACGAATAGCATGATTTTAAGCATATTGACCAAAATTTTAGGGGTCTATAACTGTCTTCTGGAAAAGCATATCTGAAAAGAAATGTTATTTGCATTTCTAGTATCAGGAACAGAAGAAGATAGAGAGGAGCCAGAGATTGCATCAATGTGAAGAACTGAGCAGAGCAATGGGTAGACTAAAACTCAAGCTTTGGAAGTCTGTAAAATAAAAAAATCTAACAGAAAAATGATATAAAACTATGTATGTGAGTGTTGGCATGCGTGTTTATACACCCCCTTACCTGACCCTATACAGGTATACACTTTGTTTTTGTAAGGCGAAAGTATGAGTGTTCCCGCTTACTAACAAATGCTTCATTTCTCAACATTATGGAATCTCTAAGGGTGGTGCATACACTACTGACTTAATTTTCCTTTAAGAAACTGTCTTGCATAGCTCTTTTGTGAAGCATTGTCCAAGGTAGGTTTGGGGAGGTATATTGAAAAAGCATTATAATATAAAAATATTCATAACATTGTCTCTGATCGTGTCTGCCGCCTTCTGGCCACCTACGTCTGACAATGTAGAAGGGAAATGAGGAATTACTCATTATTCTTCTAGTCCCTGCATGCTTAGAGCTGGCTTATGTGATAGAAGTAAAAAATGTCATGTACTTGCCCCTGTATGGTAACTGTAAATAGGCAGACTGACACAAATAGTGCATTCAATTTAGGCTTTTTGTTAACAACTCAGCAACTTTTTGTTTGTTTCTCGTTCTCTGAAATAAGGAACAAAGTTTCATTATGTCCAAGGTATGCTTTGAAATCAAGCTAAAAGCTGTGAGAGATATAAAGTTTGGTGGAATGTGTGTGACATCTTTGAAGATGTAATTTTAAAATATCTGTGACCAAACAATCAGTATGCACAAGTAGCTACTCTCTGCAGTCTTAGAAGAGTGTTGGTATCATCATGAGAGTAGTAAAATACAGTTTTTTAAAAAGACAAAACTGTAATTATCTACACTACTATAGATTTTATATAGCATGCAGTATTCTCTGGACAGTTCTTCACAGTGAAGGTGCTAATGAACAGCTTGAGTGCTCTTTTCTGAGAGATCCATCAGTGTCTTACCTTACTCCTTTTCTTTCTCACCAATGACAGTACCCTAAAAAAGCCCAGATATCCTTCTACATGTAGTCAGCTGTCTATGCAGCTAATTTTGTATGCTTACCCTTCCAATCAGCATTTTTTAAGTTTTGTCTGTGATGGCCTTGTTCTAAACATGCATATGGCAATGAAAGGTATCTATTTTCTACATAAAGTTATAGTTATAATGACATCCGTGCATGTCATTGACAAAAGGATCATATGTACTGAAGAATGGGCGTGTGAGAGATCCCATTTTTATAGTACATGCTGGAAAAAAAACTGGGGTAGAAATCTGGAGCTGCTACATCTCAGATTCTTCTTGTCCACAGACATTATATGAATACAAACAAAACCTGAGGTTTCTCAGATGTGAAAGGGAATTTAGTGGCTTTCTATATCTGATTCATTTGTTTACCTGAGTAATAAACCTTAGGTGGTTTTTTTGTTTGGGGTGATCTTATTAATTTCTTATTATATGTGAATGGGCACGTATCATCAGCAAGAAGCACTTAAATAGGGTAACATATTCCATTAATGTATCAGACAATAAGAAAAATGTAGAGATGCCAAATATAAGAAGCAGCGAATGAAAAATTAGTCAAGTTGGGGAGCTAAATCCTTTACAGAAGAGTGTAACTTTGGTGAATTGTGAAATACAGCTATGATGGTTTTAAAAAGGTCTAAAAATAACTGTTTAATATTGAGAGAACAGATGATTGCATTCCATTCTGTTAGTGTGGTTATAGTAGTTCTAGAAATGAGCAGACTCAAGCTAAAAGCTGTCATAGAGATATTTCTTCACCTGGGGGATTTGTAATGGGTTATTACAGAATTTCTGAAGACATCACTGCTTTCTGTCTGCTTTTGTTAACAGTAACTCAATGTCTTATTATCCACTTCGAAATAAATACTGTTGTTTCTATTAGAAAAATGTCAAATTTTTAAGTCATCTGTTAGGGTTGGAGGATTGAATTGACATTACAAATGAGCTGTTAAACAATAGAATTTTTTTTTCCTATATTTTTAGCCTCATAAATGACAGCACATTTTTGGAAAAAAGACAGGAAGCCAGCATTTTTTTCTTGTTCTATTGCACGAAAATTTCACTTACCACTGGCATGAAGCACTATACTGATAAAGATAGGAACACAGGAAGAAAACTGGAATTGTAAAGAGAAAGTAACTTAGTAAAGCTATTACACCTAATAAATTCGGATCCTGTCACAACAGTGAGAAATTTGCCATGTCCTCTCTTAATCATAAGTTTACTTTCTCTTTCTTCATTACAGACTCTTTTAACATCAAACCCTTTGTGAAGCATGTTTCTCTTCTCATTTGCCCTTTCTTAGATTCTTGTTTCCTATTTTCATCACAGTGCTTTTGGATTCCATATTTTTCTTCTCCTACACTTGGCTGCATGCTTCTTTGCGCTGCCTAGTATGTGCTGGTGTATAATGAATGCTTTTTAATGCCATCATATGAATTTTCTTCTTCCTTCCCCATTTACTTCTTATCTTTTGTAAAAATTGCCTGTAATTAAAAGGTATATCTATTTCAAGAAATGTTTTTAATCATCATATCTTGTTTCACCTCTTTTTAATTTACCAAATTTATACATATTTCAGTCTCTGAGTGCAAAAGCTCACTAAATGCCTATAAGAATAATATAATGAAATCTCACATAAGTAGAAATTACAGTTTTGTTTGCTCTTACACATTTTTGCCCACTTTTTAACAGATAAAAAAGACTAGGTTTAAAAATTAAAATCTTACTGAGCTTCTGGGAACAATATAAACAAATAGAAGTATAGTTGCCAGTGTTATTGCAGAATACACAATTATGTATTACATCATAACGCACACTTTGAATTCACAGTGTTTGTGCAATTACATGACCACTCCAGGAATGACCTGTGTTCTTTTTTACCAGTATTTTCATTTACACAAATGTTGAAGTGCAAATTTTCCTTTGCACGGAATATGTATATTAAGGTTTGTATTACAACTTAAAACATGTATGGCAACATACAAAAGTATGACAGTTACAAGTGTGGAAACTTAAAACTTCATTGTCATCTTGTTCTTCTAGTGAAAATAATGAAAGAAGAGAGAGCTGTGTATATCTCGAAATTTGATTTAAATATAATACATATACCATACATTAGTATTTTAACTGCCCATTCTCTATATGGCTTAAAAGCAGAATAATATTGCACTACAAAATCCTTACAATTCTTCTGACACTAAAAAGCTAAAACAAACAAGCTGATGTTCTCTTTCTGCTGCCTTGAACTTTTATAGCTTTTCATTTTGTAAGCAACAAACAGCAATGTCACTGCAATTGCCTACAACTGAATGACTAAACTAAATATGTAAGTAAGAAAAACTGAAGTGTTTGGCAGAATTAATTTATACACATTTATCTGTGTTCTTCAAAAAGAAAACTACAGCTTGCATTAAAAAAGAAGTTTGTTGAGCCTATCTAGATGCCATTAGCAAATGTACAACCTGTTACTCAATTCCTAGAACTGTCTTTAAAGAACTCTATTGCTTATTAAAGTGTGTCTTCCATTAAATTTATGAACAATAGAGTTATTTAGCAAGTATAATAAATATCAGGACAATCTACTTTGGTAAGAAAATATTCTGAAAGCATGCATGAAGAGATTCTGTACATGTGCACATACATAAATGCAAATAGATTGGTGTGCATATCTATAGCTATGCATACATAAATGAGAGTCAGAAGAAGAAGAGACAGTGAAGACATCATCCACCTTACAGACTGTTTACAAGTAGCACTGATGGCACTGTCTACGTGTAAACAAAATTTTGGATGCATTTGTTTATTATTATTACGTAAATGTAGCATTTAAATTAAGCAGCAAGGCCAACAAACAAACCCTTCTTCTTCTTTTCCAGGATTATTTTATATTTATTGCGGGTTACTAATTTTTGTTACAGATCAGAAATCTAACTGTAATTAATATGTCCATCAAGAATATCTAGCTTTTACTGAACCACTCTGCTATAGTATAACTGTTTCAAATGACAGGTCTTAAAAAATTTAACACAATTAGAAGAAAAAATCAGTTGAGAGAATTTAAACTGAAAAATATAAATGACAACAAGGAATCTTTCAAGAAATTGTAGTTATCTAAATCTAAATGTTAGATGCTTAAAAACATCAAACCTACAATTAAAGCATATATCTAGATAAAATAGTCCTAAAAAACAAATAGAGAACAAGTATAAAACTGGGTAAGTTCATAAAAATTGGTATCAGCAAGAAACTGGAAGTTACAGAATAATAATAAAGAGCCTAACAAGTAGAAACCTGTGACAAAAAAATAGAGACATAAGGAAGTTCTAAACTATAAAACCAAACAAACAGAGTGGGCTGGGATGACCTTGGCTGACAGGTAAGCCCTCACCCAGTTGCTTGCTTATTCTCCCCCAGTGGGATGGGGGAGAGAATTTGAAGGACGAAAGTGAGAAAACTGGTGGGTGACAATAAAGACAGTTTAGTAAGTGATAAAAAAAACCCCAAACAAACGAGTCATGCAAAGGCAGTCACTCTCCACCTCCCACCAGCAGAGTGATGCACAGCCAGTCTCTGAGCAACAGCTACTCCAGTAAAACTCTCCCCCAGCTTTATACGCTGAGCATGACGTCCTATGGTCTGGAATATCCCTTGGGTCAGTTGGGATCAGCTGTCCTGGCTGTCTCCCCTCCCAGCCTCTTGCCCACCCCCAGCCTCCTCGCTGGCAGGGCAGAGTGAAAAAGAGAGATGGCCTTGAGGCTGTGTAAGCACTGCCCAGCAACAGCTAAACCATCCCTGTGTTAGCAGCTGCTTTGGTCACAAACCCAAAACACAGCACCCTATGGGCTGCTATGAAGAAAATTAACTCCATCTCAGCCAGACCCAGTGAACAAAGCCAATCAATTCTTTGGGAGAAATACCCATTAATGACTCATATATTTTTACTATTTTTGAGTCTTTCTGTTCTGATGATGATCAGGTCAGGGACTCTTTTTAATTATAGCTTTCTCAATTCCAAATAATGAATAATAGTGGGTTGTTTTGTTTTGTTTTGCTTTCCCTTAATGAAACAGTGACAGAGAAAAAGGAATAAGATACTGAAGGTAAAGGCAGACGACTTTTTTTTCACATTTTCAGGATCCAAGCCTGCGGGAAGGTATGGGTGATGTTCTGCGCAGAAAGGATGGATTACGCATTTGCTTTCTAGATTCTGTCCTTGGTCGCCAAATGGGGCATTTTTTGCTTAGCCTTGTTACGGTCTTCCCTCTGTCATTCTCCTAGGTTGAAGCTAGGACTGATCAGCATTCTTCTGTTGTACTACCATACTTAATTTTGTCTGATGTTTTTGCTGATACACACACAAAATTCTAGTAACCACCCTCCTATAGTAATGTATGAGTTTCATGAGGACATAATGAGTTATTCAATATGTTATTTCATACATCTTAGAAAGCTAAACTAAATGTCACCCTTTCCTGTACCAGCCTTAAATAGCATGATATAAACATTACTGGGGAGGAGAGAGGAAGGACAGGTTAACCATTACACTGGAGAGTGAAAAAGCAAAGAATGTCCTAGGAAGATTATTTTTCCTATTTCCTTATTTTGAAAATACTTTAGAATACTTCTGAATCTTTTTCTTTATAAAAGAGGGCTCTCATAACTTGTGGCAATTTTAGAATTGTCACCTTTTTCTGCTAGGCTTTTACAACTAAATTATTACACATAATGTAACAAACAATTGAAGTCTCTAACTAATTTTGTAAAGGCTTCCACAAAAAACTGAAACGAACAGTCAGACCTTCTATGGTAGTAAAGGGCTGGACATTCTCATGAAGCTCGCTATTAGAAAAACATCTAAATATACCAAGATTCTCAAAAACACAGAAGAATTACTGGAGTTAGTAAAAATATATTTAACATTTCACAAATATCAGGGAAAAATTAACGCTAATGTATGGATCAGCTATAAATGTAAGGAGGAACTCCTGGGAAGGACCCCTAATGATGTTCACTGTCACTCATTGCTTCCAGGTACTGCTTTTGCAAGAGTCAAGTATGTGGCAGGTCCTGGGGAGCCAGCTGCACAACCTCTGCTTCTCCAACAGCTCTATCAGTGGCCTCAGCCCTCTTCCTGATGAAGAGCCAACACTGGTATCTCATGGCTGGAACTGCCCACAGAAGTTTCAGTACAAAGACTTTGCAAAAGAGCTAACATCCTGTGAATATATTAACCTCTATTTCCCTAAGATACTGAGTCCACTAACAACTGCCTTCAAGCAGCTCTGTACTCTTTTGCTATATGAATACTCAAAGCATCTTCTGTAAGTGGTAAACTGCTGAACAGCATTTCTATAGCTGATCAGATGGACTTGTTTAGAAAGAATGCTATCCCAGTATAAGTTAGGATGTTAGAGGTATAAGAAAAACATATGACTTAGAAATTGTATAAATGAATTGTAACTTGGAGCAAGAAATTGATAGGAATTTTAAACTACACATCAGGTAATCTTTTTGGTAAACTGAGCAACAGTTTCATATAAAAAATGCTAGCCTTTCTTATCAGGCAACTTTGAAATCAAAGCAAAAAAAAATCATTAAAAACTCTGTGTTGAGTGATTGTGCAGTAGCAGCATGAAGGACTGAATGATTTCCTAAACATTTCACATCTGTAATCTTGATGATTCACTTTATTTTTTGAGTCACAGTATGCAACACTTTTCCTAAGGCCTCTTCCTGGAGTAAAAACTTTCATGTATAAGCTTCTAATTCACAATAAGGGTTGCCAGAAATGTTTGAAAGAAAGTACAGTTTTATTTCATGGTACAGTAAACTTTAATAACAGTGAACCTCCCAAAAAGGAAGAATTTGATTTACAGTTTTTCTGTGTGTGAGTTTACTCTTAATCAGAAGTACTGCTCCTTTGATTCAGTGTAGTAAGTTGAACAAAAATTGATTCTAGGTTGAATCCATCAAACCAAGCATCTCAACCAACAGGATTTGCTGCTTCAAAATCAGTCTACTTTAGCAATCATGCTAATCATCCACTAATCCCACTGAAAAAAAGAAATATTTATGTATTCAGTAAGGTGTAGCAGGGATAATACATCACTGAGGCATGAACAGGGATGGGAAAGAAGCTGTGTAGTAGATGTAAGGTTTTGTAAAAGACTAAAACATGATAACATCCTGTAAGGACCTAAGAAGCACTCTGTGTGGTCAGTGCAATGGTGCACAGCCTAGAACTGTCCAAGAGCAGAAAAAGAGAGGCTATTTAGAGAGAGCATATTAGCTTAGCCACTTCCCAGAGTCTGTTCTCTTTGAAACCTCCAAGCATTCAGGTGTATTAAAGAAGTTAGAGGATCCTTTAGTATCCACTTACAGCCTTTTTGGTTGTGAATTTGTCTAATCCCTTACCAAACCTTCTAAATAAATTCTCTAGCTACATCACATTCTGTGGTAACAAATTAAGAAATGCAACGTAATCTGTTAAAAGTTCTTTTATGTGTTTTAGTCCAAAATCCCACTAGGTTCTTCAAGTGCCTTCTTGCTTCTTGTGAACAGGCTTCGGTGAACAACAGTTCTGCTTTCAGCTTAGCCCCTGCTTTCATGATTTTCTTTCTAAGCTTCCTCTATTTCCCTCATGCTTTTCTTCTACAAACTTAAAGCATCCTTGCTTTTTCATAAGGCAGTTGCTCTATTCCATTGATCACTTCTGTTGCCTTTCTGAATACATTCTACAAATCCAACATCTTCTAGATTAATATTTCCTTAACTATCGGATTACCTGGGGAGAAGTTATAAACTTTAAAGAGCGACTCCTCACTTCTTCCTCAAACCGTTCTTCTCTACCATTTCAAGGCAAGGTTTCCAGATGACAGACTACTGTTGTAATAAGCTTTTTACTACACTACTATAGTACTTGTCTTTAATTTTGCTTTTTTCCCTGGTTAAAATTCAGTATAGATATGAAGCCACTTCCTAGTGGAAGGCTAAATTAACACATGGGAAAAAAAATAATATTTGAGAAGTTTTTAAATATTCATTCAAATTCTGGCTTTGGAAAAGCATTGCACATAAACAAACTCTTCTATTTTTTTCAGCTACAAAGTTGATTGGTAAAAGGTGAAGCCCTAATGAAGATTATGGAAAACTTTTAGATATGGCCAAAATGCTTGCTGTCTTAAAGACTGTGTGTGTAGCTCATGTTCTACTTGTTGAACACCAGGACCTCCAGGTCATTTTTTGCAGAGCTGCTTTCCAGCCAGTTGGCCACCAGGCTCTGATGGTGAATGGGATTATTCTTCCAAAGCTGTGAGACTTGCATTTCTCTTTGTTGAACTCTGTGAGATTCCTGTTAGCCTGTTTCTCCAGCCTGTCAAAGTCCCTCTGAATAGAAATCCTAGCCTTCAGCATATCAACCATTCACCCCAGTTTTATATCATCTGTGAATTTCCTGAGAATGTAAACCATCATCCAGGTCACTAATAAAAACACTAGACAGATTTGATTCTAGTGTCAAATAATGATGAATGCCACTAGTTACCAGTTGCCAACTAGGCTTTGTGCCATTTACCACAAATCCTTTAACCATGGTGTTCCAGCCAATTTCGAGCCCATCTTACTGTCTCCTTTCCCAGTCTGTATACCTCATTTTGACAACAGCATTACTCAGGGAGGTCATGTCAAAAGCCTTGCTAAAGTCAGTTGCATCCACTGCTCTGAACTTATCCACAGAGCTGGCTGTTTCATGATAGAAGCCTACCAGACTGGTTAGGCATGATTCACCCCTGGTAAATCCATGGTGACTGGAAACAGTCACCTTCTGGTCCTTCATGTTCTTACACACAGCTTCCAGGAGCATTTGTTCTATAATCTTCCCAGGGATTGAGGTTAGGCTGACTTGCCTATAGTTATCTGAATACTCCTCTTTAAGATGGGGTTGCTTTTGCCTTTCTCTAGTAATCAGAAACCTCCCCTAATCAATACGACTATTCAAATATAATAGACTGCAGCCTTACAATAATGCCAGCCAGCTCCCTCAGCACCTGTGGATGCATCTCATCAGGTCCCACATACTTATGCATGCCTAATTTGCTCAAGTCCTTCCTAATTATTTTCCTCTACCATGCATAACGCTTCACTCCCACAGATTCTGCCTCTAGGCAGAGCAATCCGGGGGTCACCTGAGGGTGAACTTATAAGTAAACAGAAGCAGGGAAGCCATTAATAACACCTCTCTTTTCCATATGCTTTGTCACTACATGCACATCATTCATCAATGGGCCCATGTTTTCTTTGTCCTTCTGCCACACCTGTTCAGCTTCCTGCACATTGGAACAGACCGTTACCGTGTTTGAGAAGGTTGTCTTGGGCTCCTTTGCTCTGCAAGGGTGGGGATTGAGTCAAGCAGAATTCTCAAACAAAATGAGCTCTCCTTAAATTCAGGACCGTGATTCTGCTGCTTGTCTCAGAAGATTTTCAACTCAAGTCACTGGGGCCAAGGCTGCTTTACATTCCTCACCAGCTTTTCCTTGTTCGTGAGCAACAAGTCCAGCAGAACATCTCCCTTACCATCTGGTTGATCACCTGTATCAACATTTTTTTTCTCAACACTGCAGATGTCACCCGGGTTGCTTGTGCCCAACCCTATCAAACCACCAGCAAATACTGTGGTCATTGAAGTTGCACATGAATGTGAGGGCCTGTGACAGTAAGACTCCTTCAAGATATTTAAAGAAGGCTTCATTTACTTCATTCTCTTGATCAGGTGGTCTGTGGCAGATGCCCACCACACCACCTGTGTGGGTTTGCCCATTAATCCTTTCCCCTAAGCTCTTGACTGGCCCATCACTCATTCCAAAGCAAAGCTCAGTATATCTGAGCCTCTCCTTTGCATAGCGTGAAACCCCTCCTTCTCACCTTCTTGGTTTGTCCTTCCTAAAGACTCAGTATCCTTCCACTGCAGCACCCTGTTTTTGTTGGCTATCCCACCATGTCTCTCTAAACCCCATGAGATCAGTGCTCTGCAACTGCACACACACTTCTAATTCCTCATGTTTGCATCACATGCTGCATGCATTTCTGCGTATGTACTGAAGAGGGTCCCCCTCAGTCATGCTGCTTTCACAAGTGTGAGAGCCTCCACCACTATTCTGTCCCCTCGACACTTTCTCATTGCTCCATGTCCTTGCATGTAACTTCTCTTCCTGTTAAGGCAATCCTCCTGTGCATATCTAGTTTAAAGCCCTCTTGTTAGAGTAGGAATACTGTTGCCAAAACCATTCTCATTCCACTTTGTCACCTGGGCCACATCCCTCACCAGTAGTTACTGTTTTTCAGAGAGGATACTAAAAGCTCAAGATCTGCCTGCAATACCAGCCAGACAGCCAAGCATTTACCTGCATTATGTGCTCAAACCCACCTAAGGACTTTGACTTTCACTGAAAAGACTGAGGAAGACACCACATAGCTCCCCAGGCCCTTCTTCACTTTTCCCAGTGCTCTGTAGTCACTCTTCAATTTGTTCCAGGTCTCCCTGGGCAGTATTGTTGGTTCCCATTTGGGTAGGCAACCAGAGGTAGCAGTCTGAGGGCAAGATGAACATCAGCAGTCTCTCCAAAGGATCTGAGATCCAAGCCCCCAACAAGTAGCAAATCTGCCAAGAAATTAAGACAGGTAGGCAGATGGGTTCCTGCATCGCCGCAGAAGGAAATCTATTACCCACCACTTGTGCTTGGTGTAGGAAGTTGGTTCAGGTTCCACTGGCCTTAGGGCCTTCTCTGACAGATATGCTTTGTCCTCACTTATTCTCAGGGCACTGTACCTGTTCAGTAATTGCAGGTGTGCAGGCAAAGAGGGAATATTCCTTCTGTTGCTAGGGCCATAAGTTTCCATCTTGGGACTCTCCATCCACTACTCCTTTAAGCATAATCTATAGCTGTCCATCCTTCCTTGCATCATGTGGCTCAGGCTTTTGCCTCTACAGGGTACGTGGAAAGACCTTATTGATCTCCTGCATTCATTCTCTGTGATGGTGTGCAGTCTGCTTACCTCTTTCACAGGCAAGGCCACCATCACCCCCACCCCAGAAAGAAGTACTGTCTGCAGCCCAAAGCCTGTATGGCAACATCGTGCTTCAGAAGTACGGCTTGCGTCAAAGCTTCTGTTTTGCTTGGGGTATTTTCTTCAGCTGATGCTAGAGACTGATCTATAACACATTACTACCACCATTGCATAGATCTTAGTCTTGAGCATAGTTTCAAGGACCATCTTGCAACAACTGACAGACCCCTATTTTCTGCTTTCCAGGAACCATGCTGCTATCTAGAGATTTATATCTGCTCCCCAAGTTCAGCTGAGTAGTTGCTCGACACTCCCTGATTAGCAGTCAGGTGAAGACGGTGTGTATAGGCGCTCCCTAAAAAGGAAACAGCTAACAAGCAAAGCCTTCCAGAAGCTATTCCTCACCCAATGTAGCAGCCTGCCAGAAGATGTTGCTCAAAAAGGAAGATCCCAAAAGATATTTCCTGCAGTTCATTGGGGAAGCCTGGGAACTGCTATAACTGGTATGTTTGTGTTAGCTGTTGTCTTCTGTGCTCATAGCCCTTATGATACATAATTATTATATATAATTTGTCTTCTTTTATTTATAAACGTCCTTGCTTTCTTCTTTGAAATCCAATACATGCATGCATAACATCATAACTTCCTAGACTAAAGACCATCTAAATCATTCATTTTCATCCTGTATTTTGTAGATGCATTAATTCTTCACAAAGACTGTATCTAATAAGTGTTCAAAAATATTAATGGAAAATGTATATACTCTGAGAGTTCATATGTGTATTTCTTAAAGCATTTTAATAATAATTCCATGCATATTATTTCACTTTTTCAGTCCTATAAAGCAGGCAGATGTTTTCATACTCGTTGTATTTGCGATTGCGCAAAGCAAACTACTCTTTGACAAAATGAGGTGTGACATTTGGTTTATCCACAATGGAAAAAGTAATGAAATATTGTCACAGGCTTTACAATTTAAAAAGTATAACTAACATACTGCATTAAGATGTAAGAATCCAGTCTTAACAAATTAGCTATAATAATTAATAATAATAATAAAAAAGGCAAAACTTAGATATTCTAAATCCTGAAAATCTATTGGGAGACTCTCAGGTCTTAAAAGACATTATATGTGTATGTATATGTTTGTACATGCATAATACATGCCTACACACATTTCTATATGTACTAATACCCATATGTATTTATGTATATATTCAGGTTATTTTTATGCATTATACACTCACTGGCTGTGAGTGCTATTTCTATGTTTCATACTTCAATAACTTTCAAGCCACTTATACACTAGACTTGAAATAGTTTGCATACATTTTTAAATCTCTTGCATAAAACCATATATAATTCTTACAGGGACGTAACAAATTTAACTGCTTGTTTTTCCTATCCATTATAAGCATATATTTCTGTCCAAATATAAGGTTGATCCTTTTACCATTATATTGCTAACTTGACATGGTGGAACAAGGTTTAATGCAGTTTAGTGCAATGTAAGTGACCTAAGAGTATGAAATTACCGCAACTGAAAAAGTACTATCATTTCATGTTTTACTTGCTACTTTCCAATCAGATGATGACTAGTTGGCCCACAATAAAGAAAGGGGAAAAAAAATCAACAATTAGTCACACTGTACAAGTATCACCTACTTAAATTAGCTGGTTATATTAAAAGATACTGCATTCCAATGTATAGAAGCTGACCTGTAGCAACAATCTAGCTCTATAGAGAAAAAGCCACACTGAAGCATAAAAGTTCATATATCTGTAAGATACTGTATATTTGATGAAAATTATGTATTCCATATGAAGACAGAAAAGTTGATTTAATATTATTGACGGCTTCAGATATTAATAGCTTCTCTCATCACTGCAAGCAACTGTATTAGGTTTGCGTGGCAAGGTTCTGGTAGCTGGGGGGGGCTACAGGGATGCCTTCTGTGAGAAGCTGCTGGAAGCTCCCCCCATGTCCAACAGAGCCAATGCCAGCCGGCTCCAAGAC
>JANXJC010000013.1:2118559-2159268 GCA_027564655.1 Leptodon cayanensis
TGGGCTGGGGGGAGAAGCAGAACAGCCCTTGGCTCTGGGCAAGCGCTGCTCAGCAGGAACCAAAACGTCCCTGGGTTGTCAACACTGTTTCCAGCACAAATCTAAACCACAGCCCCGTACCAGCTACTGTGAAGAAAATTAAGTCTATCCCAGCCAAAACCAGCACAGTTAGTCATGCTTGACCAACTTGATAAACTTCTACAATGAAATGACAGGCTTGTTAGATGCCGGGAGAGAAGTGTCTATTGTCTACCTTGACATTAGCAAGGCTCTTAGAACTGTTTCCAACAATATCCTCATGAAAAAGCCGATGAAGTATGGGCTGGATGAGCAGACAGTGAGATGAATTGAAAACTAGATGAACAACCAGGTCCAGAGGGTGGTGATCAGTGGGTCTAGTCCTGTTTAACATCTTCATTAACGATGTGGCTGATGGGGCAGAATGTACCTTCAGGAAGTTTGCTGATGACAGAAAGCTGAGAGGAGTGGCTGATACATCAGAGGGTCATGCTGCCATCCTGAGGGACCTCGACAGGCTGGAGGAATGGGCTGACATTAATCTCATAAAGTTGAAGAAAGAGAAGTGCCAAGTCTGCACCTGGGGAGGAATAACCCCAAGAACCGGTACATGCTGGGGGCTGACTAGCTGGAAAGCAGCTTTGCAGAGAAGAACCTGGGGGTCCTGGTGGACATCAGGTTGAAGTGAAGGGCCACTAAGGTGACTAAGTGACTGGAGCATCTCTCCTATGAGGAAAGGCTGAGGGAGCTGAGACTGTTCAGCCTGGAGAAGAGAAGGCTCCAGGGGGGGCTGGATCTCATCAATGTGTATAAATACTTGAAGGGAGAGTGCAAAGAAGATGGAGCTGGGCTTTTTTCAGTGGTGCCCAGTGACAGGACCAGAGGCAGTGGGAAAACTGAAACACGGGAGGTACTGTCTGAACATCAGGAAATACTTTTTTGCTGTGAGGGTGACCAGGCACTGGCACAGGTTGCCCAGGGAGGTTGTGGAGTCTCCATCCGGAGAGATATTCAAAAGCCATCTGGCTTTCAAAAGCCATATGGGAAACTGGCTCTAGGTGTTCCTGCTCGAGCAGGGGGTTTGGACAAGATGACCTCCAAAGGTCACTTCCAACCTCAACCATTCTGTGACTCTGTGAACATGAGGACTTGCTTGTATAAATGATATATTACTGGAAAATACTCTGTTTTTATTTTATCACCCAATGAGGTGCTATATAATAGCATTCCCATAGAAGCAAATTCAAAAAAAAGAAATTTCACAATATTACTCATTTAGTGTAACTCGTTATCACATATACTGAATATATTGAATTCTGATTTTTCAGAGAGTATAAACCACAAACAATTAATAAAATGCTGTTTAAACTTATAAAAATGTTATCACTACCCTAGCAATTCCATTTTCATAGAGTCTCCGAGGGTTTATGATCCTGGGATGTTTTCCAGCACAGAACAGATTTGAAGTTCAGTCATAACTGCACGTTGTGAATCAGTGAAGAGTATCTCAGTGTAATACTAAAAACCCCACACTTATTCTTATATAATTTCTTTTTGTGTGTGTGTGCTTATTATGTCATTTATCTGTAATTCAACTTCTTTACATATCCAGATGTACTTCATTTTTCTTCATAAATAGTAAATTCACTTTCAGATGAAATATCAAAGGCAATAGTAAATAAACTAGAGTAAAACAGAAGTTATTGTTGCTCAGGTCTCTGTACATCTTTAGGGAACTATCATACTTTGTGTACTAGGATTCATAGATTTGCAAATAAGCCATGAGTTCCCAGTCACCAAGTTGGTTTCTCTCCTGCTAATAAATGAATCCCTGGGTACTCTTAGATATAACATTAGACACAGTTTTTAATTTCAGAAGCAAAATTTTACATAGACAACTCATAGCCGTCTTCTCTGCCTAGATGATTGATTGATCTGATGTCTATAAACATTTCTCAAATGCTTTACATTCTATTAGCTAGGGACCTCTTCGCCACCGCAATGGGATTTGTCAACATGAAAAGCATGATCTGATTTCATGAAAAACAAGTTCATAAAAAATCCAAGGCTTGGGTATTTTCACAGTAAAAACAAATACTTTATAATGTCATGTACCACAGTCTTTCCTTTGGAACTGTAAACTGTAGATGTGTGGAGTACTCTCCACTGCCTACAAGAGAATTTGGCCTATGTCAAACTTGGGAGTTTGCAGTACGATCTTTAAAAATTGAGTAAGTAATTTTTTCAACAAAATTATCCCACCCTTTTGATCATGTGATGACCCTCTATATTGCCCTCTCCTGGCTCAGTTCTTCAAACATAATTCTGTTCACCTTCAAAGTCATTCCCAGTTCATCCCTTCTTCCATATCTTTGTGTTAACTCTATCTCAAAACATCAGTGTTCAGCATCAAATGATTCCAGCTTTCACAATGACTGGTATTTCTAAACAAATACCGCTGGGCTTCATTTCTCATTTAAAAGAAGCTCTTCCTGGAAATATTTGAAAAAAATGCTGTCTTTATCCAAACACATCTTTCATTAAAACTCTTGTTTCTTTAGATGCCTACAAAAAAATGTGAAGACAGCTGCTGAGAACTCTAAGTAGATAGGCAATACTGCCTCACTGATTTCTCTTGAGGGTTTGTATCTATATGGTATTGACTGTATAGTTAAGATTTGGAAAATCCTTTAATTCTAAATACAAACTGTATCTCACAGTAGTAAGATACTGATCCATCATTGCTTTACCCATGTGTAAGTAACATATAACAGTATTAAGGCTCATCACCAACGTAGGCCTTCCAGAGGCTTTTTGAGTTTGACATTAATATGTTCTATACATGATACTCTTCAGTATTCTCTCTTCAGCGTTCCTCTTTTTGTCCAAAAGAGGAAAATGACACGTGAGCATTTTTAATATCATTCTATTACTTTAAATTTCTGTGCTTTGTTTTCACCTTTTTTATTCCACAAATACATCAGACAAGTCCACATAACATTTGGAGTCTATCTGAGGAAGCATTTAAGTGTTTGTACTTTCAGTAAGTTATTCAATGCTTCTGAATTGCTTGGATGTTTTTTAAATAGTTTGACCCTTCTGTGATAGATGTGAACAGTATATCCATGATGTCAATAAGAAAAACAAATCCTGAAGGAAAATACATGAAGTTGTGTGAAAAACAATCCTTTTCGACACATGTAAGTTTAGGAACACTTAACCCCTTGTACAAACAAAGTCTAGAACAGCTGACGGACACACTAATACATAAGGAGACAGGACGAGAGACAAAGCTATAACGTATAGACAAGGGGTCCATGCAAAGAGAAAAATTACTTACAGTGTGGGCTGGAGCCCGTTCTTGAGAGAGGGCCAGAGGCAGGACTGGAAACAGGCACGTCCACAGGAAAGCTCAGAGCAGATGTAGGTGCCTACAGCTGAGTAGAGCTGAGCCGAAACGGAGCTGGTGGGCGATGGGCAGGGGGTGTGGAAGGTCCCAGGTGGGCCTGCTCAGGGCAGTTAGGGC
Source organism: Leptodon cayanensis (assembly GCA_027564655.1). NCBI lineage: Eukaryota > Metazoa > Chordata > Aves > Accipitriformes > Accipitridae > Leptodon > Leptodon cayanensis. Next base: position 2,122,104 of record JANXJC010000013.1, read on the forward strand.
CTATCGGCCTTCTCAGGGCCTGGGTATCTGCTTCTCTTAGCAGGGTCACCTGAAATCACGACATCATTATTTCTGCTGCACAAAGGAAGGCAACTGGGTTTGGTGGGTTTGTTCGCAGGCCCGTTCTGCCTTCGGAACACCTGCTCCCATTTCCATTCGCACCGTTCCTGTTTTACCGGGTGGAGGCCATCCCGGGAGTGTGGCTCCTGCCTGCTCCCACATCTCCGCCGCCAAACTGGGCTGGTCTGGGTGAGGGGCTCCGGGCATGGGGCAGTGCCGCCTCTGGGGGGGCTCTCCTGGCTTTTTCTGCTGGGGGAGACCGCTTGTCCTTGGCACCCTGTGCCATGGGCAGGCTGCCTGTGGGGCGAACGGTGTAATCCCACGGAGAGGGGTGAGCCGCGCTGGTGGCAGCTCACGGCTGAAGAGCCACGGGCTTTCTCTAAAACTCCTTCAGAGAAGCTGAGCCAGGGAAGCAGCTAAAGAAAGCATCATGTAAATCGCGTTCAATCTGGAATAAGAGTTCACAGAAAGGTTTACACTGTATGGAGTAAACGAATAAAAAAATTAAATTGTTTCGGATTTTTAACTGCTGCAATTCCTCACACAGAAAAGACCTTGAATAAAAGAAAAATTGACCAAGTGTATAGAACACCAAAGTTGAGAAAGGGAAACGTCAGTTAGGTTCACTAAGGCCACGCCTGGACCATCTGTCTTGCTTTTTCATAACTGCATTTTCTGCAAAGTAAGCAGAAATGTTACACAGGCTGATACCTCCTTTATCTAACACAATAGCTTATGTTGCTTAGAAAGCAACAAAATTACACCATTTGTTCTCAGGTACATGACTTGAATGCCCTATATTTACATACATTTTACAGAATGGTGGACAGTAAGGCAGGAGTGTTGTGAAGACAACCTTCAAATATATTGTTACTACTTTGGATGCTAGTTGCACTTTAAAAAACCCTCTTGTTTTTTTTTCAGCAGGACTTCATTAAGATTACATTAAGTAGAATTTTAAATCATTTGCTTTTCATCTGATCTGGGAATAGAAAGATTCAGCTTGTGTTGAAGTAATATTTCCTCAAGTAAGGAGTTTTAGTTAAAAAAAATATTCTTGGACATTCTTTTTTTAATTGTGGTCATTCTGTCTGCCTTTGCATTGTCAAACTTTATATTTGATGATGCCTATAAAACAAAAGTTGGTATAAACAGGATGTAAATGAAACGTTGTATTTTGATATTTTTGCATGTGTTTTGTAATTCAGACAGGGATCTTAACAGTAGTAGTGGCAGTTAATAAGAGATACTTATATATAATGTGTATTAGATTGAGAAAATAAGCTCTCAAATCAATTCCAGTTTTATTCTAATGTCTGAATATTATATTTGAGAATGATACGAAGTTAAGCTTGTTCCAATATCAAAACAAAAATCAGTTTTGTGGATATTCTGCAAAATATAAAAACAGTTCAATTACTTCAGATGAAGTGTGCAGTTAAGCTCTTTAATCTAAGCAGAAATAAAACACCCAAAGCTTGAACCACTGAAAGGTGCAAACTTGCAATCTAGTGATCTTACAGAGTTGCTCTTACTTTTGAAGTGAAGGAATATTCAACGAGGCTTCATCCATTATATTTATGAAAAGGAATATTTCTTTGTTGCTTTTGATCTCAGTTATATTTACCTGAAAACTTCAGAACATCTCCATTTGTTAAAATAGCATGATTTTTTTAAACAGAGTAAGTTCCACCAGTAACGATGGTAGAGGACTAAATATCTTTGCCAAATTTTTTAGCATGCGCCTACTCAGGTACTTAGGCTCTTCTGAAGAATTTTTTGCTCCTGTAGAATAATCTGTCTCTTGTGTATCATCAACGTGCCTTTAGACAATGTTGCTGTTAAACATCAGGCCATGCAATTTGCAAGAGTGACAGACTTTCCTAAGGAGCTGTAATTATTTGTTACATATTTTAAGAACACTGCAGTTTTACACTGGATAAAACACACTATAGAGTTAATAGAAGTAGAATTGGCTCATGATCATTTTTAGCATTCTCTTTGTACTTCAGAATTTGGTGACATGATCCCTGTAAATTGTTTAGGAATTCAGACTCTAAGCTATGATTTATTACATAACTAATTAAATATTACATTTTACTACTAGTTATGTTTGGATGTCTTGTATTAATGTTAACCTTAAAAGCGTAAACCCAGAAAATATTTACATTAACATACTTTGATGTTGAAAGTAATTTGTAGCCAATTAGTGTTTTTTATCTGATGTTCAAAGAAGGTTCTCATCATCCATTTCAAATGTGTAGTTGAGATTAGCTGCATACTGAAAAAAAAAAGGCTTCTTTGTACGTGTCCAGCTTTTATCATGTCTCTACTACTCAGAAAATATGGTCTCACAGTAGCTTCATAGAGTCTTTGATTCTCTCCGAAATATTTAAAAAATACTGTCCATATATTGCCTTTGTACTCTGAGGGCATGAATTCTTAAATTTCCCTAGCAACTGTTTCCAAAAAGTTTTGGGACATGCCTTTTGTCAGATGCAACTACTGGTTTAATGGCACTCCATGTTACGGCACGTAACCAGAAGAGCTAGTTATCGTCTACAGTACACAAAAAGCAATTACCTTTATTTTCACTACATGTGTGTTTGATTGGCATAAATTGCACTAAAACGTGAAGGCTTTTCCAACTTTTAACATGATTCATAGGAAAAAAAATGCTATTCTCCTAGCCTTTTCTGAGATGTATAGAATTACCAAAACCGCATTGTTAACTTTTAGATGAAAAATAATATCAGTTTTTCATATCTGTGAATAGTATTTTTTTCAGTGGCTAGATAGCAAAATGAGAAGGAAAGCAAAAGTGATCTTGAAGGAATGGTAACAGAGATGCATAGAATCTAAAGTCTTAGCTGTGTATGTCGACAATACTGCAAGTTTGTCAGGAGAAAAAACTGATCTGTATTTAATGTGTTAACAGCATTTTCAACTGAAATACTTCAGAAAGTTTGGCACCTTTCTAAATCATTCTGCAAGTACTGTTAGCTAGCACAACTTGTAAATCAGTCGGTGGTTTTTGCAAATATTTTCATCAGTTATGAGAAAGGTATTCTCAGTGCTTGATAATTCAGATGAGGCTGAGTGGCATGTAATTGCTTCTTTGTCAGCTGAAGTAATTTAGCTGTAATAACAGCCTCCAGCATAAAATCAGCATCTTTGTTACCAGAGCAGGGAATTTTTTCCCATTTCCTTGTTCTCCTAAATGATGAATGGAATTCATACACATCTAGCATAGCCATAGGTGAATAAAAGCAAAATACCTGAAACCAGATAGTTTTCTGTTAAATAAGTATAGCATGTATACCTCTACTGTACAGCATTAGTTTGTACATTTGGGATTAATTCTCTAAATTGGAACTAAATCTTTTAAGCTAGGAAGTGTTGCAATATAGATTAACATATTAAGAAAAACTGTACTCATTGAAGTCTTAAAATAATGGGGGTTAGTGGTATGATATCAGAAATTAATTTCAGTTTCTGATGCCACTTCTTAGCTATACCTTATAGCAGATATTTATTTTTTTTCCAAATGAAGATGCAAAATAAATTATCTTTTTCTAGATCCTTCCTTATATTAGAATCATGGAATGAATTATAGAATCACAGAATGGTTTGGGCTGGAAGGGACCTTAAAGACCATCTAGTTCCAACCCCCGTGCATCAGAGGCATTAGGTTTCCCCTTTTCCAGTCAGTGGGAATTTCCCCGGACTGCCACGACTTCTCAAATATGATGGATAGTGGCTTAGCCACTTCATCTGCCATTTCCCTCAGGACCTGCAGATTCATCTCATCAGGTCCCATGGACTTCTGCACCTTCAGGTTCCTTAGATGCTCTTGAACCTGATCTTCTCCTACCGTGGGCCGTTCTTTTGACAGAATCATTATGCTTCCTGCCAGACTTGGAATGGGAGAATGGCTTTGACTCCTTTCTCATCTTTTCTACACACAGTCAGGTTTTGTCACTACTCCTCAACACAGCTAAAGCCCCAGCGTTCATCTCATGCCCCAAATTCCTCTAGCCTTCGTTATTTCATCATCATCTCAGGACTCCCCAGGTGTTGTATCTTTTCCTACAGTTCAGTCAAAACATGGCCACAGAATTAACCTTTTGATCAGGTGTCATTTTGCTTTTGAATTCCTCGAAGGGTTCACCTGGCCCAGTACATGTTATTTTTTGTTCCTTTTTGGAAATACTCTTCAGCTGACAGCTGCCCTCTGTGTCTTTGTTCTTTTCTCTTATTTCCTACCATCCCATCAGGATTTCCAGTCTGAATGACCAATTTATGGTACTGTTATAAAACTTTTGCAATTGTTTCTGCTTATTATCCATTTTTATTCCCTAAGGACTATTTTCTTGAGCCTGAATACAGGATCTCCTATATTGCATTAGATACTGACATTTAGGGAACTAAATTTCACCCTAAACGCTCAGTTTTAAAGCATAGATCTGTAGTCAGAAGCCTACATATAGTTGACTCATTTTCCTGCTGAATGCCACACCAAATTTCCTATCCCAAAAGGAAAAGAAAATTAAAGGAGGTGGATAAGAACAGTTCACAAGGAATTGTAGTTACACCTGTGACACCCATGTCTTAAAATTATGGTACTACCCAGTTCAGTAAGATGCCTTTGCTGCCTTAGATTCGAGAGGAAAACAGAGCCATCTTCACAAAAATGCAGTAAGAAGTTCACAAATCTTGGATATCGTGTGTAAATGAGGATGATCTCATTCCATTATTTTCCTCAGAATTGCATTTGCTTTATTTTAACCTTTTATTTATTAGGAGTACACAACAACTCAAGGGAGGTAAAAGAATCTGTTTCAAGGAGGTTTTCTTGTACATGCTGCAGCTTACCCATGGCTTGTGGCCAGATGATTTACTCCTAGAGGAAACTCTGTTTGCGTTACCCTCCACTTGTCTATGCAGAAGGAGAGAACAGATGCCAATGCATTTCCATTTATCTTCCTCAAAAGAGACCTACCATAATCAGGGACTTAACTGTGGAAATGGATCTCAACTAGAAAACATAAGGAAAAGCAAAATATCAGAATTAGATCAGGAAGGCTGCACATAGTGCTGTTACCTTATCAACACTTGAAAGAAAATGTAAAAAATTACAAGAACTCAGAAAAGGATTTATGTTTTGGCCAGTCCTGACTGCTTGTATTCCTCGCTGGTGCCACAGCACACTCTAAGCAGCACTCGGCAGGTGCTGCTAGCAGATACCTTTTTATTTTACTGAGTTACCTGAATTCTCCCTGGTGTCTTCTCGTGTCTCCCCCTTTTCATCCAGATACCTTGAAGTCTCATGGAAAATGCACAGCATATTTACAGGCAGGAAAAGATCCTAATAGGAGCCACGCTGTCATAAGTTTATGGGTAGAAGAGAACCTTGGTGCTGCTATGGGCTCCCCCAATGAAGGCCTTCTATATCTAGTAGATGCGCAAAATAGAGGTTTTGAGAGCTGACTGTCTTGGGTCCTGTGATTGTGTGAGAGGGTATGTATGCGTGCTGCAGATAAGAGACCAAATATTTTCCTCAGTGCAAAGAATTCAGAGGAATTTCAGCATTCGTTTTGGTTTTATCTTCTTCTGTGAGGTTCACAGAAAGCCCAGCATGCTTTGTATGCTGCTGACCTGTTGTAAGTATGCAACATATGATTTGCTTCTCTATTCCTGTGGCTGGAAATAGCTTTTCCTGTTACAAATCAAAGCAACCCCTATTGTAGATTACAAATCTACATTTCACTATACTTCCTACCTTTGCTCTTAATTATTTCATTCCTTCTCATCCGTATTTTGCCTCATTAAATATTCTTCAGTGACTTGATCATCCTCCTCCTTTGTATTACAGGAGAAAGAGAAATATCCAGTATCATAGTACCAACAACTTTCTGTAGGACATAGGCCGAACTCTACTGTTACGCATAACTGCCCGTAAATTAGCATTAGCCTGATTTTTATATGCATATAATTTGCCATTCTTTTTCAAAGGAGACAGTGAGTGAAATGAAAGAAAATGATTGACACAACTGAACAAAAGTTGCCTGAATATAATAATTTTGTATAATGGAAAAAAGCTCCAGGATTATGCATATCCTCAGTAGGAAAGCTTTCTATTTTCCTGATTGTCATGCTTCCAACATTGCCTGTCAAAATGGACTGTCTCGTAGGCAAGAAAGCAGAAAAATGCATGACACACGAGATGTCTATCAGTATCGTCATGTACTCGATGAGTGCACCTTGGCCAGTGGGGTCAGCATGTAGACTGTGACAATCCCATAGTCCTTTTTCATTACAAATATGTCTCTATGATTTGAACACGTCAGCACATTTGTCTTATTTTTTTTAATCTACACTTTCAGGTGAAACATGTTCTTTTCGCATGAATGAGTGTCTAGACAGACCCTGTTGGAGTGGAGGAACCTGTGAAGAGGACATAAATGGCTTCAAATGCAATTGCCCCCTTGGTAAGCATTTATAGTTTTTCTACAATTGCTAGTTTGGAACAGTGTGTGAGTTCTACTTTTGTTGCCTGGGTGCTATAAAGTCCTGTATGGTGAAAGCATTTTGCTTACATTTTGAAAGGTACAGAGCTAGTAATTTAGACTAATATAAAAAAAAATTTCTCAGTGAGTGCCCATGACAATTTGTCTGTGACTAATTTTTATAAAAAAATAGATTACTTACATTAAAAAGTAGTTGTAGTACTGGAACATACTGGTAAAGAAATACTACAGAACTGGAGATTTCCATTTATTTAGTGTCTATTTGTATAAGCACCTTACAGCAACACATTCCTTCAAAAAACTGTAGGGTTTAGGCAGCAAAACATGTTGAAATGGAGCAAACATCTAAAATCCCAGCCTTTGGAATCCTGTTCTGCTGGCGACATTACTCACACCCAAAAGAATTGAACACTGCTCTAAAGTATGTATGACCTCAGTCTGGTTGCCTGAGGAACTTTGTGCCATCCAAAGTGCCCTCAAGTATCCAAGATATTGTATGGTGCTGGAAGATATGGTACAGGATATAAGGGACATCTAAGATGGATCAGGCCACGTGGCAACTGAACTAACCACACAGTGTAAAAAGACCCACCAAATAAAGGGAGAAAGAAATACAATATTGAAGATTCTGTTTTGCTAATTATATAAACACTGTATAATTTGAGATTTTGCATGTTACTGTATGTTGAATAAGAAAACATAGAAAAGAGTGGGTTAGAAATTCCTGACCTTAGAAATCCTTTGACTAGGATGAGCAGTCTTTCTCCATTTTTTATAACCATTGTGGTCAAAAGAGGCTGGGGTAGGGTTTTAGCAACTAGTAAGTTCATTCATAAATATGGATAAGAAATTACTGATAAATTCTAAACAGATATTTGTTCTTGACATGTGCATTTATAAGCTCATTGTTACTGTGGAAAATAAGGTCAGAAAAACTAGTTTTATAGTCATAATCTAAGAAGGTTTACAGTACTGGGGTGTTAAGAAGAGAAACTGATAGTAAAACCCAGAAATGTCAAAGTACTGAAACACAAGTCTCCAACCATCCCTCTCAAGCAAAGCAAGTGATTTTAAGAGGACTTTAATGTGCTTAATATCAAGAGATCCTTAAATGCCTTAAGGGTCATATCCTGCTGAGTTGGGAACTGAAGACAATACTGAGTTACATCTTCAAAGGTAAGATGATGCTTTCATGTTTGTTGCTTCATTTGGACAAATGTAGGCATGTGTTCAAAGTGTTTTACTGAATAAGGGCTGTAGCTAAACATTAACACAACCATTATCTCCTTTGGTCTTCTGAGATGGAGATTCTCACGTTGAATGCACTGCTTTGCTATCCCATGTTCAACTCTCATTGGTGTTTGCTAACACCCTTATATAGGGTGGATTTTAGACAGAAGCATCCTGCACCTTCTTCCACAGGTCTGAAAGGAGATCTCTTTCACACAGCAGCATGTGTGTCAGTGATAGGAAATAAAATCATTGTGACATTGTCTAAGTAGGTCATTTGTGCCTCTTTCTTTAAAGAAAAGTCAGTCACTCTGTAGACAGGCCTTATCCAATTAATTTTTATCATCATTCTCGGTGTGCATGTGCATGTATGGTTTGAGTGTCTGCAACTATTCATTCCTTCGTGTTGTGTCTCTGAGGTTAATCCAGGTATTCATCTGGAACAATGAGATTTATGTAATGGACACATGTACACTGGAAACTGAGTTTCATTCTATTGACTCTACTAAAATGCTGTGCATAGCAGTGGTTCTTCATCATCATCAGTCAAAGGATCAAGTAACTCACAGTGAACCAGAGGTTATCTGTAGAAATGATCAGTTATTTTTTTAAAAGAGTTAAGACTTTCTGTATTACTATTTGCAGCTACGTTATTAATATAATGGCAAGCTGAATTAGAGAGGGGGAAATTTGTGTAGTGATGTGCATACCTAACAATAAGCGGAAAAGAAGAGAATTTTAATCTAAATGTGATACAGATTCCCTTTGTGCCCTTGGGTAAATTAATTAATATCCCAGTTCATATTCTCTAGGTGAAGGTGTAGATAAACAAATGTAACCATCTCACAAAGATATTGCAGTGATTAAATACGTAATGTCTGTAAACAGAAAAGTCTGAAAACAAAAGTTGCTACATTACTGGATATTTTTACTGCTAGCTTGGTTCTAACAAAGGCAGCACTTCAAAAGATAAGACAGGTAACTCGAGCTAATCCTTAAGTGAAAAACGACGATTTATGCCTCCATACTTTCACTAACAACCAGTATCATACTGGATTTCTAAAAAAAAAAATAGGTTTTGCTTATCAGAGGGTCTGTAGTTGCTGGCTTTTAGCAAGTAACAGTAAATAAATAAATAATAAAAACATTTAATAAAACATATGTATTCAATAACAAAATACAAGGGAGCAGAGAGAATTTGGATATGCCCTAATGATCAAGCTCTTGTAAATTAAAATACTTGTATCTGCAACTGTCAGTCTGACTAGACCACCAATAATATGTTTTTCACTGCCGGTTTTTCTTTGGAGTACATTTTTATTCATTAGGTAGGTGGCTGTTATCTTTCCACTTCTCTGCTTTGCCTGTTGTTGTCTGAAACAGTCTCTGGCTGCATCTTATTTTCAGGTGCACGGTGATGTCTTTCCAAATTAGACCTTTCAATACTATCAAATATGCTACGAATAATGAACATAAAGAGCTTCCCTCTATATGCATTGGAGGTTCTATTTCTATTTTTATTTGAATTATTGTTTTACGAGGAATTGTAACTCTATTTTACTAGATACAGCTTAAGATACCTTTGCTGGGCAAGAAATACGTCAGTAGCACCTCTGCCATGTCAAAGTGAGGAGCACTAGTTTTTAACTTTGACCAAAAAATTTCAAGGCGATCATAGTTAGGAGTTATATACATTAAAATTTAATGAGTTTTTGTCTTCAAATTATGCCATAACAGTAATGCCATTTATTTGGGGATATGAGAGAATAAATTATCTTGACGTACAATTTAGAAAGGAAAGGATTAATTTCCTTTTAGTTTTATCTTCAGAAACTCTTGATGCTAAGGTAAAATAAATCTGGAAGGACTCCTGAAGAGTTTTGTATTAGCAGTGGGTGAAGATAGCTTAATGAATGATCTTAGCATGGCTTAATAGTGAAGAGATGGTGCATAAATAGTAAACCTATATGTTTCGAAAGGAAAAAGTGGTTTGTATCTTCTTTTATCTTATACAGTTTCTTTATGCAAAGTGGTTGTAATAGTAGGAATTTTTATTATGAAGATATATTTTCTCAAAAGTTCACATGGTTACACATGATGCATAGTGTTGTATCTGGAAATGCGTAACTGCCCCAATGAGAATGTGAACATGATGGATGAAAGGCTGGATTCTTCACTGTGCTGTGTGGTGTAGACATTTGACTGGATCTGAAGAAAGCAAGCTAATTAGCCTGATTAACAAGCAAGGTTCATTAACCCGACAAAAAAGCTATGCTAATATTTACACTGCTTCTGATACTGAAGTAAGCTCTTTCAGATATTGTGTCTTTATAAAGTACTATGTTTAAGAAGTGCAGAGCTACTAACACATTGCCGTTGGTTGGAGTTAAGAGAATTCCACTGTCAGAGAAGATTTATAGACTGATCAAACTGCTTTTGCTTGGGACTTGTGGTCTTACATTTTTATTTTATTTAAAGAAGAGTTGGAAGTGGGAAATGCACGTAGGATGCACACTGGGACCTCTGCTTTACCAGGGCAATCCTTCAACAGACCAGCCCCCAGTCTGCCATGTTTATGTCTGTATGAACTTTCCAAGACCGTCTCTATTTTTAGAAATTGTCATAAATGCAGGTGTGAAGACCTCAGTAATTTCTCCACGGGAAATTCCAAAGCTGTTGTTAGTTTTTTTCTATCACCAATAGTCACTGTGTTAGTAGAAACCAAGGCACACTAACATTGCACACATCTGTAATTAGTACATAGAAAATACTGAACACATACAGTTTGATGCAGCCAAGATGAGAACGTTCTTACAATACTGATGTTCTTCAGTGTATTATATATGTTTATATTATGTTTCAAAAGACGGAAGTATTTGAATTTAGCACAGCACCTGCACTTTTCCCTAAAAGTGCAGGTTGTTGAGGTTTGTTTTTTTTCATTTTGAGAAAAATGTAAAAATGTGATTTAAAAATAGATGCATTAAAGTTTTTACTAAGCCTGTGAAATATTTTTCCTATTTTTGAATGATTTATGATGCTGCTATCTCATTTTTAATTACTCTATAGAATATTAGTGAAAAAACTTAATTACATCAGTCATAAAAATAAGAGATCTTGATGCCATGCAAAATTGCAAGCATTTTTTTCCTTTCTTTCATTACTAAATAAAGCATAAATCAATAGGAAACTTCAACAGGAACCTTCCAAAATAAAATCTAGTTACTGGAATGTTTGTGCTATATATGATCATTAAAACAACAGTGAATAATGTCAGAATAATTTTTATTTATCTACAACAAAATAATGATTTTTTTTTAATAGCCTTAGAATAGTAAGATACACATCACAAAAAATTTGAATATAGCTGTGGAAAATAATTTATCAAATAAAAATGTTTAAGTAAATAAGATACATTGATAGATTTAAGGCATTACAGTAACGAATAACTTAAAATTGTTAAAATAAGCTTCTTATTTTTAGAGATACAATTCTGCCGTCTTTATGGCAAAAATTTCCTGTTACTGAAATTTTAAATTTTCACTATTTTTATGGAATTCTTACTTTATTGATTCACATTTCATTCTCATAAGTGCAGAAGACATTCTCTCTAAAATATGAGTAGCTGTGTCTTCTCTACCTAAATGCCAGGAAGCTAGATTACCTCTGAAAACTTCGCTATTGTTAGCTGAACCTCAGTATTAATCCTTCTGATGGCTCAAGAGATTAGGCTAACTTGGATCCATTGATGCACTAAGAAGTTCTATAGTCACAACAGTAACACAAATGCCAACGTACTACTTTCATTCTTTGGCAGTTCATACAATACATCTTCTGTCAAATCATGTTTTAACCTTCATACAAAAATACAAAATCATATTTATCTCCAATCCTTTAAAAAAAAATATTGAAATTAGGCGAACTCATAAGTCTGTGCATGTGAACATAAACTAGTAAAGTGTGATGAACACCCTTAGTGATACCTTTTAGCTATTTATGATGCCAAAACAACAAGTATTAATGATTTGAATTTTTTAGTAAGGAATGTATAATGTTGTATTGTATGAAATCCATTCATTGTTTTCCACTGAGCATTCTATAAACAGGCTCAATATATTCTTAGAAGAAGCACCTTGGGGGGATATAAGGACAATTTTAAAAGTGAAGAAAGGACACTTCAAAAAATTGGATGCATTTTTTACTATGTATGCCTGTATTTCTCTATCTTTAGAGTACATTTAGGGCTGTAATAAACCAAAATTTTTTTTTTAAATATCATGGCATAGACATTCCTAGTCTAAGACCTTCAATAATTTGTAATGAATATTTACATAATTTTAAAGCAGGATGTAGCTGGAATAAATACACAATGACCACAGACTGCTGAAATATTTAAATATAGTGGGTAAGAATTCAATACTGAGTAATAGAGAAGCACATAAAAACTTGAAAAGAACTCTTCTGGAAAACTTTAAATTTGAGAAGAGTATGCTGGATTCCTTTTTCATCCACGTATCCAGTGTCAAAAATGCAACTGACTTGGTAGGGTTAAACATGACAGCAAACTCTTTTTTAATTCCAGAAAACCCACATTTAAGAAACTAAGAGAACACCAGTAAGGAAATTCTTCATCTATAAAAGCTGAAAGGAAGGATGGCCTGAGGGCTAAAGCAATGAACTTTGATTTAGGAAATCTGCTGTAAATTCTACATTGCTCCAGAGTGAATTTTTACACAGTATATTTAATATCACTAGTCAAAGAATTGGTTCTGCTAATATGAACTGCAGACCGATGCTGGGGTTTCTGATCCCTGGCTTCTGCTCATCCAAATCTGAATTCTAGCCTTCCCCTGCATCCTTGGTGCCAGCTCAGGCGTGCCTTCTCTCTCCAGACAGCTACCCAGGTCTACCCCAAATGCTTCTGTATCCTACACAGTCACTTAAAATGACCCAAAAATGACCTGGTTTAGTTTTCATATACTTTATGTTTCATATACAGTTCCGCCATCCTTGAGAGGCAGGATTGCTCTTCCTTGTTAAGAAATCAGAAGAACTATATGTATTTAGCAAATCTAAACAATATATATATATAACTTGTATGTGCTAACTTTATGGAAATACAGCTTATGCTTTAATAGTTACTGTCCATTAGTTCATTGTCTTAACATGTTGTCAATTTTAACACAAAACCTATTATTTTCATATGACAAATCTTTCAGCAGCTTTAAAAACAATTCATTAAAATTCTCTATGGTAAAGCTGAGATATTTCTTAGAAATTATTCCAGTACTCCATCCTGCTGTTGATAAGATATTGTCACTAAATAGGATGAAATGAGGTCATTTAATCATACAGATCATTAATTCACATAAATATATCTCAGCATTGCTGGAAACCTGACATAACTAGAGTTTTAACTTTTAAAAATACATAACTAGAGAAAACTCTTGCCTTTTAATCGTTTGTGTTTGGTTGTAACCAGATTTAAATTTTTTTTGCATTTTTTTTTTTATTTCCGTGTACAATAGTCTAATTTTGTATCACAACATAAGAGCCTCATTCATCAAAAGGTATAGGTTACTTTACGCAATGGACTCTTGTGGGACTCTGCTTTTGTGATAGAGTACAATTTTTTTTCATCTCAAGATAAGAAATAGGACAAAGAGTAACACAAAGTGGATAAAATGGAATCAGACAATGTCTTTAGATATGGTATGACATCTTTAAGTAGTTTCTTTTCTCTCTGCGTAGAAGGAATGCATGGCTGTCAGGTGAACACCATAACCATCTTTTGAAAGTGTTTAAGAGGGAAGTAATATTATAATAATACAGCTCACGTGACTGGTTACTGCTAGTACAGCTTTTGGTATATTCTGATGACCTCATACAGGAGATTTTACAAGCATTGTATTTGAACTTCAGCGTTTTAGATAATAGTATTTCCATTTAGCTGATGAACAGTATTGGTTGATTATGGTGTATGATTATCAACAGTGAATTTCTTCAAGGGAATTTTTTTTATAATATTAGGACTGCATCCTTTTACAGGGCTTTCTTTTCAGGGGCATAGAATAAACCATGTGAACACCATCTGTCTATCTATAGACCTTTGCCTATATATATATACCTTTCTGAAAGGTATCTGTTTCTCTACATAAACCTTTGCATAACCTCTACATAAACCAATGCAACATTGTGAACAGACTGGACAACATTGGCACTGTGTGACCAGCATCTCCAGGCACAGGAGTTTCTTATGCACAGGCAAATTCCCGGCCTTCATGGAGGAAGGGTCATGACTTTGGAACTTCTCGTTAGACACACACTGAAAAAGCTAAAACAGAAAATTGAGGCACACCAAATTCACTAATAGTGTGTTAGATATCTAGGATGGAGTGGTTTAGAGGATTTGGTTCGGCAAAGTGTATTGGGTGTCCATAGCAAGGTGCTGGCAGTGGGGGGGCTGCGGGGTGGCCTCTGGGAGGAGGGTCCGGGGCTGCCCCGTGCTGGACACAGCCGGTTCCAGCCGGCTCCGACCCACCCGCCGCTGGGCCAAGGTGGTGGTGCCTTGGGGAAAACCTATTTAAGAAAGGGCAAAATGCTATACGGAAGTGTGTGAGAGAGAGCAGTGCGGAAAAAATATGAGAGCCCCAGCCCTGCAGACGCCCAGGTCAGTGCAGAAGGAGGGGAGGAGGTGCTCCAGGCGCCGGAGCAGAGATTCCCCTGCAGCCTGTGGTGATGAAGACCATCGTGAGGCAGGCTGTCCCCCTGCAGCCCAGGGAGGTCCAGGGGGGAGCAGATCTCCACCTGCAGCCCGGGGAGAGAGGACCCCACGCCGGAGCAGGAGGATGCCCAAAGGAGGCTGTGACCCTGTGGGAAGCCCGCGCTGGAGCAGGATCCTTGCAGGACCTGCGGCCCCATGGAGACAGGAGCCCACGCTGGAGCAGGTTTGCTGGCAGGACTTGTGACCCCACAGGGGACCCACGCTGGAGCAGTCTGTGCCTGAAGGACTGCAGCCCGGGGAAGGGATCCACGCTGGAGCAGTTTGTGTAGAACTGTCTCCCGTGGGAGGGACCCCACGGTGGAGCAGGGGATGAGTGTGAGTAGTGCTCCCCCTGAGGAGGAAGGAGCAGCAGAGGCAACGTGTGATGAATGGACCCCAACCCCCATTCCCTGTCCCCCTGCGCCACGGCTAGGCGGGGAGGTAGAGAGAACCAGGAGTGAAGTTGTGCTTGGGAAGAAGGGAAGGGTGGGGGGAAGGTTTTTTTAAGATTTGGGGTTTTTTCTCATTATCACACTCTGATTTAATTGGTAATAAATTAAGTTAATTTTCCCGAAGTTGAGTCTGTTTTGCCCATGACGGTAATTGGTGAGTGATCTCTCCCTGTCCTTATCTCAACCCATGAGCCTTTCATTATATTTTTCTCTCCCCATCCAGCTGAAGAGGGGAGTGATAGAATGGCTTTGGTGGGCACCTGGCATCCAGCCAGGGTCAAGCCATGACAGCAACCCTTATGACAACTACTGTATAAATTCTCCCCATTTTTTTTCTTCAGTGTATCATAAGAAATTTAAAAAATAAATTTTGCTAGCAGAAAAGATGGAAACAAAATCATTTTACATTAATGGAAGGAAGAAAATTAATTCTTGCAAAGATTTCTAAATTCAGAATTCCTCAAAGATTCTGGGGTGAATACCACTGACGGTTGATTTCTAAGACTCTTCATTCATCAGTTTGCAAGGCGGGACTTCTGGTATGCAAATTATATTTTATAAACAAATTCTGCTGACACCGGCCACATAGCAATTGTAGAATATGCTTAAAGAATACCTGCTCAGTCCTTCTCTCTTTTCCAGCAAAAGAAATGACTACTTAGTTGTGTGCTTATGAAAACCTGTATTTCTTTCTTGAATATCACAGAGCATTTCTCACCAAAATATCACCTGACTTCTTACCTGGCAAACAGCTACAGTAAAAATCACCAATCAAATCATGGCAATGGCCTCCATTCTTGCAGGTCTTCAAGGAGCATTCATCAATATCCGTGGAACAATTTTTGTCTGACAGAAAGGAAAATTAAACATTAAAACTATAAATCATGCTGGGTTTGGGAAAGCAGAATAGCTACTTCACAGTGCAAGTGACAACTGCATAATTTAACTTTTACAGGTTGGAAACACTATTTTATTTCTTCTTGACAGCTTTAAAACTAGACATATTCATAGATCATAGCTAATAGTTAACAAATTAAATATTTTAAAGGAATAAGTATGAGCTACATTTGCAAATACATTCTTTGTGTATTCTAGCATTAAATCTCAACACCATAATTACTAGGTTTATATGCTACATTTTAAAAATTATTTTAGAGATTTAATAACCTCAGTAACAATAATAAGAAAAATATTTCTCAAGATTGCTTCAATGTTTAGATGAGTGAAGCCATTTTTCAGATCCCAACAGAAAACCACAAATTCACTTAACTGTTTCTTCATTTTTCTGCTTTTACAGAGATTTAATTGAGCTGTAATTCAAATTAATTCAAATCTGAAACAACAAAAAAATAGGAGAACATACAGAAGACATATAGAGGAGAATATTTAGAAGACAATATAATAGGTGGCTTATGAAAACAATTAACTCATTGGACGTACCAAAGAAAATCCACAGTCCCTCATCTCTCTGTTGTGCACTGCATTAATTTAGAGCGAGCTCTAGCCTGGTATAAATTATACTGGGATCTTTCTAACCCAAAGTTGATCCAAAATCAAGGGACAACTGTAGAGATTGAGAGCTCCCATGAATACCAGAGGCTACTCCAGTGATAGAGAGGGAAAACTGTATCTGTTACTGATGTGAGCAACCGGAATGGTTGTTGGTATTCTACACAGAAAGTGCTAGAAGGATCCTTGTGTCACTCAAATCCGATATGCCAGATAGGTAATGTCTCCCAGGAATCTCAGTCTAAGGAGCTACTGAATTAAAGGATCACATGGAGTTTCTGGGGTCCCCCTGGGTCTGCTGTATTTAATGATTCACTACAGATCACAAATCCAGTAAAACCAGTTGAATGAAAGCTTAGGTTTTTAGTTTGTTTTTTTTTTCTTTCTTCTTTTTTTTTTTTTAATATTTTAAATAACTAAAAGAACTAGCAGAATCCTTAAGAACACAGAACTTGGAGTGATAGGGTATTTAACTACCAAAACATCATTTTGGAAAGGAATCATCATTCAAAAATTCAAAGATTTTTGTATGTGCTATTGGCAATTTTTTTCATGTAATAGTGGAAAAGTCAACTACAAACAGAGATTTTCTGGGATTTGATTCTAAGTAAAAGGGAAAAGTAGTCTCTGAATATGAAGAAAGTAATGTAAAGAACTTGGGTGATAGCAATCAAGATCCCTGGGAAGGGAGAGGATAGGGGGGTGAAAAACATAGTAACAAAGCAAAAATTGCAAAGAATGCAGAAAATTTCTGATGTGAAACTTGATGAGAGGCTGAACTGAAGTAAAAACATAATTAAGGAAGTTGCTGCTTTCTCTAAGTACATCAGGGCAAACCATCTTTTCGTGGGAGAAAGACACTGGGTGTTAGGAGACCAACTTGGCACTTGTGGTTTTCAATGGATGAAAATGCCCAACTAATAAAAAATAGGTCAGGTTACTAAGGATAACCTAAGAAGTACAGCATAAGTATGCAGGCATGAAATCAAACCAGCAAAGGCACTGAATAAGATGTAGCTATCACGGGATGGTCAGGGTAACAAGAAATCATGCTGTAAGTATTTCAGCATTAAAGATGAAGGAAAGTTATGGTTTGCCATTCAATGGAGAAGGATGACTATGGATAATGGTAATCATGCCAAATTGTTCAATGCTTCTTTTGCTTCAATCATCAGTAAAAAGGTCAGCTGCAAGCAGATCATTATCATAATTGATACCTATGATTAAAGGGCAAAACTTCAGTGTTGAATAGAGAAGGCAGGCTGGAGAACTGTCAGATGAGTTAGATGTTCAGATAGGCTGGTCTGATGAACTTCACCCTTGGGTACTGGCTGATAAAAACTCAGTAGTTTTCTTTGTGAAGTTGTGGAAGGTAAAGGACCTGAAGGCTCAATAAAGTCAGCCTTTAAAAAAGGAGTAAAAGACAGAGCCATGAAATTATAGATCCATTTGTGTAATTTCAGTTCCTGGAGGACACATGGGAAAAAGTTACTAAATTGATTACTTTTAAGAACCTATAAATATAAAATAATTTATAAAAAATGAGCCTTATATAAGCAAACTAATTCCTTTCTACACTAGAGTTACAGGCCTTGTGAATAAAAAAAAAAAGTAGCATATGTCATACTCCTTGATTTCACTAATGTTTCTACTGCTATCTCATGTGAAATCCTAATAATTGGACTAAATATGAACTACAAAATATTATGAGTAAAAATTGTAGGAAAGCCATATCCATATATTAGTTATCAGTGGTTTTACTACCAAAATGGATGAATGATTTGCACAGATTTTGAAAGAGGTCTACTGTCCATCTAGTTCCACTCAAGTTTTTCAACAACAGTCTGGATGGTGGACAACAGAGTAAGCTTATTGGTGGCAATACAAAAAGGTGCACTGGAGGACAGATTAGAAGTTTTCATAAATTTTGAAAAATTGGAGATAGAGTTTGAAATAACAAATGCTATCCAACCTGAACAAGTGGAAGATATCATAATACAGCAAATCACAAGTTAAGTAGGATCAAACCCCAGAATTTTGTTTCAAATCAAACAGTGTGCTGAGATATATAAAAAGGAACATAGTGAATTAGAAGCATAAAGTAATCCTTCCATTCTCATCTAGCTGGAGTAAAGCTGCATTTGGAGTGCTTTGCACTGTGCAGTGAGCTGCATTCAAGAAAAATGTGGACCAAATGAAGACAGTCCAGATGAGCATGACAGGAATGACAAAGAACTCGAAAGCATGACTTCTTAGGATAAACAAAATGAACGGGGCTGTAAAGCCTAAGTAAGGAAGATTTGAATAGAAATGTGATGACAATCATAAAATAAGAAAAGGCTTTTGCAAATGTCTTTAGTTCTCTGTGTTCATAGCAGACAGGGTGAGAAGCAATGCATTTAAATTGCAGTGAAAGTCAGATTAGATGATAAGGAACTCCTTCTAATGGTTCATGTAATAACACAATGGAAAGATTGCCTGAGGAAAATAAGGAATGGTGTTGGACTTCTTTAAGGTGAGACAAACATAGGTGAGAAATGACATAGTATAGTATAAGTTTTCTGCTGGGATGAGGAGGGAATAGATGATCTTTAGTGTTTTGTTCTAGTGTTATGATTATATCATTTACAGGGCACACACACTGTTTATAACACTGAAGAAGGTCCAAAGGCTTTTATGTTCATGTAGTGAGTTGGATTGTCTGGAAATTTGCTTTGCCTCATGGTGGAGTAAAGGTCTTAAGTTACTTGGTGTGTGAAAACAGAGCTCTCACTTTGGAACCTAGTGCTTCTATCTAAATCTGCGTCTCCGCTCTGTCTCTCCATCAAAACATACTTCTGTATTAGTCAGGCAAGACAGAGGTAAGTGCAGGCATGCAGTAAACAAGAGAAGCAGAGGATAAAAATATTAACACTAGCAGGCAGAGACAAACACATTCTTCATGCACACCATAAATGTACATGGTTAAAAATACAGAGGGATAGATGGAAAGTCCTACTCTTACAAAGAAAGCAGTACAGCTTTTGGCACGTACAACCTATGTTCAGCCCTCAAGTCTTTCTCGTGAGAAAATCATAATGGGACAAATGAGCCATTTCATACTTCCCTGAGCATTTTTTTGTAGCTGAATGTGAAAAGCCCTTACTCTATTATTTCAACAGACTCTGCGTTTCCACTCTCACTTCCTTTCCTGTATCTCCCTTGCACAGGAGAGCAAGCATATGCACTAACTGAAATCTTGTGATAACTTTTGTTTAGTTAAACAGTACATTTTTCAATGTACTGCAGGTCACTTCTGGTCACTTGCAGATAGCTGGCAGATACAAGCAAAGAAAAAGAAATGTAGGTTATAGCTACTGAACTGTAGCTTAACTGTATGTGAGGAAACAACAAAAGTGATCTGAAAAGGACTGCTGAAGACCGCAGCATATGACAGACTATCGCAGTGCTGTGAGAACAAAAAAAAAATTCTCAGATGTATTTAAAAAAACCAAGAAGGAATATTGATGTGTAAAATACCTCTGCATAAAACATTGACTACAATGTTCCATATTTAAAAATAAGTGGGAAGGATGCAGGAAAAGCTACACAATTTATTCAACAACTGAAGAAAGCATGCTGTCGGCAAAGGCTTAAAGAGCTCCATCTGTTTCATTTAGAACAAACAAAAACAAGTGACTTGATTACAGTGTATAAGTGTCTTTACAAAGAGAAAATACTTGGGTAGCAAGAGGCTTTTTCATTTTGTGTAGAAAAGGTAATGAGGCACAATACCTCGAAGTTGAAGACAAAAATTTAAATAAAATATTTAATATAAACTTCTAAATCTGATGGTGATTACTACTAGAAAAAAATGCCAATGAAATTCTGGCTTCTCTTCGTGCATTCAAATCAGGACTGAATGCTTTTGGATTCATTGTGTGCTTTAATCAAAACTAAGTAATTAGGTTCAGTACAAGGTGGTTAATGGGCAACATTAACTGCCTTCTGGTATACAGATCTAATGCAGAGCATACAACCAGCAATCTATGGTTTGTTAGAAGACTTCCAGAATAAATTCACTCATCCTGTAGCCTTCTATGGGTCATACCTGGGAAAACATCAAGACAGTTCTGCGAACCAGATGTATTTCTGTGATGGCAATAGCCTGTCCCAAGGCAGCTGGGCTCTGCAGCGTCATTGTCATCATGTGAAATGTGTATGTCCTGTCTATGGAGGTTCTGGAGGGTCCTAGGAAAACTGGCTGTCAGGTGCTGCTCTGCTGCCACCAGAGCAAATAATCTATGCAATTCTGTTTCTTGCCTGAATGCAAAAGTGCCAGGGAAAAAAATCTTCTTATAAAAGTTGTATAAACAGCTTTAAAAACATCACTCTGCATTTAACAGTTTTCCCCTCCTGCCTCAAGACTCCTCAGATCTGGGCGAGCAGTATTTTCCGGTCAATCAACCTCCTGTTTAAGTGAAGCGAGTCAAGCTGTGGGGTAATGTCCCCATTATCACCACTGCAGCCCTGTAGCCCAGGACATGTGGCATTGCCATTGCTAGCATCAGGCCACAGGTTTGGTGTCAAGCTAACACCAGAGGCCTCAGGACTAGTGACCGGGTGGATCTTGCTTCCTTTGTTTTAGTCTTCCTTAATTTTTTAAATTGCATCATGTTATGCTTATTGTTAGAAGATGTAGACAGGAACAACAAGCAGTTACGCTGTATAGAATGAACTAATTATGACCTTAGAGTAAGACTGCAGTGGGAAGGAGCACAGGGGAGAGAGCACAGGCCTTGAATGTGTGTTTGTACGATGGTACTGGAGACTCCAAGGCTCACCTGTGGCTAGTTACTGGTACTGAAGCAAACATAGGAGCTGGGCAGAAACAGTTTTAGGGATAGCAAAATGGACAAAGAACAAATGCCTAACATATGTCAAATGCCTCAGATATAGAAAAAAACAGTAGTTACAGGGAGTAGCAGAACTCAGAAAGGTGTAAAAAAAAAAGGAAAAAAAAAAAAGAAAAAATCAAAACAAAGAGAAAGGCCAAAGAGTGAAGGAAAAAAGTCAACAAGATACTGAAGATGGCACCAAATATGGCTGCTACTTAGGGTGGTCCTACTAAAACTGATAGTGTCATACCTTTTATAGTATGGCTCTGTCAAAAAAGAGTGTCCCCAAAGGTAAATTGTTTCACTTGTTAAAAACACATCCCAGTATATACTGGGAAATATAAATTATTATCAAAACATCTGGTACAATGTTAGTTGGTTTTGAAAAGGCAGTGCAGAAACCACAGATTTTTTCCAACATCAATGATTTGGTGGATTTTTTTCAGAAGAGGAACCGTCTGCTATAAAAAAACTAAAGAAGACCATTCTTACATAAGATGCCACATCCGCTTCTCAAATTCATTAACAGAATATCTGGGAAGGATGGAAAATGTGCACTGGGGAAGTTGGCTGGAGGCAGATTTTCTTATTTCAGAGTTCATTCACTGATTGCTCATGTCATAACAGAAAATTTAGTCCTAACAGGTTAATTGAGGCAGTTATAATAAAAACCTTGATGCACTTGGAAATTCTGTCTTGATATACATGTTATATATATATACACACACATATAAAAAATATATGTATTCATATATATGTATATCCATATGCCCAAAGGGGAAGAGCATCTTCGGTCATAGGCTTGCCAAGCTGGTGAAGAGGACTTTAAACTAAAGTTGCCAGGGGAGGTAAACCTCAATCCATCCCACTCCTTCCAGTGTGATGCCAGTGCCAGTAATAGATGCCCAGAGCCTGGAGAGGGATCACAGGTCAGCAGCAGAGCACCAGAAGAGCAGCACAAAGGAATTCCAGCCACTCCAGTCAGTAAGGCAGCTTCATGGGGGGCCCAGCTTAAATGCCTCTATGCAAATGCACGTAACATGGGGAATAAGCAAGAGGAGTGAGAGACGTGTGTACACCTGCAGGGCTGTGATCTTATTGGCATCATGGAGACATGGTGGGACGGCTCCTATGACTGGAGTGTTGGAAGGGAAGGATACAGGCTCTTTAGGAAGGACAGGCCGGGGAGATGAGGAGGGGGTGTCACGCTCTATGTCAATGACCAGCTGAAGTGCAAGGACAGGTAGCCTGGGAAGAATACAGAGAAATTATCCGAGCAGCCAGGGGTCAGGTTAGGAAAGCTAAAGCCCTCATGATAGAATTAAATCTGGCCAGGGACGTCAAGGGCAACAAGAAAAGCTTCCATAAGTACATCGGTGATAAAAGGAAGACTAGGGAAAATGTGGGCCCTCTCCAGAAGGAAATGGGACCTGGTTACCTGGGATATGAAGAAGGCTGAGGTACTCAATGACTTTTTTGTCTCAGTCCTCACCGGCAAGTGCTCCAGCCACACCGCCCAAGTCACAGAAGGCAAAGGCAGAGACTGGGAGAAAGAAGAACTGCCCACTGTAGGAGAAGATCAGGTTTGAGACCATCTAAGGAACCTGAAGGTGCACAAGTCCATGGGACCTGATGAGCTGCATCCGCGGGTCCTGGGGGAACTGGCGGATGAAATGGCTAAGCCACTATCCATCATATCTGAGTAGTCGTGGCAGTCCGGGGAAGTTCCCATTGACTGGAAAAGGTGAAGCCTAATGCCCACTTTTAAAAAGGGAAAATAGGAAGACCCGGGGAACTACAGGCCAGTCAGTCTCACCTCTGTGCCCAGCAAGATCATGGAGTGGATCCTCCTGGAAACTCTGCTAAGGCACATGGAAAATAAGGAGTGACTGGTGACAGCCAGCATGGCTTCACTGAGGGCAAGTTGTGCCTGACAAATTTGGTGGCCTTTTATGATGGGGTTACAGCGTTGGTGGATAAGGGAAGAGCAGCTGACATCATCTACCAGGACTTGTGCAAAGCATTTGACACTGTCCCACACAACATCCTTGTCTCTAAACTGGAGAGACGTGGCTTTAATGGATGGACCACTCAGTGGATAAGGAATTGGCTGGATGGTTGCACTCAAACAGTTGCAGTCAACAGCTCGATGTCCAAGTGGCGAGCAGTGATGAGTGGCGTTCCTCAGGGGTTGGTATTGGGACCAGCGCTGTTTAACATCTTTGTCAGTGACATGGACAGTGGGATCGAGTGCACCCTCAGTAAGTTTGCCGATGACACGTAGCTTTGTGGTGTGGTCGGCAAGCTGGAGGGAAGGGATGCCATCCAGAGGGACCTTGATAGACTTGAAAGGTGGGCCTGTGTGAACCTCATGAAGTTTAACAAGGCCAAATGTAAAGTCCTGCACATGGGTCGGGGCAATCCTAAGCACAAATACAAGCTGGGCAGAGAACAGATTTGAGAGCAGCCCTGTGGAGAAGGACTCGGGGGTGTTGGCTGATGAGAGGCTTAACAGGACCCGGCGATGTGCATTTGCAGCCCAGAAAGCCAGCCATACTCTGAGCTGCATGAAAAGAAGCGTGACCAGCAGGTCAAGGGAGGTGATTCTGCCCCTCTACTCTGCTCTTGTGAGACCCCACCTGCAGCACTGCATCCAGCTCTGGGGCCTCCAACATAAGAAGGACAGGGACCTGTTGGAGCAAGTCCACGAAGATGATCTGAGGACTGGAGCACCTCTCCTATGAAGACAGGTTGAGAGAGTTGGGGTTGTTCAGCCTGGAGAAGAGAAGGCTCCAGGGAGGCCTTAGAGCAGCCTTCTAGTACCTAGAGGGGGCCCATGAGAAAGCCAGAGGGGGACTTTTTACAAGGGCATGTAGTGATAGGACTGGGGTAAAAACTGGAAGAGGGCAGATTTAGATTGGATGAAAGGAAGAAACTCTTCACTGTGAGGGTGGTGAGGCACTGGAACGGGTTGCCCAGGGAGGTTGTCCCCATCCCTGGCAGTGTTCAAGGCCAGGTTGGATGGGGCTTGGAGCAACCTGGTCTGGTGGAAGGTGTCCCTGCCCATGGCGGGGGGATTAGAAATAGATGATCTTTAAGGTCCCTTCCAACCCAAACCATTCTATGATTTTGTGATTCTATGATTCTATTTCTACAGGTGTGCTCAGATGTAAGAAGTAAAAATTGTGCTCACTGTGCTGGCATATTACTGTTCATAGTATGATGTCATCCATGACCTTAACTGTTTAGAATATAAATAGAAAACACATGCAAAGAAGAGGAGAAAAGAGAAATAGTTTATAGAAAATGTATGGAGTTAGGGAAAAATTTGGTTGATTTCCCACAGTAACTCAGGAAGACTAAGAATTTCAACCATGTTTTCCAGAGTCTCCTGCATTTGCTTTAATCATTGTATGAGCTCCTCTAGACATGACTGCTTTTCATTTTTTATTTGACAAGGGCCTCCCAGCAACTGACATTTTTTTAACTGAAAAACAAGCCTATTCATATTAAATGATTATGTTCCAACTTATCTAAAATTAATTAAATACACAGTCACACCTAGAAAGATATTAATGTATGTTCTATATACGTTATACTATGCATGACAATTGGCATCACTATTGAAAAAAACCCATTATATCTAAAATAAAGTGGATAAACTGAAATACAAAAATAATCTCATAACACCTTCAGTAGAGCAATGATAAAGTAAATCCCATATAAACTAATTAAATTTTTGATTGAAGAATTAACTTATCTTTTGTCAGATGCTTCCAACTGTTACTATTCACCTTCTAATTTAAACAAATCATGCTTATTACTTGCAGATGGAAAACTATTGGAGAAATGTGCCATTTGATTTCTCACCCCCAAAAAAGAGACTTTGCTTATTTTTTCAATGACTGGAAAAAACATTGCTACTGAACTATAATTGATTTGTTTTTCTTTCATGAAATTCAATAGTTTTTATGTATTATTTTATCAAACTTTTTATGTAATGTAATTTGCAGCATGATGAAACTTAAACAGAATTTTCTGCACTCTACTGATCTTTTTTTTTCCCCACTCAGTGTTCTAACCTGAATTCCTTCCAGGGGAAGCAGGTACACTTACACGTGACGTGACGATAAACATTCTCTAATAACCACAGAAATACATATTGAATACATTTCCATGTATGCATAAATAGTGTTTATTTTCCAGGATGTTAAGTTTGCACGCCCAACTGTGGGAAGCCTGCCCTTGGCAGCCCGCCTTCTGGAGTGTTTCTGAAAACCAGCAGCCCATGGGCACTGTCCCAGCTGAGCAGGGGAAGGCAGTCAGCCTTTCGCTCTCCTGCTACCATGGGCCCGCTGTGAGTCAGAGTTCTGCTGGTCAGGAGCCGGGGGAAACCCCCACCCTCTTCAGTCTTCAGCTTCCAGGTTTTGGGTTGGTTTGACAAACCTTAGTGCTTTGACTAGAGATCAGACACAGGCATGTTTTTTATATGAACTTGGTCATTAGGGGACATCAGAGGAAAGAATACCTGGCTTTTCGGCTGCTTCTGTAAGGGCCATTGATGTGGAACAATAATCTGATGCATGAGATGCAAGCGAGACCGAGTATCTGCGACTGACTCTAAAGATGGGTAAGCACCAATAGATTTCTCAGGTTGATTCTTTCCTTTGAATTGTTGAAGACAGGACTGGAGATGATTAGTGTGGAATGGAGGATGGAGTGACTCAATGATTTTAAACTGTGCAGTGGTCCTGCTATTAACTACAAACACCTGGGTCAGGCAAAAGCTGCCTAAAATAGAACAGCTTTTGCAGGCTTGCTGAAAACAAAGCTTAGAAAACCATAGAAAAAGAATGCACAGGAAAAGATTTTTGAAAGCACAAAAAAAGATATCACCTTTCGCCTTGTGATGGAGTTGAGCTAGAAGACACTGCACATCCTTTTATAATTTTGGTTTTCAAATGTTCAGTGTTGCAGGGACCACTTGTTTAGCCAGAATAGCTACCACAGGATTCCTAAAGCTCATAGTATGAGACAAGCCAGAGGAAATTGCATAGATTTGATCTTCAGAAAGCATATTTAAAAGCTTGCAAATTTATTTAGTCTGCTGTGTAAGGCCTAAAGACTTATTTAAGTCAACATGTGACTGATGGTAGATTTTGACTGTTGGTTCATACTGTCTCATGATAATGAAAAAAATGAATGAGACACAGGCAAAACCTAAAACAAGGATCATGTTACACATAGAGAATTCATATGGACCACGATATAAGTGAGGAAGTCAGATTAAGAATCTCATGCATATAAATTATATCAAAATTCAGTGCTAAGTGCTAAAGTAAAAATCACTTTGGAATCATGTTTCTTCTACCCAGTGTTCACTGGTGTCACCTTACTGTTGCCTCAAGCTTTCAAAAGACCGATTAACAAATAAGAAGGCAGTGATAGCTTAGAGAAAAAGCCTAACACATGAGAAGTGTGGTATGCTTGCCATTCAAGGGCTGTTTAGATTACATGTACTCAAGGTAAAGCTTATCTAGTTGAAGATTCTGCTTACAACAGGGGATGCTTAAGGAGTGTTTGGATAATAGTCAAGGCACCAGACATTTCAGAGTCACTGACTTGCTAATTAAGGACATACATCCTCCTTCGGCATTGAGAAACGAGGGGTTGGCAAGAGAAACACAGACGCAGGTGTCCGCAGATGACACATGCCCACAGAAGGACAAAAGGAGGAGGGGTAGTCATCCCCAAGGGACCCCCCGAAGCCCACCGAAGACCACCAGAGACCTCCGCGCAGGCATAGAAGACTCTGGGATGATTGCTCAAGAGAACATCATGTCATGCCTGCTCAACATAATGAATATGCAACAGTTAGGTGGAACATATGTATGAGATAGGCGTGGTGCTTTAACTGTAGTGTGTAAGTATGGACTGAAAACTTCAGTAGGTGGGCTCGGTTTGTGGAAATCTTCCACCTTGCACCCTGCACAGAATAAAGCCGTGTCTCCTCTCTAAGCATACTTTGTGTGTTTTGGGAGTTCCTTTCTGATCAGGTAACATTACTAGCACAGGGATCACTTCTACACTCAGGCATATGTCCACAATTTTGAAGTCCATTTAACTAATAATATCTTCTAAAATTTAAAATAGGCAAAGGGTTTACAATGGGCAAAATATAATCCCATCACTTATTCGAGATTAAAAAACCATGCCTTCTCATCCCAGAACACTGACTTACAAAATTCTTGGGTTCCAGTGACTTACACTACCAGAGAAAATCTGCCCAAATAATGAAAACAGTTAGTATCCAACACCTCATAAAATTGCCTCCTCCTTCTGGATCACTGATGAATTCCATACCAGCCCACCTGACTGATGCTTTGATTCAAGTTATCTTACTACTTAAGGTACTAAAGGTGTCCTACTGTTCAATATTAAAATTCCTTACTTCACCTGTCTTCAGGTTCTTATAATGGCCAGAATTAACCAGTCTGGATGCGCTCAGCAAGTCTTTTTCTAATTTTTGAGGCTTGCCAGGTGAACAGACCTGGACTGCCTTTATTTATCTCAACTGCCAGATGTTCTTGAAACCCCGCTAATTGACAAAATCGAACAAAACGTTGTGAGGGAAGGAGGTGGCAGTGCTGCCATCTGTCCATTTGTCCAGTAGCTCTTTACTAGGGGATAATTACAACGATCCTGTGTATGCTGACTCCCACAAGAGGGCATCTGAGAGCAAGCTTTGATTTAATACAGACAGTCTTTCCCTTGACTTTCTCAGGAGCTGCTTCTCTGTCTGCCTATCTTGCTCAGAGTAAAGGAAACGCCATGCAGCAGGTTGCAAAGCTGCCAGCGCTCAGGTGTTCACCCTTTTGACAATAAAAACTGCACTTGGGAGCAGAAGCTGCAAGAAGACTCCCTGTTTCTCTCAGCACTCTCTCAGATGTTTTCGGTATTCCTGCCCTGCTGGCTTTCCTCAACAGGAGAGAGCTGCTCCCTCCATCCAGGCCTGCTCCCTGCTGCATGCACGGTATTGCCTCTTCCCGGCTCTGCTCCCAGGGAAGGAACAAACTCCACAGCCAAGGCCATTTGAACAGGCAGCTGTCTCCCTCCTGTCCAATGCTGCCCTTCCAGCAGAGCGTTCATGCACAAGGTATGTGACATCAAAGCGGAGTGATGCTGCCAGGCACAGAGCTAGTAAACAGCAAGACAAAGAAACAACTAGGCCTGAGACTGTTTTTGTAGCTGACCAGCTCAGATGCTAAAGCTAAATTTTATTTGGAAATGCCTATTAACATGCTAGGAAAACAAAAATGCATTTGAAAAAAATTGAAAAGAAAATATCAGCCCAATACATTTACTGGACTTTTTCAAATTTCACTTCCTTGATCAAGATGTGATCGACAGGGAGTTAGCAGATCGGTTGAATTACTTTCTAACTTGGGCCTCCATGTAGTCAGAGCTAATTGTTGTAGCCCAGTAGATATGATTCCTGCCCTCAGCAGGGGCAGGCCCGGCTGACCAGGCAGCGCAGGGGCTCACAGCTCAGCCTGGCCATGGCCTGAGCTGGGTGTCACTGGTTTAAGCCCTGTGTCATGGCCAGGGACTGCTGCCTGCCCTGCTCCAGCTTCAGCTCGGGGGGTGGCCCCACTGGGGAGGGGGGACACCCCCCCTCAGTCACTGCCTGACAAACCACAGACAGCCCTTTGTGTGCCTGGGGCTGGGGGCCACAGCCAGGCTGGAGCTGGCAGTGAAGAAGGATACAGGCTGGATGAGAAAATGTATAAAAATAACCCCAGCTGGACCCCAGACTAAAAAGGAGGAAACCCCCACCATGAACATCATCCTTCTCTTGGGAAAGGGCTCAAGATGCTAATGACTAATGCCTAAACTCCCCCACTCCTTCTTGAGAAGACTGAAACTGTCACATATAGGACCCAGAGGGACACTAGAAAGTTGAACATAACACAAAGAGTATGGGTAGATATTAATAAGTTTTCCCATGTAACAATTTTGACTGCACTGTTAATGGTGTTTTTCTACATTCATTATATAATATGGATTTCTACATTGCTTAAATTTTAACTGGATAAACAAAAAATTCCTATATCTATGCTACGTTTCCTTTTGCCCTTAAAAATGTTTTGAGTGTATCACTGTTATTATGGCAATATCTTCTTGGGCCATTTACATCAGTCCTAGAACTCAGAAGGACGTGGAATATTCTCTTACTACTGTTTGCTTTTCTTAGAAGATAGAAGCTAAAATATTCAGTATTTTCCATCAAAGACTCTTTCTAGGGAGGCTGAAGCAGTTGTTGGCAGGCTTGGGGAGAGCAGACCTAATGACATCCACAATGGCTGACTGTGCATTTATTATACAAATAGTATGAGCACAGATTAAAATGTTCAGTGTAATCAGGAGGATCCTTATCCCCACTTCCAATTCCAGTCAGTAGACTGGCTGATTTGTTTTCCTGTGGGAGCTGTCCTGTCTCACAAAAAAACCCAATATGAAGTGAGATCAATAGCATAATCATGATGAAAAGTCTCTCACCCAGGAAATGCGGGAGAAAATAGAGCCTTTTCATAATGGCCTATTATGCAGTCATGTGAACTTCTATGACTTCAACATAGGCCTCAAGGTATCCATTAAAATCTGCCCATAACTCACTGGTAACTGTTTTACTGTTGACAGATATTGACTCCTTTTTGTCTTGGAATGAACAGACACCTTATTGGCAAACTCTTTGCATCAGTATGAATCTAGGATGAAGCGTTCCTCCTAAGGAGAACACACCCTGTTCTGCGCTGCCTTGCTGACACCCACACATTAGTTTATAGTTCTGGTTCTGTAAGGTGGATTCCATCATATCCCAAAGTAGCGTAGCCATATTTTCAAAGGAACAGCTTTTCCTGTATTCCCTTGTTCAAACTGACTGTTTGCGACCTACTACAGAAAAGTTAAATGTTTTCCATTTTGATCCTTGCACTATAGCAGTAAGTTTTTAAAGCTCCTTCTTCTAAAATTATTGCATTAAAAACGCTTCTATTTATATCAACAAATACTTTGTAATCACCTCCATTATTTTCATGATTGACACAAAATAGGCATATACTATGCAAACTCATGGCAGCTAAGCCAGTTATCAAAGAAAAAAGGAGAATGTGATCTTGTAGGAAACAGAGCACATCTCAGTTTTGTAATGCTGAATAATATTAGAATATGTTGGCACGAATCAAGCAAAATCACAGACGTCTGTGGGAACTGCAACTATTATCACTTTCACAGATTCTACATCTCCGTGAATCATCTTACATTCCTTATGTCCCATCTGCCTATTTTTAACCACTGACAAAGTATGTATGAAGTGCTCCTAAACTGGATGTCACTGGTGTTACTATCAACCTGAAATGCCCTATTTACTTCTAACTTAATTTTGCCTCCTCATCATTCACTGCTCTACTTGCTTCTTTAACCCTTCATTTCTCCGTAATACATCTCTTTTTTTTCTTTCCTCTCCATTGGTCACCACAGATTTTGAGTTGTCTGTATATATATATCTGTTTGGCTTTTTATTACAACACCCACTAACTGTGTATGATTTCTAAGACTGCCATTGTTTGTCCTCCTGTTACCACGTATGACTAATGCTGCTCCGTTTGCCTCTCTGAAATCAGCAGTTGAAAGTCAGTGTGCTCCTGTCCCTGACATCACAGCATATTAGTTGTTAAGATGGCATATTTTTTGAGACAGTTTTATTGATTTCCCCATGATCCTGTTAGCTGCTTCTGGCAGAAAGCAGGGCCATGAAGACTGCTCCTAATGCAAGAGCTATTTTCTTAAACCTGTTAGACACACAAATAATTGTGCAATTTACAAGCTATTTATCGTAAGGATCTGATGGCATCCTTCCTGAAGAGAACGAGGTGTCCTCTTGCTAAAATTGTATTCTCATTTCTATCTCAATCAAGTATGGCTGTGATACGATCTTCTGAAGACAAACAGCACCAGCTGTAGCTATCATTGCTCAGCTATGTTTCATAGACTAGGTGTTTTTTAAACACTTTTTTTCCTAGGCAAAATACAGTTTTGCTTTCCATCAATTAATCAAACAGCATACACACTGCTTTCAATTTTTATCATATTAGTAGGGAAATTAAAGCAGATTATCAATAGCACAGAACACTGAGTTGAATTTATTTTCATTAATGCTAAAATACTGAACAAAATGCAATTAAAAAGAGTTTGCTTTAATTTCAGAAAAAGAAATAAAAAGTTTAACTATTTAATGTCTTTTCCAGAGTTAAAATAAATCTTACCAGTGAATCCTGGAGGACAAACACAACTGTAGTCTGCAACCAGGTCTACACAAGTTGAATTGCTTTTACAGAAGCCATACGTGCACTCATCAAAGTTGATTTCACAGTTCAGACCTTCAAAACCTTGGTTGGAAAAAACCAAAGACCTATGTATTATTCAGCTATATCTGTGCCTTCATTTCTAAAGCATGTCTTTGGGTCCCTTTTTCTAAAAAAATATATTTTTTTTCAATTTACTCTTGTAATAAAATTATCTTGAAGTCTTATGGAAAGATCTTTCCAGAAGCTTTTTCTGCTCTGTCAATAATAGGAAAATACATTTGACCATCAAATATACTTTAAAAGGAGCTAATAATGGAAAGAATGAATTTAGGATTCAGTATTTTCATTAATCTATTTGAACTTTTTGTTTAGCAGAGACTTAAGAATATATATATCTTCTGCCATTTTGAGAACATTGCAGATGAAGATAAGTGATGCTGGGATTGGACGTCTGATTATAGTTTTAAAAATCAACTCTCAAATAATTACTTCTCTACTTTTTCTCTATTTGTTTCTTGTGTCATAGTGACTTAGCAAACTCAGAAGTCCAACAGTGTTCTTTTGTACTTGAAATTGCTGGAGAATCTCCACTCCAATATCTGACATTTTACGCTCTTGTAAATGTATTCTAATTCATGGTCATGCTACAAAATGACTATCATTAGTGCTGTCACAGGCCATGGCTGCAGGAAGACCATGACTAATGCTAAGCTATCAGCACCCTCAGTGCAAGGCATATTCCCATAATTTCTCAAACTGACCATGGAACCAATTTCCACTGATCCCTGAGTCATAAAACTTTAGAATTACCCTTAGTTCATTAATAATGTATACAGTAACAATTCTCATTTGCATTTAGAGTTTAATCAGACCCATGTCTCACAGGTAACAAGTAAGCCACAAAATTATCCATGTGGATGCCAAGATTTATTTATCTACAAGCTGGTCAGGCAGACTAAAGAGCTGAATGATCTTTTGCAAGCTTAATTTTCAGCTGCCTTCCAATATCTGTTTTGGCTTCTAATTTAAGCTAACTAATGACGGAGGCTGTACTTATGCGAATTATTTGTAGCAATTTCATCTTTTGTGATGAGTTCCTGAGCTTATCATCACCACTAGAATGCTTGTATTAATATATAAATATCTGAAATATTTTAAGCTATGAAATCAACTCACCATCAGTCCATACTTATAAAATAGGACTATTTGAAGATTAAAATCAAACAGGTATAAGGAAGTTTAAAATGCAGAAACAAAGTACCAGGTTATAAATCACAACCTTGACTTTAACTAAAAATCCAATTTAAAAAAACATACAAATATTCAGAAGAAACCCATTTGTGAAAGTATGTCAGAAAGACACTGTAATATTAAATGTCTTAAAGCATTTTAGTTTTTCCTTTAACTACTTTTTTCTTGAAACCACTCATTTGTTCATACACTTCTGATAACACTGAGCAATACGCATTTATAAAGAAACAGACCAAAAGTGCTGAAAATCACATTATTTTTGTCTGTGAAATTTTTAATAGATTTTTGTACTGAAGATATAATACAGTCATTATTATGGATGTTGTAATTTTCTTGCTATGCTCAGTCATAAAGCTGCAAGTTAGTACATCAGGATAAAATATTTTCTTTGTAAGTTTATTGATTACATTTTCTGTGGATTTCACACACTGCTCATTTGTGTTTTCTCCACTCCTTCAGACTTGCCAAAATCATGAGGTTCTATCTGAAAAAAGTAGCACTCACAAGTATATCTGTCTCCATTCTTAATGAGCATGCTTGTTTTATTGGGTGCCTTGGTGGACAAAGATGCAAATGAGACTTCAGAAAAGAATGAATAACTTTCATAGAAAGGAAATTTTAACAATGGTTTTGAAGACTGTCAAGAAGATGTTTTGCAGACTGCAGGCAATTTCAAAAATTGTCAAAGATAATAAAAATAAATTATTTTGAACAACTTACCTTCAGGGCAAAAACAATCATAGCTGTTGACATCATTCTGACAGACAGCACCATTCAAGCAGGGAGCTGAATCACACTCATTCATTTCTATTTCACAGTACTGGCCTGAAAAACCTGCAAAAGAAGTAAGGTAAGTTTTGATTTTCTTAATCTTTATGTGTGCTATTAACATGAAACTTCTATTCCAAATGTTGTTCTGTAATTAAAACCAATAGGCGTTTCGATCCATATTCCCCTGAAAAAGGAAGCTGGAAGTCAGAGCTTCTGTATTTTATTTACAAAGAATTAAATCTCACTCATTTCTTATTCAATATTACAAATACATGTCTTTATTGCTGAAGTAAAGCAATAAATGAAGTAGGAACTACTTCCAGAAAGTAAGACCACATTCATACCAGTATGCAAACACTGTACAGATTTTCAAGCGTTTTGCTTATAAAAGAGTCACTCCAGTATTTTTATGAAACCTTTTTTGAATTTTGCCATGTTAATATAAGAGAGAGAACATCAATTATCTCTCATCCATTGTCTGGTGCTTTCTACTGTGGAGAAGAGCAGTAAAAAAATACAAATACGTTGAGGTGTAACAAACACATGCCATACAAGTCAGGCCTTCAGCGCATGTGAATTGCACAGCTTAATTACAATAAATGAGGGCGCTGTATACGTTGCTAAAAGAAGTAAAGTAGCCATCATTAAAACAAAAATCCAAAGACTAATGACTTACGAAAGGAAAGGGTTACTCAATTTTCTCATTTTTTACCGGTACTTGGACGCACTGTACGGGGTGGGGGTGCCCAGGGGCTGGCGGTGAGGGGCCTGCAGAGATGGCCTCTGTGAGGAGGGCGCGGGGCTGCCCCGTGCCGGACACAGCCGGTTCCAGCCGGCTCCGACCCACCCGCCGCCGCCGGCAGGGCGGCCGGTGGAGAAGACTGTGCCGGAGCCGGTTTTCCTGAGAGGAACTGCGGCCCCCGGCCGGTCCACGCTGGAGCAGGGGAAGAGTGTGAGTGAGGAGGAAGGAGGGGCAGAGGGGAACTGCTATGGACTGACCGCGACCCCCATTCCCCGTCCCCCTGCGCTGCGTGGGGTGGGGAGGAGGTGGAGGAGTCCGGAGTGAAGGAGTGAAGTTGGGCCTTGGGGAAAAAAACAGGGATGGGGAGGGTATTGTTTTAATTTGTCTTTGTTTCTCACCATGCAAACCTACATTAATTGGCAATAAATTAAACTGATTTTGCCCCATTTGAGTCTGTTTTACCAGTGACAGTAGCTGCTAAGTGATCTCCCTGTCTTTATCTCAACCCCTAAGCTTTTTCATCTTCTCCCCCCAGGCTGGTGAGAAGGCAGAGTGAGAGAGCATCTGGGTGGGGGTCTGACAGCCAGCCAAGGTCAACCCACCACACATCTATACCTTCCTTCTGTCTTAATTCCAAATACCACCACTAATCCTTCCACAACCATTAGCACATTCACTTTGATCGGAAGAACAAAATAAATCATATCTTCATTGTTACTAAAATAATTTTTAAAAATCCATACATAAAATGAACGTGTTCCTGTTGAACATTTATCATCTCTTCTTCTGTTCAGTTTCTTTCCACGTACATTAGCATAATTATTCAAATGGAGGAAAAGCATTCTTTTTTAATATTAGGTTCCCAGGACATGAATTGCAAAAGATGTATAGTGAAAGCATGCCATATCATTAAACAGATGCTTATTTACGTAAAGCAAAGAACTCCCAATTTTTTTATTTTCTTAAAAAATTATTTTTAAAACTACCAAATAAAAATAAATCAATATATTAAAATAATTTTATGTTAGGAAAACCAGATGATTTTACATCTTTCCTTCCTATTTTTCTGTCATCTTTCAAGTCCCTCAACCTTATCTCATTTAGAAAACAAATTCAAAAGCCTTCAGAATCATCATGAAATGTCAATCTGTGATGCATTTGTGAATACCAGAAAAAATAATTTCTACGGAGTTGTTATTTGTGTCAGCAAAATAACAACAAATATAGATAAATAATGGAGTGTCCCAGCACGATCAATGTGAGAGTTCTTTTCCCTCTTTCTTGCAGAATTTATTTATGAATTCTAATATACGGTTGGGTTCTCACATAAGATACAGAGCATAACCTGCACAGAATACAAGAGAAGTCAGACATCAGACATGCTTTCAAAGAATCTCCTTTTCAGTCTCATTTTAGACTGAAATTTTCTAGAAGGCACCACACAATCATCACTATTTGGATTATTCTGGATTATTTGATACATTTCCCATGATTCTACCTAACTATCAAAGAAAATGTAGATAATCTGTAGTAGTTAATATATTGATGGTGGAGGGTACAAATCATGCAGATTAATGAGGTAAACTGTAATTCCTGTGTTCATTTCACAGATGTTATCATTTACCAGTGTTGCTAGCCATGCTGTTACATTTGGAAATATGATTAGTCCTTATTTTTTGAAAGGATACATTACTAAACATTAATGATAAAGGCATCATCCAGGGAACAGATTTTTGGTTAAGAACACATTATTTTTCCCAAAGGCTTTCTTCCTGAAGTGACACATTGTTTCCACTTGCAGATGTAATCAATCAAAATAAGCAGTGCTGTTCAGGTTGAAGCATTGTTAAACTCAAACCAGGAAACTCCACACTGTCCTTTTCGGGTTAGTTTTTTGTCTCTGTTGCATTGTGGAACTGGCCTCAATAACGTAGGATGTCCCCATTTGTCCTAAGTTCCAATGAGCTTTATTTTCCCACCCCTTGGATATTTGATAACAGACTTCATTTTCCAAAATGTGGAAGTATTGGAAAATTATTATACAGCGTTCAAGTCCTGAAGTAAATTTGTCTAATTCAGCTTTCACCACTAATCAAGTTTCCACATTAATTGGTTATCTCTACTCATGCATATCTTTACTGTTGATTCTATTTTATGTGATACTTTAAATGTGGCCTTTAAACCCATATCCAAGATCAAAAGTAAACTAAGATCTGAAATATTTGGATGCAGCTCTGCTCCCAAGAAGAACACAGCATGGGAGCAAGCTAAATATTGCACTAACCTTTCATGCAGGCTCAAATACACATCTACGCCCACTTCGTTTCAGCTGAGAGTAGGTGAGCTTTCTCATACCGAGCACCACCTACATGCATTAAATTGCCAGCCTGCTGTGAGGGACCGAAGGAGTAAATGTCCCGAACACCTCCGCGGGGCAAGTTCCTCCGAAGGAGGAGCTCTGCCTCACGAGGACCCTGCCCAGGCAGGAACCGCCGGTGAGGAGCGGCCGCCCGGCCCCGCTCAGCCCCGGGCACCGGCGACAGGGCGGGGAGGCCGGGCCGGGCCGGGCCGGAGGAGGCGCAGTTCCCGCTGCCGAGACGCCGAGCGGGGCCG
>JANXJC010000013.1:2166097-2203639 GCA_027564655.1 Leptodon cayanensis
CTGGGGTGGGCTGGGCTGGGGGGAGAAGCAGAACAGCCCTTGGCTCTGGGCAAGCGCTGCTCAGCAGGAGCCAAAACGTCCCTGGGTTGTCAACACTGCTCAACACTGCTTCCAGCACAAATCCAAACCACAGCCCCATACCAGCTACTATGAAGAAAATTCACCCTACTCCAGCCAAAACCAACATGCTAGCCAAGCTTTAACTTTTAAGCTACGGAGAGTATAAACCAAAGTGAGTCTGCTCATGTTTCTAATTTGTCAGGAGGTAGAATCATACTGCGTTAGGACTGTCTGGTTTTAGCAACATTTTCAAGCTGATAGGAGCAGACAGTCTTCAGCACATCTCAATCCAATGTGCAACTCACCTACTGATTGAATGTGTAGTATTGCATTTACGGAAGCGTACTTTTTCAATCCTGTGAAGTACACTAAGATGGAGAAAATTATTTGTGACAAGAGAATAATTATTCTCACATTGTAAGTCATCCTCATTTACTTCTCTTATGTTTTAGTTTACTATTTAACTCATTTATTGTGTTCAGTTCTTTATATATTACTTGGATCTGTATCCTCACCTGTTAACAGGCATTAGTCAAATGACCAAACTGCAACAGTAAAAATGTGGTTCTTTCTTAATTTTTAATTTTTAATAAATAACAGGGTTGCACTGATCACATTAACTGCAAAGGTCAAAATTCCTTCTCCACACACTTTAAATTTTGTATTCTCTGTTCAAATATTTTTCTAAGACCTTGCTTGCATGAAAGCATAAAAGCATGCCAAATCAAAGTAATATTTCTTTATTTCTATTAGAAGTCTTAATTTGGGTATGGATTTCCCTAGAGAATATTGGGAGAAAAAAGAAGAAAAGGGGTGGATCTTAGTCATTGTCATATCTGCAAATAGTAGCTGGTTGCAGCACATGGTCCTGCAGCCTCCTAGATGATCCATTTGATTAAACGTGAATTTATCTCAGTTAATCTTTGTATCACTGCACTCTTAAAGTAAACAGAAGTATATTGTATAGGGTAATAGCTTATGAATTCACTACCTTATGGATATAATGGGATGTGACAGGTTTATTATGTGTAGATCATGGTACTTTGATGATATACAGAATCGTAAGACAGCTCACATTGCTAAAAATTGAACCACTTAAAAAACCCATAAGATTGATTCTGCCCTCACTTATGCCATTGTAAATCAGAGCAACACAGCTGAAATTCAGTGCAGTTTCCTAATACTGCTGTAAAACTGGTGTATGTGTATTAAACCATGCCCTATGTTTCTTCAGACAGCACGGTGTTTCTGAATCAAACACAGTGTTCAGAAATTTCAAGGGTTTGGCAGCATTTTCTTTCTTACAAAGTCTTAAAACTGCTGTCCTTGGAACCTATAAAATTAATAAGAGCATTAGGATGTGATAAAAGGATTTTAGTAGCTAATTTGCTCATATCAGCATGTCTAATATCTAAAAAATTTTTTTAAATACAATACAAGTTGTATTAAGTCAGAAGATTTCTCAGTAAGAGTATAGCGTATTAATTCTTCAGGGAAAAGATCCCTCTGAAACTTATATACATATATATATATATATATCTTTTTCCCTTCCCCCTATATCTACACTTCCTGGCCACTTCCTCACAGGCTTGAATCCCATTTTCCCAAATTTATAAAGGTTAACTCCATAGTAGCTGAGTCTGTGGCTGTCTGTTCTTGTATCAATGGTGCAATTTTGTCCAAACATTGAGGGACAAATATGGAAACATCATCACCCAGGACATCCCAAAATGCCATCCTTCTAAGGCACAGGATCTGAGAATTTAACCACCCTATGTTCAGGGTACAAAATGGTTGCAAGCAGTGATAACACCTTCCTAAAGGTTTTTTCAGGTAAGGATTAGGAGGCAAAGAAATAGTGGGGCAGGAGAGAAAATTGGATTTGAGCACTCCTTTTCCTTCAAGTGTTACTTTCTTCCTTGTTTTCTCTCCATCAGGGAGGAGTTATCAACAAGGAGGACAGAAGAAAATTCTCCCACTCACCCTGCCTACTGCCTTCAAGTCCCTGTCCTTTGAGACCTGTACTGCCGACCAGCATAGACATGCCAAATCATCAGAGAAATTTGAGGAAAGAAGGCAGTAAAGAGATGACTATGATGCAATGTTAAAGGAAGATAGGAAGAAGGACAAATTCTAAGTAAAGTCTCCTGCCCTGTTTACTGTATCCCACACCTGTTTCCTCCAGTTGCCTACCACAATTAGCCTCCTTATTAGCTTCTGCC
Organism: Leptodon cayanensis; assembly: GCA_027564655.1. Taxonomy (NCBI): domain Eukaryota; kingdom Metazoa; phylum Chordata; class Aves; order Accipitriformes; family Accipitridae; genus Leptodon; species Leptodon cayanensis. The sequence continues at coordinate 2,168,380 of JANXJC010000013.1, forward strand.
TTATTTCACTGTTTTACTAAGCTGTTACTCTTAAATGGCCTGTTCAATGGCGTTTTCCCTCTAAATAACCTCCCTTTAATCCATCTCTAAGGATTCTTATGATAATTCTTTAAATGTGGCCCATAAAAGTAAATAACTGAAGTCTGTGCTGGTAACAGCTTTCCTCAATAACCTGTCTTGTAGAAGAGAATGAATAGACGGAAATAATTTTGCGGGACCCCATCACAATATAAAAAATCATTTTGCTTTCAGGTGAAATTATTGAACATGTAAAATTGGTTTATGGATTATGTTATGTGATTAGAGACTTGTCTCCACACACGAGAAGGAGCACAGAGGTATGATGGCAGGTGGGGGCACCCCAATGCCCCAGTCAGGGACACCAACCCCCACCTCGGCTCCCCCCCAGGCTGTTCGAGGGGACCCTCAGCCCCAGGGGCTAGGGGACACCCCGCACCAGGAGTCAGCAGGGGCAGCACCCCGGGCATCTCACAGATTGCAGGGGCTCCCTGCCCAGGGGTCTGGGTCTCACTGTGGGGTGCAGAGGAAGAGCATTTGGAGATTGTACCAGACTAGTTATGGGATGTTCAGCGGAGGAAAAATGCAGGAAAAGAGAGGGATAAGGGTATAAAAAGTGCTGGTGACCTGTAAACAGGTGCTAGTCCTATGCCAGACTAGTCTGTCTTGTCTTCTTACTAAACTCCATTTCTAAGTCATTTCCCGGTTGAGGGACTCTCTATTCTGTGCCCTTGTTTGTGGGGGGGGTCTGAGTGCAGGCAATAGGAGTGGGACCATGGGTCAGAGGGGCTGTGTGTCTGGGGGTCGGTGTCTGGAGAGACTGGGGTGCATGCACATGGTGTGGGTGCTTATGTCAATGTGTGCAAACATCAGACTGGAGTACCTGGTGAGCAGGATAAGAGAGTTAGGAGCCAGGTATTGGAGCTGCCCTAATTCTGGGCTGGATACTGGAGAGACCAACAGGTCTGTGAGTTGTCTACTGGACGGATGAGGAGGTCCAAGTGAGCGATTGAGGAGAGCATGAGATCTGGGGACTGGCTCCTGATGAGGCCATAGGTCTGGGCCAGCTACTGGAGCGATGCGTTTGCATGTGTCTGTGGAACTGGGAGACCAGGGAGTCCTGGGGCCAGATGCTGGGTTGTCTAAAGCCAGTTAGTGGAGGCAGCCGTGGGGGTGGGGGGGTGTGTGCGCCTGCGTGCATGTGTGCGTCTGAGCATTTGTCTGTGTGCGTGTATAGGTCTGGGCACCAGCAGCTGCCGTGGAGCGCAGCCTTGGGCTCTTCTGCCCACCTACCAGCAGCAGGGGAGAGGGGCAGCTACAGGATAGACTGCGTGTCTGAGCCCAGCTGCTAGGGGGATCCACGCTGTATGTATGTACATATATGTATATATATTTTCCCCCAGCTAACTTTAATCCTGGTTGGCCAGAGAAGGGAAAGTGATGAGGCTGTTGGTGCTGTTTCTTTGAGCAAGTGCTGTGTTTCCTGCCTCTGTTGGTTTGTGTGGCTGGCCGTGAGTATACATATATATGTCCTGTATTTATGTGCACGTGTGCCTGTGGGGAAAACCCTCCCAGCTTTGCTACTGGTTGGACCTGGGAGCATGGGACTGTGGTGGTGTCACCACTGTTGGGCTACTGGCTTCAGCAGCTCATAACAGATCAGACCTGTCTCCTTAGGAAACCGCGATTTGTTCTAAACTTCAGCACTTCTCAGCAAACCACAACAGCACAAGATCTGTGTTCTTGGATATAGAAATACAAAGTTTCAACCATAGATATTATCGCATAAGCTTTGAGCCACTCAAGCTTTAACTTAGCTCATATTCCACTTTGTGACAATTTTAAGTATATGGCTGCATGGCTAAAGCTGGAAACACTGGAAGGCATTAAACTGCCTTACTGTTTAGCCTAGGAACACGGAGCCAGAAATTCAGTTTGGCAGATCTACAAAACAACAACAAATTTAAATTAGCTTTCACTGAGGGAAAACAGGGCAGAGCTAACCCACTTGCTCCTAACTTACATGTGCCAGATGGAGACAAGGTAAATTGGTATTCTCATAAATAGCAACCAATGGTGCAAGATTTAATCTGAAGTATAACGAAGAAGCGTTCTAAAGAGCCTATTGTGTGAACCAAGGCCTATATATTTTAATTTGTTTTAGTGATACTCAACACTGAGGAAACTTGAAAAAAAATGCACAATACTAAAACCACTGAAATGAGCTGAGACTCCATACATTTAAAATGTAAAATATAGAGCAGAAGAAAATACAAGTAAAAAGCTGATTTGCATGCCGATGTATTAAAAAAACCAACAGGACAAATTCCTTTTGCCTGTGCTTTTTTAACATTTTGACCTTTACGGAAACAAAGGTACTTAGGCATAGCTGCCAACCTACCTTAATGTAGTTGTTACAACCCTTTTTTTAAAGTTTTAACTAGTCAGAATTGTTTTCTCTTAGCAGTTCCGTCCTTTTGAAAATGTTAGCTTTTGACACTTCCCTAAAGTTAACTGTGAACTAGCTAACTAGATGGAAACTAACTCAGATTGAAAACCTAGTTATCTGTAATCTGGCTCAAACAACTTTCCCCTCCCCCCCCTAAAAGGACAGAAAATTAACAAGCACAGAGCAAAGCACCTCATTCTTAAAAATGGAAAAAAAAGCTTTTCAATCCTACTCTCCTCTTAGCATTCCCTGTTTCAGAAAATATCTCCTGAAAACACCACTTTGTAGAGAGCTTCTTAACAGAGCTACTGACAAGTGTATTACTCAGGTCATTTTTGAAATAAATACTTAACATTCTTATATTTTTTGCTAGTAGTGTGAAAAAGTTTTAGGGACTACTGCTGCCCTTTCAGAATCAGAAAAAAACACACATTTTGATCCTACTGTCTGCGACAGTCCTGCCATAGGAGACAGTTTGAAATCTGAGAAAATTATGGTGACTCAAGAGCTCCCAGCCCTCAACATGTCTGGTTGGGACGTTGCAGCAACTCCCTGTGACAGGTCATGGCAGGGACACCCTTTCTCCAGAGGGATGTAAATGTCCAGCGTCTGTTCCTGACATTCTGAGGATATTTGTTACAGGAGGACTAGTAAGGAAGGGGAAATATCATCAGGGCAAATACAGAGCTGCAGATAGCAGAAACTGGTTTTTAAAGGTTTTCATTATATAGTTCGCTTCATGCTGTCGCAGCTGTTCAGAGCTGCCTTTGGTATATTACAGACCTAAGGATTGGAAGGGAAGAAATTAAAAGCATAAGTCGAATCTGTCTTTAATAGAATTGTCTGATATACACAATGTGAATTATCCACTCCGAAAGATGTGAAAGGAAAACATACAGATAGATTTTTATTTCTTTGTCTCTTGTCACATTTTTAAGAGAATTGGTCCTGCAGACAGAACACAAATGTAATTTGTATTTATCTTAATTTGTTTCTGCTGAAGCAGATTATTCATTTTCAATATAATATCATATACTTTGATTATTTATTTCTTGCTGATCAGAATGCCAACAAATGATGCCTCTTTCACAAACATCAATTAGCTATCTTAATGTGCTGGAAGTACACGAGGAAGAGTAAGCTTCATTTGCATTATTTTTAAATCAAGAATGAGTTAAGAAGGATGTTTTTTAACTACATTATAATCCATGTATTCACACTTAATTACCTACTTTTAATATAATAAATGAAGTTAGACAAGAAAAGAGAAGAAATTAGTCAACTAAAATGTAAATATATCTGCCTGCTTGAAATTGTACCGGCTTTATATGATTTTAACTGGGATACCATACAAGTTTCACTAGTTCCATACACATGAAAATATGAAAAGAAATTGATGTGAATGTTAACATGGAACATAAAATTAATGCTAGTGGGATAGTACAGGAAATGCTGTGTGAGGGGAAATAGTGTATTTGTATTTAATTAGTTTATGGTAATGAAACTGCAAAACTAAAAATCTAGTTAAAGTTTGTAGGTATAAGAATATGAATGATAATTCAAAGATGATCATGTGTATAAAATATTCCTGTTTTACGTTTTATAAGTATCACCAAACAATTCAGATTTGGAAAACTGAGGTAACTTGATAATGGACATAAGACTACTACAAAAAGAAATATGAAAAGAGTAATTTACTCTGCAAAATGCAAGGAACATTAAGAATCAAATTTGAGACAGTTGAGATCAACCTCCTTCTCTTCCTGCTTTTAAAGGCCAAAGGAATGAAGCGTGCAGCTTTGTGATAGGAATGCAACCACGCCAGTGCTTTGCTGTACAACCATGTCAGCAGTCTTTCAAGAGTATGCTAAGCCTATCATTTCACAGTCAAAATCACAGAATCACAGCATGGCTGAGGTGGGAAGGGACCTCTGGAGGTCATCTCGTCCAACCCCCCTGCTTAAGCAGGGCCACCCAGAGCCGGTTGCCCAGGACCGTGTCAAGATGGGTTTTGACTGTCTCCAAGGATGGAGACTCCACAGCCTCCCTGGGCAACCTGTGCCAGGGCTCGGTCACCCTCACAGTGAAAAACTGTTTTCTGATGTTCAGACGGCGCCTCCTGTGTTTCAGGTTGGGCTCATTGCCTCTGGTCCTGTCACCGGGCACCATGGAGAAGAGCCTGGCTCCATCCTCTGTACATCCTCCCTTCAGGTATTTATATACCCTAATGAGACCCCTCTGAGGCTTCTGCAGACTGAACAGCTCCAGCTCTCTCAGCTTTTCCTCATAGGAGAGAGGCTCCAGTCCCTTAGTCATCCTTGTGGCCCTTTATTGCACTCTCTCTAGTAGTTCCATGTTTCCCTCGTATTGGAGAGCCCAAAACTGGTCACAGTACTCCAGGAGTGGCCTTACCAGTGCTGAGTAGTCAACATGATGTTTCTTTACCAAAAGAACCCACAAAACCATAAGTCACGAATATGAAGAAGACCGACTACAAGCACAAAGCCAAAGTAACTTTGTATTCAGACTATCCGACTTTAGGGAATCAAACACAATGTTCATTCTTGCAGTGGTTATAAGTTTATTGCTGTATTTTAAGGGAGGCTTTTTAATGTTATCAAACATCAGTACTGCAGCAGCAATGACCATATTGTATTAAGGAAGTTATAAAATAGAACTTCATTTATTCAAATATCACGTGTACCAGTGGCACTGGCAGTAAGTACCAGCTGTTTATTCAACATGCAGATGCAGAATACGTATTTCCTTCCCCTCCTCACACATGCTGCTGTAACAAACATTTGCCTTTCCTCTGTGTGAGTACTCCAAACCTTTGTCCTCCACCCTCTTATCCCATATGACGACTTTGGCAATCCCAACAGTATGCTCTATGAGGTAGGAAATAATTCTGTTCCTTGATCCATCCAACTCCTCTCTCTATCAGCGAATGGTGCTATCAGAGAGACACCTGTCCCATGAATAAATATTTCCATGCAGTCCAGTGAAAAGGTGTGTGTCCCATAAGTAAATACTTCCATGCAGTTGAGAGCACATTTATGGGAATCCTTTATGTAAAAATTATTGATGTAATTTGTGGCTTAATTTATAATACCCCCCCCCCCAAATTAATAGTATAGTATAGTATAATACACACTGTATTTCAGAGCTTGATCTTAAAACAGTGGGTTTGTATTAGCATAAAAAGTAGGTAAACAAATTATGATCTGCATAAATATTTTGACATTGCCTTCACTGAGTGGCAACCAGCTATCGTCAGAGCATGTAACAGATGATGCAGCTGCTACACAACTTCCCTCTACACTGAAAACTCAAGGGTAAAATACACCTGAAAGACGAATTAAAAATATTAAATTAGCTTACTTCAATTATTGCAAGGAAGGAATTGGTAACTGACAGTTTCTAAGGCTGCAGGCCTGGAAAAATATAGCATAATTATTTACTAAGGATATAGTTTCATAATTTTTTTTGCCAACACACTCTTACACCAAAGTAATTAGTTTTGGCTCTCAGGCTTTATAACTGCTTAGACGTCATCCTCAAGATGTGAATGAGATCTCTGTTTTCACTGGTACTAGCCATAGTTTTCTCAGCTAATGGAAGGGTAAATAAAGCATAAATAGTCAAGAAAAGGAACAAGATTCACTGGGAAGCAATTTTTTGAAAGCAACATTGCTTGCGAGAGTCTTTTACATATATGAAGTTGTTTAAAAAAGTAATTTTTTTAGAATTGGAAATATCCTGTGAAGACATATGCAGTCAGCTGACTCATAATCATGTTTCATATGTCAAAACCTCACCATTATTTTGTTTTTCAGAGACTAATGTTAAGGAATAAATCATAAAAGGAAAATATATTTTCAGTGTATCATAAATAATCCAAGAAGCTGTAGGTCAAATCTAAAAAATGCTGTTGTTTCAATAGAAAATATGGAATGAAAATATGTTTCTAATATTTGATACTTGAGAACTATGATTCCACCTAAAAAACAGGTCTAAATAATTCCTTCTCATTCTTAGCAGAAAGGCCACAACCACAGAAAAAGTGATCTGCATTATGAATACGTCAGAGAAATGAGAGACCATTCCTGAGCCTCATAGGCATCCTGCTTAACAAGAACTCCCTGGATGCTTACATCTAATAGATCACATCCTTACTCACTAAAGGCAAGAAATCTTTGCTATTAAATTTTATTTTTAATAATGCACCTATCTGTAAAAAGGAAACAACATGCGTCTGTCTTTTGTATGACTCCGTTAGTTTCTACAAAATTACACTAATACAAATGTGGTCTAGGATCAACTTCACGGGAGTTTGAATTCAGACACTTTACATCAAAGTAATAGTTTTATAAAGTGGTGAGACTCCTAGGCATTTTCCAAGGATGAAAGCATAAAACTGAAAAATATTTTATGTTACAGTCTTTAAAGTCTCAACTCTTAAAATGTCAAACTAAGCCAGATACTAAAGCAGGTTATATGTGAATCTCTTGCACACAGGTTATGCACTGAAAAATAAGGTGCGTTTGGAAACTGAACTGTCTATGCCTCCAGCAATGATGTGTGAACTCTCCTTGTTGAGATCACACTTTTTTATGTCTTGGTTCAAAAGCAAGATCATTACTTTATTAAAAGCTACCTCTGAGAACAAAGGATCAACAATTCAATCCACAGAACTGGTTGCATAGAAGGCCAGAGGAACGGCACAGTATTTTCTACTTCAAATGCATATTGGCAAAATAAAGGAAGGGTCTCATTAGAGGAAAGCACTGCTTTTCAAGAAGATGCAAGAAAGAAATTTTTTACAGTGAGAACATTCACTGGAACAACCTTCCCAGGGATGCGGTAGAGTCCCCATCACTGGAGGTTTTCAGTATGCGATTGGACAGGGTGCGAGATAATCTCATTTAAGGTCCCTTTCCCACGAAAGGCTGCACCAAATGATCTTTCAAGGTCCCTTCCAACCTGGGCTGTTCTGTGATTCTATAATAAAAGAGCATGTAAAAAAAGCTAGTAGAATGACCAGGGAAGTAGAGAGCCTGTCACACAACAGAGGAGTCAGAAAGTTTAGGTTGTCTGGTGTAGCAAAATGTAGGCTGAAAGGAGAGATGAGTATTTCTCCGAAATCTGTCAATGAGAAAAATCACCAAAAAAAGGTGGACAATTATTTAAGTTAAAGGATAAGTATCACAGGTACAAAGTGATATTGATTTTTCACAAACGAATTTAAATTACATAGTAGAAAAACTTAATCAGCAGGGAGCAGTGAGATTCTGGAATAATCTTCCAGCTGGTGTGGTTAGGATGAAAGCTTACTGACTCTGGAAAGTAATTTTTACAGTAATAGTTGCAGAAAGTCAAAACTTGAGTAGTGTAGGAAACAGATTGTGAGAAGGTTGGTTGTCATCACCAGAGACTGGAATTACTAGTTCAGAAAATCCCTTCTAATCATGCATTCTTGAGATTTCTTTTTTTTTAAATTTTATTTCAACAATGTTCAACTAAATGAATGTTTTACTGAAAAGTCTGGGAGTATGACCAGCATGAAAATTATAACAAAAATGTAATATTAATATTAATATTAATAATAGGTAAATAGAGCAGCTCAACAATTTTACAACAAGTAATTTGGCAAATTCATCTGGTCACAGGTTCAGTTTGCTGCTTTCCTTTTTCCTCTTTTTTTTTTTTCTTAGAAATGGTAGGTTATAAACGTTGGATTGCAAGTGAACAATAGGAAATATCTGTACATGTTAGTGCTAATTATAACTTCTTTTCTTCAGAGAGCTCCATACCGACTTCAGTGGTGCATCTATTTGACCAAAGACACGTGGTTTAGTTGTCTAGATGTAGCTTCCTTCTGCTGTTTGAGATGTTCTGCGGTGTTAAAGACATCTGCAAAGTATAGAGGTCTTGGGGAGTCTTGGGGTCCAAAATGTTAGTAGATACCTATATTTAGGCAACTGAATCCGCCCTTTGGAGCACCTGTGTAGTTGTAAATTTGACCTGGTGTCAATCTTAAAGTCAAACATCACACATTCATTAAATAGCTTAGTTTGGCAGGAACCCCTGGAGGTCATCATATCCAGCCCTCTGCTCAAAGCAGATCCAACTATATCCGTTTGCTCAGGACCTGGCTCAGTCGAGCTTTGAGTTTATCCAAGCATATTGACTCTAGAACTACCTTGGGAAACGTGGCCCAGTTTTCAACCATCCTCATGGTAAAAAATAATTAAAAAAATTCTAATCAGTGTTTGGAGATTGGAGAGGTCTCTTGCCTCTTCTCCAGTCATTGACCACTTCTGAAAAGACTTCTGGCTCTGCCTTCTCTATAGCTTCCCGTTAGGTACTTGTAGACAGCAATAAAATTCCCTTACTCTTTTCCTCTTAAGGTTGAACAGGCCCAGTTCTCCCAGTCTCTCCATGTACAACCTGCACCAGTCCCTTAACCATCTTGCTGGCTCTCTGTTGGACTTGCTGGCTCTCTGTTGGACTCACTCTACTATGTCCCTGTCTTTCTTGTACTGGGGACCAAATACAACACCACAGTCAGGCAAACAAAATTTAATTCCTTATCCACCAATCTTATTAAATTACCTAAAAGAATATTATCATTTGTTTCAGATTAAAATGCATCCAAAATATTATATGAAGGTAAAAATTGGATTTGCTACTGCCACTTGCTGTATACATGTATTCATTAGATCTTTTCACAGAATTACTCATCATGTCTCAAGAGCTTCTTAAATCTGCATAAATGAATTGTGATAGTATGGGGTATTAATGAGAGGATATAAAATTGCTTACATGACAATTTTCATATGATAATGTGCCAGCTTTGTATTAACAACATGTATCAGCAGCCTGAATGTGATAGAAGAAAATAATTTTCAAAAAATCAAGGTTACATTTATGATTGAATTAGCAGTGCACCAAATATTATTCATAATAAAGAAGTCTCCTCAACTGTTAGAATCCAGGAAAAAGCAGAGCAAGTAGCTATTACCAAAATTAATCCAGAATTTTAAATAATCCTGTAAACAGAAGACATCCATAATTCTGGAATTTACCTGACACCTAAGAATATTGGAGTGGAACATCCACTCTTGGTTAAACGTATTATGCATACTGTAAGGAAAAAGAAATTATGCAACTTCAGATTATAATGGATTTGTACAGAAAGGAAGAGAAAGGGTACAGGAAATCACACTGGCAACATTGATTCTGGCTTTTCCAGTTTTGGAAACCTTAATAATTCTTTTAATATGGTTTGTGCATATATACATAATAGGTGCATTTGAGTATTAACAAGGAAAGCATAAACTCCCCAGTTGTGCAGGGGATATGATATGGCCAAACTGTCCTGCTTCTACAAAATTCCACTGACCTTCAAAGGATGAGTTATTCCAGCTGAGGGTGTCCCCAGCAAACACGCTTAACTTTCTGGTTGCAGTACTAATCTAAAGCAAATGAATGGAATATTGGAGATTAATCTAGAAGCATTAAAGAACAGAATCTCATCTCCCAGATGTTTCAGGTTTCTAAATCTGCATCCAGATGATTTGTTTTACATCTCTGGCTGTTGGGGCTTAAGCCATTCCTAACTCCCTGGGGTTACGAGGGGAAGGGGACATCTATAACTTAGCTATCTTGTGTTCTGCAAACCACCCTGCATCCCTACGGGATTTCATGTGACATTTTTATTTTTTTAAGCACTCAGTAGTCTGAGCCTAGGATACCAAAGTATCAGAAAACTTCAGAACAAGGAGAGAACGGACACGTTAGAATTGTCTAGTACAAGGGTTAGAATTATTTGTACAGGAGATAAAGCTTCCTTGACAGCCTGTTCAAGACTGCTGAACAAATTTCAATAGGAATTAAGAACAAACATATAGCAGAAAGTACAAGTATTCAATTATTTAAAAAAATCCCTGTATGATTTGCCCTTGCAGAGAAAAATAAAGACAGACTTGTATGTGGGAGATGCTAGTCACACAAACTATAACGTCGGCCTGAATAGAAAACCGTGCCCCCTGACAGGATGATTGTATAAAAACTGTGCAAGCTGAGCCTTACTGATTTTACTTGTGCTACAGCAGGAGATCTTCCAGGCTTTTCTTTCAACTCATTCTAATTTTCAAATGCCCCGTGAAATTTTTGTTTAAAGATGAAAAGCATCAGAGTTGTTTCTTCCATTCCTGTTAAGAACAGCATTTTTTTTTTTTTTTTTAACATTCGCATCTGTCTTTTTGAGAGGATGTCATTACTGCAGACAAATTTATAAAGCCACATCAAAACTAAGGATACATGAACAGCACCTGGGTACCTCCCACAGATAAAAAGCTACAGATGCCAGCACAAAGAGCTCTGTTCCAGGCGAGACGCTGAACATACCTGTTACCACAGTCAGTGCAGGGACAAGTATTGTTTCATTTATGTCTCTAGGCCTGAGGAACCTCTTCCTCAGGCATTTGTGATTTTCAGGACTTACAGCTTGAGTGAAAAGAATAACAGGATTTACAGCTCGAATAAAAGGAGTAACTTAGGAAGTGCACACAGTTGTAAGAAAACACAATACATCTATGTAGCCAAAATTTTCCCTGGTGTAAATGTATGAAAGGCAATATATTTACAAGGATTTAAAGAACTGTTTTTGCTTAGCATTCTTTTGTTTGGGTTTCTCCTTTCCCTTCTTCTTGTGGTTGTTCTGGGTTTTTTTGTAGTGATGTCTTATTCTATTTTTATTTTTCTAACAGATTTTTAAACTGAAATAAAACAAAAATATTCTTGATTAATTCACTGTAAAAGAAATAGAATGGACAAATGGAAATAGAAATAATAATTTTACATCTGAACTCTAATAACCGTGTGGGAACTTTTCTATCCAAGAGACTAAAATTCTCATGCATTTAACTGTGATATGCTCGTTGCCCAGCAGATGCACAACACAGATACGATTTTTTCCACATAAATATCTCAGAGAACACGGAGCATTGTTAATTTCTTTTAAATAATTCAACAGAATATGAATAATTCCACAACTCCTTAGATTCATAAGTCTGTTTAAAATAGCTGTCCTTATAAGTAAAGTATTCAGGACACAATTTTACCCTAGGAAAAACTCAAACATAAGTTTAGAAATAGTCTGGAGACTAAACTTAAATCTAAATGACAAACAGTTCAGAGTATGTGGCATTTGAACTAGGACTTGAATGTTAATATTTGCTTCTTGCTGGTAATGCCTGCACAAATTCTATCATGTAAAGAATTAATGAAGGCTCTGTAATTTCCCATAATTTATAAAGGCAACGATGCTGAATATGAATCCAAGTGAAACTGGTTGAATTGACATCCTTGAAATTTGATAGCCATTCATCACAAATAGAAATCCTTGATATGACTGTCATAGGAAAAAAAAAAAAGCTTAAATTGTAAATGTTAGCAGACAGCAGATAATTGTGGATGTGGGTAAACATCTCAAGCAGAAGCCTGCAACTTGTTAGCTGCAGCCATTGTGTAGCCTTATTGTAAATTTTGATAACACCTGAACAAAATAAATGTTGCATGTCTTGAATCTTCCAGGTAATGGAAAGACATGAGAGAGCATCACCCATCTGATCACCTGTTGTGCTTCTGCACAAAGACTGTTCAGACTGGGAGGACTGGGGGGTTGGGCTTTCAGAGCTGGTGCTGAAGACTAGGAGCTTCTGAAAACAAGAAGTGGTGTTGTAGAAGAAGGAGTTGGTAAAGAAGGAGGTGAAGATCCTGGCTGGAGGAAAGACCCTGGAAGTGTGGGAAGAGCCTGGAGATCGGAGAGAGGTGTGGAAACAAATGCCAGGGGATGCACAAGGACTGTGGTCAGTAATGCCCAAACTGATAACTGAGCAGTGGCTCAGCATGAACCAGCATGACTCTCTGCTTGAGCTTCCCACAGAATCAAAACACGTAAGTGTAGTGCTGAAGGGGTGCAAGTGGGTGAGTGTGTGGGACAACCAAGTATGGTAAGAGCCCTGATCTGGTTTGTTCTTAAATAAATCCCATTATCCAGATCTACTATGGGCTGTCATTTACACCGTTGCCTATGACAGTGGCTTGATTGGCATCAAAGGTGTAATTTTGAAGAATTGAAAATATATGACTTCCCTTGACAGAGAATGTCACTTTACTTACAATAAACAAGGAGCATACTAGATGGCAAATTTATATCTAAAAGCGTATATCAAGCTGACTAGAGAATTATTCTTTGCAAATTTTGGGGGATTGTATCACATGAGACATATTCGTTTCCATACTGATAAAACGGACCATCCAGAATACAGCTGCTTATCAATGTGAACTGGTCATAAACTGTCCTGCTGTTTTTACTGCTGTCATCATTGGTCTTGATGGGTATTACCCCATGTTTGGATCATAGAATCAAAGAATAACAGAATCATAGAATGGTTTGTGTTGGAAAGCACCTTTAAAGATCATCTAGTCCAATCCCCCTGCCATGGGCGGACTTCTTTCACTACACTGGGTTGCTCAGAGCCCCATCCAATCTGACACTGAACACTTCCAGTGATGGAACATCCACAGCTTCTCTGGGGAAACTGTTCCCTCTCATCACCCTCATCGTAAAAAATGTCTTCTTTTTGTTGGTTTTAAACTGTTGCCCCTTATCCTGTCACTACAGGTCTTGGAACAAGTCTCTCTACATTTTTCTTGTAAACCTTCTTTAAACATGGAAAGGTGGCAATGAGGTCTCTGATGGATGTGCTTCTCTTATTGTCCTCCTGAGCATGTGACAAGAATAAGGTGTTCTTGAAATTCTTATCTCACCTTGATCTCAGTATTGCTTCAGAATAGAAGTAGAGTGTCATATTCTTTAGTGGTGATGGGCCCACAGAGGCAGACCCTTGTGACAGATATTGACTGCTGTGTACTGAACAAGGTAAGTTCCACTACGTTTCGTTGTAGTGGCAGATCTGGTTTCTGAACCAATTTCTTGTGCTCTGTGTTTGTGTTTCCATCAGTGAAAGAGTTGATTACATCAGCAAGTTCAGCATTGTATTTGGGAATTTTATTAAATTCCCAAATAAATAGTGTAGCAGAAGAGAGATAAATGATAAGATTTCAAAAATAATAATCACAAAAATATTATTTATATATTTTCTAATGAATCCTTACTAATTTTACTGTGAATAGAATTTTGCCAGCCACAACAATTAAATGTTTTACAAGTTGCCAAAGAACCACCATTATATTTCCAGCTGTATTACTAGTTCTAATTAAACTTGAGTGCTGATAAGTAGTTCTAAGAAATATAATAATATATTAGTTATTTTATTCTAAAGGGTACTCTAATACCCTAATGATTTCCTAATTTGTTCTCTTTTGAGTCCTTAAGAAATCAAAGTGGCTAACAGTTTGAGTAAACTCAATGATTCATTGTGGTTTTCCAGAAGAATTAAGGAGGTAGTTGAAGGGCATTCTTGTTGAGTGGTTTTGAAGTGTTAGAAATGCATTTATCAGAGAGAAATGTGGTTTATTATGTTTTAATTTCTTCTACTAGTTATGTGCCAGTTAATACACAGTCCTGCAACTAACTGCACTAAAGACTTACAAGCCAAAGATAACCATCAGCATCCCAAACAATTTACAGTCTAAGCCTAAGGTGAGAGAATGGGATGTGAAAAATAAAAGAGGTGGCATACACTGTGGTAGTTCAAAATCCAATAAATTAATAAATGGCAGAAATATTTAAGTACTACACATTCAGATCGTATAGAAATATGAAGATGATAGTTCAGACGTGTTTTTCTGTATTTGTAAAACAAAATAATTGTATTGAAATAAAACAGGAAAACTGAATTATCATCTGTCTTTAACCCAATTACCATACAATCACAAAATCATAAAATAAATTAGGAGGGAATGGGTTTCAGGCAATCACCTAGTCCTACTGCCTGTTCAGATCGGGGTCAACTATGAAATCAGATAAGGTTGCTCAGGGCTGTATCCAGTCTTGTCTTGAAAACTTCCAAGGGTGGAGAAAGCACGACCTCTCTGGGCAGCCTGTTCCACTTCTTGACTGTCCTGGTGTTGAAAAGTTTTTCCTTATACCCTGTCAGAACCTCTCTTAGTTCCGTCTGCTCCTCCTCAAGCCTTGCCCCTTCACCAGCAGGACCAAGGAGACAGCCACTGGTGCCCCCGTGCTCTGGATGCTCTCCTCCAGAGCCATGCAGCTGCCCTTAATACTCTCGAGGTCTCCCTGACACTGCTGGCGCCCACGTGCAAAAGCAGCAGATGCAACGTCCTGAGACCCAGTCAAGCCTCAGCAGTCTCACCACGAACATTCTGGATCCAAGTTTCTGGACAGCAGTGCACCTCCATGGACATCCAACCAGGTGAGCAAATGTGCCTCCATCCCTTGCAGGATGCAGGCAGCTCCCCACCGCTGGCCCCAGCCCCAGCCCTGGGGGACCCACCAGGCTCTGCCTGCCAGCCGGGACCGGGACAGCAGCGTCTCGCCCTGGGGCTCCATCTGAGCTGAGGCTCCTGCTGTTCTGGGCACCGTGCTCCGTCCCAGGTCGGAGTCCGTGCCACACGATGCCTCACCACCACGGCTGCACAGGCTTCGGCTTCGGCGTCTCCTGGCCCACTCTGCACCCCGCTGCCGCAACTGCTTGAACACTCTTAGCTGTGCTCTCGTGTAGTGGTGCAGCCCCCCGCCCCGGGCCACGTTGCGGTGTCAGGACCAGCCAACGTTGTGTTCTTGTGCAGTGAGTTGGGACAACCTGATGCTTTCTTATCCTGGCTACAGTACAGTGAGTCAGGAAGATTAGGCACTCCCTAACCGTACCTGAAACTCCTGCTGCTTGGATCATGGCCCGCCCTGGAGGGTGCCAGAATTACCTGACAAGAATTATGGCCAGAATGGAAATACACTGTCCGAAGTCAATTATCTCACAATCCTATAAATAGCGATCCTAAGGGAGACCCTTTGAGCTCTGGGATTGCAGCAGGTTGTGACCCAGTATCTCCCCCTGAGCTGGGACGACTCTCAGGGTAGAAATTCATGAGGATTTTAAGTAGTAGATGTCATGAGGATTTCCAAGATCGTTTGCTGATAGATGCTGACAAAGAAGAAGGGGTCAAAGATTGTCTGCTGACAAATGCTGATGAAGGAGAACGGTGAGTAATTCACTACAATTAGATTTCTCAAGGTTTTAAAGATCATTTGGTACCAATAATTTATTACAACTGTCAAAGAGAGAAAACTCTTGATCATAGGTTAACCTCTATATCTGTGTGTGTGTGTTTGTGTGTATGTGCGTGTTTGTGTGTGTGTGCGATTTGATTTAGGAAACTTTGTAGTGCTGATAGCAAATTCTATTAAATCACTCTGGTCATTGGCTGATGATTAAGTATTGTTAAAAATCATATAACCTAATCTTGTGATTTACCATAATAGTGCTAATAAATCTTACATTGCTGCTACCTCAAAGTCATGTAGGATCCATAATCTCTCATTCCCTGACAAACTGGCACAGTAATTTAATGGGAGATTTTCCTTTCCCTTTGTATCCCTTCCATTAAGCAAAAACCGTTGTCCAAGTCTGAGACAAAGTCTGGATCCAGCCACACCTAGACTCCTCTCTGAGATGAGGTTTAGAAAGCAAGGGGGTCCATTCTGAACCTCGTGACTCAACGGGAGGTTTTCCTTACCCTTATATTAATTCCATTAGACATAAACCGTTGACCACATCTGGGACTCAGTTTGGATCTAGCCACACCTAAGCTCCATTTGGAGTTTAGAAAGCACAGGGATCCATCTGAACCTTGTGACTCAACAGGAGGGTCTCCCTTACCCTTTTGCATGTCTGATCTCTGTGCAAATCATCCTAAATCAATTCTAACTCGGTTTTCCTTTGTATATTTCTTCAATGTAGTGAGTAATAAAGTGAACCTTGCCATTGAACTTTGTTAAGTCGCACTGTTACAAATTCACATTTAAAAACACCACTTCTGCTACTATCTTAGACAGTGATTCTTTAAGTGATCTAAACCTCTCCTTTCACGACATCTTGGTATACCATATATATTTTGTCTGCTAAATACTCAAGGAGTAGTCCATCTCATTAACATACCCTGCTGGTACAGTTAAACAGATACTGCTTTCTAGTTGTATGATTAAAATTGGAGTTTTTATTAAATAAAAAAGATTTGACCTTAGAGACAAACAATTTGAGTCAGTCTAATTTCTTTTCTTGCAGGAACAGGATAATAAATTTCTCTTCCACCTAGGATATTAGTGAACTGGTGCGAAGCTATAGTCAGGATACAAACAGAAAAAAACACTGAGAAATGAATACCCAGAAATTTAAAAAATCAAGTAAGTGTCCTCTGAGGGGAGTAGCTGAGCTATATTTAGTATGAGAAATTAAATAATCATAAAGAAAAATTGCACGTTTGGAGTATATTTAAAATGGCTTGAAAATCAGGGCAAGCCAAAGCACAAGTACCTAGAAAAATAAATATTGCCACAAGATTTAGTACTGGGGTGGTAAAATGTTGGTGTGATCATTTTGAGACAGCTAAATAAGCAAAGAAAATGTTAATCTCTATCATCACTTACTATTGAAAAATGTTTTCCCCTCCCATTCATGAATAAGAGAGTAATCTGGCCTTATAGAACCAGTGAGTATGAGCAATGAAGTAACTATTTTTCACAGCACTCAAGATGTACCATCACCATTTCCTGAAACAGAGAATTTTAACAATGATGTGACAGTTTAATGCAAGACCATGGAGACCAACTGCTTTCAATGCTGTTACAAGGTGAGATAACCATGACAAAATGATTTCTGTATGTGTCTATAGGGAGCCCATTATGAGTCTATCATGCTGGCATTACCGTGTGAAATTATGATGGGGAAAAAAAAATCATTCAAATTTGTACCGCATGACAATGTTGTTCCAGTGTGAGTTAATGATATATAGCAACTGAAATGCAAGCCTTTTTTTTTTTTTTCCCTGTATTCTGAATAGAACTCTGCCTAACCACAAAGTTTTGATTCACAGGTAGTGTAAGAGAACTTAATATTAAATTAACAGAATTACCTTCAGTTAATCATGCATTCTTCTCTACTCAGTGTAAAAATTCTGATTTACCCTCAACGGAAATTCACCTTGTACAGATAAAATACACAAACAAAACCACATAACTAGAAATCAATTATCCGTGCCCCAGTAATCTAAAAAACCAGAGTATCTGCTCCCGACTTATTCAAATTTCCATTTGCTTTCTCCAATCCAATTATTCTTGCGCACCTGCCAACCTGGAGTTCTTTTGTTAACAAAATAATTTTGAGTTTGCTCTTTCAGGTATACTAACATATCTATTTATGTATATATTTCCCAATATTTCATTATTTGCCCCTCATGATCAGTGATTTTCTTTGCAGAAACAGTATTTCCTTACTGATGATCAAAGGCTATTTTCTTTTTTCTCATAAAAGCCTTACTTACCTGAAGTATTTTTAGTCAACATTACTGTTATTCAATTTATTAATAGAACTACCTTTTCTAGGACTTTCAAATAAAAAATATTTTTCATGCTATTTCTAAATTGTGGATTTTCTTGTTCACTCCTCTGTCCTTTTCCATTTTCCTAGAGATTTTATTAACTTTCACCTCTTTGCATAATCCATATTTAGCCGAAGTTATTTCTGCTTTCTTTTTTTAGAGAAACACTAGCCTGAACTTCCTTATTTACTGAACAACTGAGAAGAAAACGGTAGGAAGTCTGTCTGTTCAAGATAAATTTACACAGCATTAAAAACTTATTCAGCATTGTTTCATATCTCTTGTGCCAGGTAACAAAAAAACTTTCTGATATTGTCTGCAAGGATGCTTGTTTCCCCAATAGGTATGGGAATAGTTAAAGAGTGTCACAAGTGTGTTGTTCTATGGCATAAAGCATTAGAGTTTGAAAAGCCAAGACTTATGTATTCTCTTAGCTATGTAGTTAGAAATGTTTCATTTAAACAGTGAGCATAGGGCTGGTGAAAATATTGAACAAGCCTTGTCCTTAAATACAGGCATTTAAAACAAGTACAATGACATCCCACAGGTATCCTAAACAATGTGATTCATTCAGGCTTTGGAGGGACCTCCTCTGAGAGTTAAAATGAATTTCATTTTCCAATATCTGTTGAAACTACCTAGTGAGAAAACATGACATGGTAAATTAAGAAGCAAACCAAAAGAAATAGCTCTATGGTCATTTGAGTATCAGGGAGACTAGGATCACTTGAATGCTAATACAGGTTTGGGATGTGATGATGAAACTTAGCATCCACATGCATGGATGTGTTGACACATATCCTACAACTGACTTGCACTTTAGTTTAGCATTCTAGGTGAATTCCTCATAAAATATATAATCCATAATGGAAGTAAAAAGAGGTCTACAGATTGTAACCAATTTTGGCCTTTCCAAACTGAACGTGTATTCCTATCAGTTGCTTAAAGATTTTTGAGCATATGCTTCATGGGTAATTAATCTGATTACACTAATAGTATTCTTTGATTTAGAAATTAAAAAACAGGTCAAAGGTGATAACAGATCTTAGAAAGACAGTAGGTATTTCTCGAGGGAAATGTTGTGGGAATCGGCTAATTTTAGAAGCAGTGTAAGTCGCAAGAACATGTAAGTGGCAGGAGCTACTGAAGTCACTGAATCAGTCATCTCCTCCTTTCTCACTCCTAAAAGCTGCTGGTCATGAAATAAATGCTACTTTCAGAAAACATTTTATTCACATCTCCTTCAGAAATCTTTTCAGTACCCTGTCATAAAATTAAGACCTGTGCCAAAAAAAGCAATTATATGGGGGGAAAAACTTTAAAGATCAAGAGATTGACTACAGTCTTAGATAGAGTAACAGCAGAGAATGTTAGATAAAACTTTCTGATTATCTTAGGATCTGAGAATGGCCTGTGCTACAGAGGAAGGCTGAAAATATTTAATATTTATAAAAGAACCCCACAGGGAAGAAATTTTGAGTGCAATTAATAAGCTAAACTACTTAGATATGTGACCTGTGGTGTTACTTTCAGTAAGACTAAATGAAAGGTACCCGTGGGAGTTATTGCCCACCTACTTCATCAGGGGAAGTCAGGTGTTTAACTGCAATTAGCAGTCAGTCGAAATCAGGCACCTATGTCCTTAAGGTGCTTTGGAAACCATCTCCTTGAAGACAGAAAATAAGAAAAGAGCAGTTTTGCACTTTCTCATACTTGAGATTTCATTAAAACATTTTTTATAAGGTAAATTGACCTGATTAAACTTAGTATTGAGACCGTGAGAAGCAAGGATCAGCTGCCCAGGATATGGCCAATGTCTATTATCCACACACTTTTAAGATCACAAATTTTATTTTGAGAATGTTCACTATCGTGTATTTGAAAAGAAATGAAACATTAAAAAAGCAAATAATGTCTAAGGTAATGTCAGGAACTAGAACCCATCCAACTAGAAACACAAGTAATGCCCAGGCAGGCAATTTATATATTGCATCTTTCACACAGGACTTGGTCCGTATTAAATTTCACTACCTGTCACTGTTCTTCTCAAAATCCAGTATCAGGCTGATAGGCACACAAAGTGGAAAAACGTTCTATGAGATACCAAGGTCTGCTACAGTTCCTTCATAGTTCCGTAGTCTAATGGGATGTAGGAATTCACCTTTGTTGTGCAAGGACTTAAACCAAATCCCTTACAGGAAGCTGATCTCCATGAGTATTGGTCCAGGCATAAAGTTCATATTTCTGATTCTTAAATTTTTATTCAAAGAGTGCATACTTCAAGCTACTTTTAGCACATACATTTCAATAACCTTTTCTTGTGAAATCAGGTTTATTATAAAGTCTTTTTGCACCCCCTGAAACAGAACATGAGAACCTACTATTTTTAATGAACTTTTCCTCAAAAGCTGCATTTTTTCATTCAAAGACAAAATTTATTTCTAGGGAATCAAATCTAAATGCCCGTCTCTGAGTAGTCCTACCACAAACTTGAGGACAGTTGTGACTATAGGATTGCTGCTTTGTCTGTCTCAGTAATCCATTCCAGCAACAACTGCTTAAAAAGTAACTGACCAAGAATATAATATTAGCTTAAATTGCTCTTGAACAGGTGTTAGAAATAGTGTTTGAATAGGTGCAATTTATTTACTTTGAAATTAACAACACAGATGCTCTCACCCACCATGCACATCCTTTCTTTTCAACAATGATTTAATGGTTTCTCGTACAGAACTAGTCCAAGACAATTAAAAAGCTAATAAATAGTCACAGTGGAGGGTAAATTGCCTTTCCTGCTTTCAAGAAGCATGTGTGCAGCTATAAGATAAGAAGTTGTCAATCTGTTAAAATCTCAGCATAATCCTTCCTCATCAGATGTTTGTACCATTGCGTACCTCAACATCTTACTATAAGTACTGAAGGTCCTTCTTCCATATAGCGTCACACCTTGAGAGCATAAACAAAACAGTAGTATTTATGACACTGCCAATATAAGGAAATTTTAAAAATCCCTTACTTCAGAATTTACCAATATATCAGTTTTATGTCATCTAGGTTAAATGCAATTGTGAAGAAGCACAACTAAGATTAAGATTTAAATTCGTAATAAGTAAAGTACTTGTTGAAATTTGTAAAATACCGAAAAGAAAAATATTTTACATATGGACATGTTGCAAAATTTTCATTAGTGCATACAAACTTATTTTTTCCTACCATTGTTAAAGCATTTGTTAAAAATACTGTGAAGCTGAACTAAAGAGACAAGACCATTTTTTCCTTTTAACTTAGGAACTATTCCTATTTTTACTGTGATCATGAAATATTTTCTATTTCATCAGTGTTACGGATAACACTAAAAGACGAGTATTAAATTTGCTACATTTTCAGTCTAGGGGGGCACAGAATTCTCATTCAAGATTACTAAAAGAATTAACTGAGTCATCTCTGATAAATAATATTAATTACAACAAAACTAGGAATAACAGAAAAACTTCAGAAGGTTGGAAGGGAGAGGCACACATTTTACTGCTATGTTAGAAGTCCCAATAAGAAGGCTTTTAGAGATTTAGATTTGTTAGCTTTACAGTGCTTCCAGAAAACAATTATAGTTAAATTTGGATAGAACTTAGAGATGACTTGAAGGACAACAATATAATTGACATCAATGATCACTATTTAGGAAAATAGGCAGTAGCAAATAAAATTGACATTTATGGCATGATCACAAGTACAGTTAAGAGAAAGCACGCTGACACAAAAAAATTAAATTTCTATATATTTTTTGGCTTAGTATCATAAAATATTCTGAATAACACATCAATGCTATGCAAAATAAGGCCTCCCCAGATTTACTGAAATTAAAATTAGTTAACTGAGACATAAGTAAGTTTGACTACAGAACTTCTGCAGAGCAAGAATTTTTTTAGTCAGATATTGAAGAGATCTGTTCTTGGTCTAAAGATGTTTAGTATTTTAATAATAAAATATAAATAACTATTAGCAAAATTTGCACTTGGAATTAAGGCTGAAAGTAATAAATATTGATGGAGATATGCAAGTTATCAAAATTACATGGCTTTGTAAGATGAGTGTTGGACAAACTGTTCCGAAAGCAAATGGTTAAACTAAGAAAGTGGGCCACACATGCAGGTAAGGATTAAACTGTAGTTCACAGATACTTACAAAGGGCTTATGGGTCACAATATCATCTCACCTGTTGCAAAACATATGATGTTGTATGTAAGATGTTGATGTATGAAATGAGAGAGTTTAAATATGAATAGGAAGAACAGCACAAGTGAGACCATTATGGCAATCCTCTACCGAGTCCTTGGGTTGGCATTTCTAAAACGATTTGGGAAAGCTCCAGGTCTTCAAAACTTTGTCTTGCAAAGACAATCTTAAGAGCCTCAATCAATCTAATATGTCTGAACAAATAGGAAATATTGCATAGAATACAAAGATGTGGAAGAGAACCTCTATCAGCAGACTTCTTATCGTGTATACTTTTTGCCCGTTCCAGTAGTCAGAATAGGTTGTGATTATTACCAGTTCTGTTTACTTTTAGATATTTCTTTCTCAGATGGAAATTTGTAATGCTGCCTTTCAGTCAAACAGCAGTTCTTGCTTGGGCTCATAAAAACTGGCAATAACAGTAAACTGTATCATTCTGTTCAGGTCTGCATGAAATCTGTATAATACTCCATTCAAATTCATCTTGTAGAAAATCTATGTAGAAAAAGTATTAATTAAATACGTCCACATTTGCAATGAAAACAGGCTTTGCAAATTATTTAAAGGGAATCGATAGACATATTAAGTTATGCGTTGTTTGTTTATAATTTTTATTAATGTGATCCATTGACTCAATCTGAACTTATGAAATGAGCGTGCATCTGAGATATGAAAGTTTTCCAGAAATACCCCTTTATTGTTACATTTCTCTGAAATACAAAGAAATGCGTTTTCTAATGACAGTATTTTAGGCCTGAATCCAAGAAAGCACTTAAGTAGGGGTGCAATTTAAGCGTGTGAGGAATGGTATTGATTTCAATGGAGGCACTTATATAATTAGAGTTACTCAGGTGATTAAATACTCTACTAGACTTGGACCCCATTGGCATGGCATAAAATTCACCTTTATGCAGAAATGCAGAGTCAGCAGAATGAAAAAAAATTCTCATAAAACTCTCAAAATAGGGACTCCAGGGCAAGCTTGCACTCAAACTTTTCATTCACGGAAAACAGAACACCAGCCTGGCTATAAGACAAATCACATGGCCAAAGGACGATGGGGCTCAGTAGCATCTCCTATTTTTCTTTTAAAACAATCTTTTCCTCTACAGTCATTTCTCAAACCGGAGCAGGCCACTCCCAATGTAACCCAGGGAATAACCTCTGCCACTGAACGTGCAGAAGACACCGAACGAGTGCGGGAAACTGATTTCTTATATTCCACAGTGCGAGACTCGGAGGGTCGTGTGCTGGGAAGAGGCTGTCACTGGGTGCGTGGGTCGGCTGCAGACCAGAAACCTGCCCACAGAGGGGTGCCCGTGGGTGCACCCACCTTTTTCTCGTTTTCTCGCTAACGGGGCTTCTCCGAGGTTCGGTGAGGCAGCGGCGCAGCGCTGCAGACTCCTACCGAACGGCGACAGCCGCTCAGAAACGGGGCCAGAAACCTCTCTGCGGCATCGCAGAGCGGGAGGGAGGACGTGGCGTAACGCTGTACGTCAGACTCAGGACTGGGGCAGGAGCGGCGTACGAAAACCTCGCTCGCGCTGCGTGGGACCTGCTCCACCCTAGCGTCAGCCACCACAATCGCTTCGCCATTTCTCCTCATCTAATGTTCTTCGTGCTGGTTCGAAGTGAGAGGGAGAGCTGTAACGTAGACATTATAGCGTTTTACTGCCGTTTGACGCTGGTGAAAACAGGCAAGAGGCCATCTGGGTCCTGGGTCTCTAAAGCACTGTCTCAAAAGTGTATGCTAAAAACAGATTAAAGGGTTTATGTAAACATTATTAGTGGCATTAATTTAGAATGCCATAGCATTTTAGCGCATGTCTGCTTATAGGACTTATAAGTAAATTACGTCAGCATATGTGTGTGGAATTTATCCAACAAGCTTCTCTCTGAGATTACCAGAAAATCTGAAGTATTGGGGTTTTATCCAATCTGATTCAATCTCAAATGCCTCCTTTTTCTTTTTGCAGAAACACTCACTGAATGCTTTACGAAGCCAAACAATTGCTGAAGCAGTTTGATGAGACTGACTCATTTAAAGTTAAGATACGCTTCACAATGTAGTAATTAAATTGTTCTGATATTTTTGATTCCTGTTATTACAACTAATTTACATAACCACATAATTAATTATATGAGAAAATTACTCAGCACTACTCCTTTAAACTGGTATTTAAAACATCTATGGCTTTGGAATGCAGACATATCAACTACACCAGCACTGGGCTGTAATTACTCTCATCTTGTCAACATGTATTTCCTCTTGTGAGTCTACAACCGGTCAATCACTACAGGACTTAATTATCTATACTTACTTTTGGAGTTTAGCCATTTCCTGCCTGAATTTTTAGATCTTTATATTGATTCTTTTGGTGTTAGAATAGTTATCTGAAATACTTTTAATGAAATTATATTCCAACTAACAGTTATCACTCAAGGATTGACTACAGTCCATTCACTTTTCCTTCTTCTTTTTTCTCAGTTTTGCACCATGACTCCTTTATTTCTATAGCTTCTGTTTTATAGCTGTCAAAACTGAAGAAGTATTTTAAAAATTCTTCTAGGCAGTTTTCATATCAACTTAAAAGCAACAGTTAATAAATTCTATGTAAAGAAAATAGGCCTTTGGCTAAAAAGAATTAAGCTTGTTGGTAAGAGATTTCTAAGTTGTGTCCATATTTAACCTTTCTCTTACATTTTTTGCTTTTTCATTTTTAGTTAATCATGTTGCCGATTCCAGTTTGCTCAGATGTTTAAATGCATTGGCCTAAATACTGGTATATGTGTGGCCCCTAGGAATATGGCTGTTCCAGTAGTGTAGAACCCACATAGACAAGAGAGACAAAGTAGGGAAATAGAAACAGGCACACAAAGAAGAAAATTAATTTCTCGTATCTTGCACAGATTTGAAAAGGCAATCCAGGTTTCACCTACATCTTTCATAGGTCTGACTGCGTTAGTTCTTGTTGTTGAAATGAGAAAAGAAAATGAGAAATGCAGTACAGTGCCTTCCGAGAGAAAAGAGGAATCAAAAAGCCAGTAGGCTGCACTGCAGCTCATTAACCACTGATGAAAATGATGCAGCTGAATCTCTCTGCAAGATGCATAAACAAAGATGAAATAGAAACTGTTTGCAATTGCTATATTCTGAAAATGAAAGAGAAATAGTTCAAATACTGTTTTCCATGTCAGAGTTGTTCAGACAGGCAGTATTTAATACCTAGCCATTTGCAGCTGGACTCTGGGGTAGCTGGATTGTGGCTCACAGCTTCATGCAAGTGCCGATATAAACAGTGTCCAGCAAAAATCGACATTTATCAATAGATAGCACACCCAGATATATAATGTATCACAACTATTTTTATCTGAAGAAAAGAAGAAAGGTAGGACGTTACATTGTATGTGAACTGTGGCTATACGCTATCAAACAAGGGATGCATTGAGTACAGGGCCAGATTTTTCACACTGTTTAGAGCATGTACTCCTGCGGCTGTAGCATAGATGAACCAAATGTATAAAATCATTGCACAGCAAGAAAAAGCTTAAAAATGTAAATATTACAGAAGTAAACACTGAAGATAGCTTTCTTCAGTTCATTGACCTGTATGTAATTTACTTCATTCCAGGATTTTCACAGCTTTATTTTACAGTGCTTTCTCTTCTGCCTACATCCTTGCTTAATGCTGGTTAACTACAATACAATTATCTTTCTTCATTATATTTTTTGTGTTGTAAATGAGCAGCATATTTGGTTTTCTGAAAATTTATAAGGACTTCTATGGCATATATTTTCTGTACATTGCTTTACGATGGAGCCTTACTACTTCTACTGAAATATTTACTCTCAACATATTTTACATTGCCAATTCTGAATACAGCTATTGCTCTTGTCAGATCTGTCACTATGTTTACTCCCTTTCCATTTGCAAATTTGCTTTTAG
Organism: Leptodon cayanensis; assembly: GCA_027564655.1. Taxonomy (NCBI): domain Eukaryota; kingdom Metazoa; phylum Chordata; class Aves; order Accipitriformes; family Accipitridae; genus Leptodon; species Leptodon cayanensis. The sequence continues at coordinate 2,194,615 of JANXJC010000013.1, forward strand.
CATTCTCCATAACTATATTTTATTATGTTAAAGATCGGAGTATAGACAGAAGGAGATGCAGGCTATAGCAAAGAGAAGAACTTCAAGTTTTAAATGCTTAAAGACCTTAAACTCTTTATAGAAAGAAGATTTATACTTTTATCTTGCTATAACACTGTACAGTTTGAGATAATTATTTATACAGGATAATTTGCAATATCTACAGAGAAACTCGCCCTCTCTACTTTTGTTCTAGTCACACACCAATAGCTGACATAAGCTACTTACCCTGTAATGCTGGATTTGGGGCACTTTTCCTCATACTCTTCAGAACAGTTATAAAGTTAAGATTATTGCTATTTGATAGCATGTTTTATAAGGGCAGAAATCTTAATCTTGGACTGATTCCAGGAACATTCCCAAATAAACTATTTATGCTACCACATATTTTAACTGCAGCTAGCATACCTTTTTCCAGGCATGCTGCTGAGTCATTTTAATCTATATATTACATCTAAGCACTAAGCAATTTGAGATGACCAGAACAAATCTCTTAAACAAAGACAAAAAGCGGTAAGGTCCAACTATCTGAAGGTTTCAGATAACTGAAAAACCTTTATAACTTGAGCCATAAAAGTCAGACAAGAAACCCAGAAGCTTTTTGTTATATTTGTTTTTATTCTCTATGCAAGAAGACTTAAAAAATACCCTGTCAGACAATTCCAGTGCCAGCTGGCTCGCGAGTGCCAGCTAGATGGTTCTGCAGGAGAACACCACGTCCAGCCTGGAGAGAAGTAGATAGCTGTGGGTTAGCTGGCTGGCTTTGGGGTCTTCCAGGCTGCTCTCCAAAGGCTTGATCCCTCTGAAGTCAATAGGATTCTCTCTGTTGATTTAAATTGTCTTTGGCTCAGATCTTAACTTCCCCAAGCCAAGACCTCCACAGTGAGGATTTCACCTACTAGTCCAACACATAGCCCAAGATCGGGAAGATGACACAGTACTTTGTTGGGAGGTATTTGTTAAACTTTGGATAATAAGGATGGTTTTCAACTTGAATTGTTCTACATTATAATCACAACAGCTATAACTGTGCATAAAATCATCTCGCAGACAATCAGATATTTCCTTAATTAAATGTTAGAAGATGACTTATCCAGCCACATCTGCTAGACTTTTAATGTTTTCCACACATTTTCATATTTTTGACACTTTCTGTGATAACTTCTCATTACTTATTAGGCAGAATGTAGTGAAGACTACATATGGAAGATATAGGGAAGTCAGCGATTAAACTAATGATGACATCAAAGTAAAAGGATTTGTAATAGAAAGAACTGGTCTACTCTTCATTCATAAAACTTGCTGGGAAGGTCAATATTTTCTGTTACATATAGTTTTGCTTTTATTTGGACAAGATATACTCAAGAATACTTACACAGGTCTACATTCACTGATTTTTTTAGAATATTAGTTATGTGAAGAAGATGGAACTTCAACACTCTATTTATGACTACTTTTGTAAGACAATTGTCTTAAAAATTAAAATAGCAACAATGTAAGTCTTTGTATCATGATATATCTTACGTGGTATTTTATGTTTAAGTCAACAATTTCTTCAGTTACAGTAGTTCAATGATTTTAGTCTCTTCTGTACTGGTATCAACATGTTAAGACTATAGGAATTCATCTTAATTCCTCCTGACAGCTCAGTAGCAGATAAGTATCTCGAATAATCACAGCTTTTTGTGTTTTAGGGCATTGTTCTGCATTCCCCGTTCACATTCAAGTCAGTTTAAGTCCCCATTGTATAATGACTGTAAAAACAGTTAATTAAATACTTTGCCAGGAATTCTTTTTTCCTCATTTCATTTTATTTCTACACTGAATGTGCTTAATCAAGGGTGAAAAACATTTCATGAAGAGTTTTATATTACAATACCAAAAATATCCAGCAAATTAACTAAAAAGTGGACTGCATCAGGTGCAAGTGAGAGTATAAACCTGACAGTTAAAGTATGTGCATGCTAAGATAAAAAAAGGAAAGAAAACAATGAAAATAAAAACCTATGACTGTTCTCCTTCACTGGGTGCTAGGAGCATGTATCTTCATTTAATTGTTTATACGAGGAGAGAGAATAGATGACTGCAGTATGGATGTGCAGGCTGTCAGATTTGCCTCAAGCAAAACACATATAATCATAAATGCACTGAAGCAGTATTATGAATTTTGTTGATCTAACAGTAAATCAGGAGTTACAATACACTAAATGTTTCTAATACGCAGCACTTTAAAATTTCTGTGGGTAATTATGTAAACCATATGACTAATGACTTGTCTACTGCAATTATTTAACTCACCAGATACCAAACTTTCAAACTTTTACTGTTTAGGGTTGGGGATCTTTATCTAATAGGCAATCAAAGCAAACTTTATTATCAATCCATGAAAGACATAAGTATTCTAAAAAACCCTCCACTGCTTAAAGTCAATGGATATCTATATTCTTTTTTTGACAAATAGAGTTCTTCTGCCTGTTTCAAAGAGATGCCTTTTGATTTTTTATTAATTCTCATTGCATTTACATTTTCATCTCATATTAACCAAATATTTGGTATTCTACTAATTACCAGCATGTATTTTGTCTTGACACTGTTATTATAACAGGCAACTGTAAAAATAGGTGTATATGCCTTTCACCAGTTTGAAAAAGAAAAATCTGCATTTGATTAACAGACCTGATCTGAATTTAAAGTTGGCTGGGGGCTCTCATATAATGTCAAATGTCTTTGTACATCTGGGTAGGCTCTGCACCAGAACAGACTTTAACAACAGAGATCAGTCATGAACAAATCCCAAGAGCGTGTGCGTGGAACATGACTGATCTCAAAGGGCTGCTTTGGGGCAAAGGGCTGTCAAAGGTCATCCCGGTGTAAACGGGAACTAATCTGCTGCAATCGGGTGGAGAGGTGATTGCAGCTTTGCTAAAATCGTGCACTGTGGCGTAAATTAATTTGACAAATTACAAATTAGGCAAGTTATTAGGCAGGCTAAGCAATTTACAGCGGTACGGTGTCCCTCTTCCCCTGCCGACATCGGTTTGTGCCTAGGTCACAGGATGGGAACGTGTCTGTGCTGCTGTCGGATGCACTTTTCCTCCACAAACAGCATTGTGACTCATCAAGAGCTGCAACGGCCAGTAACTCGTGAGCATCTAATTGGAAGGGATGGCTCCAGACATCATGGGATGAAAAAAGAGGTCTGCGATCACTTATGCTGGGGTAAATTATACGGAATTTCACTGATGTCAATGTACAATTGTGAATGAGAAATGTTAGTCTCACTGTTTACGGGTTATCTCTCTGCAGATATTCCAGATCTGCTTGTTGCTATGCGAAGAAAATATGCATAAGGTACAAATCAGTTCTACCTCATTGATCAGAACAGAGGGCTAGCAGAAAGCATGCTGGATCATCACCAGCAGCTGGCGAGGCAGACCCCTCACATTCCTCCCCCCTCCTTTTGCTGTAATGGGGAGAAGTATAGAAAAACATCATGAAAAAAATGAGGAAGGATGCAAAAACGTCGTGCGGTCCTTCTCTCACCTCTCCTGTTTCTCTCAGCCCTGTTCCAGCCCTCGAGGTCAGACCGCACCAAAAGCAATGGCTCAGGCTAAGGCGCTCTCTGCGTTCAGCAGTCCAACCTGACTAAACAGCGATGTCGGCACTTTCTCCCCTGCTCTTCTCCTTCACACCGCGAGCTCAACTGAACAGGGTGGGCCAAAAATTTTTCCAAAGGCAGCATAATGGGCAGGCTCCAGACGACCTTAACGCCGTGCTGATTAAGGCGGCAAGTATCCCTCCTTGTGAACGTGGGAAGAAGAAATTTTTTAAGGGTTGTTGAAGATATCCCAGGCAAGGTCTGGCATTGGGGAGAATGACCCCTACAAAGCAAAAACTCTGGAAGGGCTCAAATGAGGCACACGAGACACTTTGCAGGCAGTGAGGCGGTGCAGGGAATCTCTGCTGGAAGTCTGGGAGGAAGGAGGGAGGTTTGGGTTGGACACCATTAATGTCAGCCCACCACAGGCTTGAGGAGTGGGAACATATAAGGGCAAGTAATATGGATTGTTAACACACAGATTATTTTACTTTGGCCCAATTATTACAATAAAGAAGAAAGGAAATCTAAAAAGCATGATATCATCAAGGACAGTAGGGGATACATCAAATGTCTTACGTAGGTTTATTGAATTCGGCCTCAATTCCCATTTTCACCTGAATTGTAGTCTTCTGTTTACCGTTAAATTAACAGAGGACATTTATATAATTTCTTTTTGAGATGTTTTCCCCAGGATTTGTTCGTGCCTCAGAACTGCACAGAATGATAGCGTCTACAGAACTGAGCAGAAACTCCTCCATGTCGTCAGAAAAAGATCCACAACACCACTGAACAAACTGAGCGTCAGGAATCTTGAGCACAAACCCAAGGGAGAACAGCCGACGCCTTGGAGCCATCTGGTTGTTTCTGCTGAATTCTTCAAAGCAGGGAGTGACTGAAGATAATCAGGGGCAAGGACAGAAAGGAACCTTGGGATTTTTTTCTTTATAGGGAAATGATTCTTCTTACTGATTTATTATATATTAAGAAAAATTTATACTGAAATTGTAAGCCAAGTCAGTTAAAACTGTTCTAGTGAGGACAGTATCTGTGAATCAATTTTCTCTTGAAGCATATTCTGATAGACAAACCCCATTTATAGAAATAGTTCAATAGAGTTAGATTATTTTCAAAAGAGAGAAAATATTTATTTACAGTCTGTTACTCCGTAAGTTTACTGAATTTTACATAAATACTTGGGTAATGAGTTAAAGGCATGGTAATTCATGTTTGCTACATTACATAGACTTGCAAGAGAAAACCACTTCATAATATTTTTAAAATATTACAGAAAAAAAAACCTTTCTGAAAATAAGGTCCAGGTTGGTAAGGGACAGCCACACCAAACTCACTGAAAACATGAAATCCAGAGTAACACCAAGAGCTATGTGTATATAATTTTCTCACATAAACGATAACTGAGAGATATTACCCTTAATGTATGAAATCTCAGCCACGGTTAAAGACGGTTTGACATCCTTCCTACCATTTTACTGTCTGGATAACAGACACTTATTCCAATGAATCAGATATTCTTCAGTCAGATTCACTTAGATTAATTATAAACTGGGGGAGGAAATGATAAAAATAATAAAGACATAGTTGATGACACAGAATAAGCTATCAAAAGGATTGACTAGCATCAGATTTTCTTTATATTCTCGGAATTTTTATTTGACGGAAAGCCTTGTAAAGGCAGATATTGGCTTCTAGAAGTTTCTGGATTGAGTCCTTCCTATGTGTTTTTGGCAGAACTAAGAATTAGCAGACACCGTCTTAAAATCATACAGTCTCTATTCTACTGCCGGGGAAACCAAAACTGAGAGTAAGTGACCCAGGCCTCCAGGAAGACGCAGTGTCATAACTAAGGCTAAAACTTACTGCCACGTAATCCTCACTCCATGTAATCATCCAGGTGGTATTTTTGTAGTGAAACAATTTGCCAAGCTCCTCCAAGGCCATTCCGCTCTGTTATCTGAAGGAGCTTCATAGCTGACTGCTCCGTAGCTCCTTGACTGAAATGTTTAAGTTTTTGCTTAGTGAGACAGGCAACCCGCTGTGAAAATTCTGTTTTCCGTGGACTCTGTTTCGGTAAGCGGTACGGGCTGTACTATCTGATACAGATTGCTCTGCAAGCTGGTGGGAAGAAGGGTGGCATCAAAATACCCATCCAGCCCAAACCAGTAATTTGCTGATCACCCACAAAGGGCTCATTTGTACTCTTCTGTTCTCTAGCTATGATCAAATCATCTACAGAAATTTATGTTAACTGAAACTTTATGCAGTACAGGCTAGACAGGGTATGGAACAGAGAGCACCAAAATCCTCTCTTCCTGTACCCAACAAGTATATCCTATTTACGTACTAGTGGTCAGGTGGATCACTGGATTTATCTTTGAGAAGGAGTTTTGCTCTATGCTAGATTGCCAGGGATTTCAAATTTTTGCAATTCTCTATTAGCATTTTTAATTTTTTTTATGACATCAAATTAATATATTCCTTTTAACCTGTTCATACCATTGCAGGGGCCTAAGACTTTTTTTTAATCTTTAAATTTCCTTTTCATAAGCTGTGCCCTACAACTCTACCAGAGGACCGATATGTTAAATCTTAGTGATTAATATAGAGAGGTGGGAGGAAGATAAGAGCCTGTAATATGAAAGTGGGAACAGATGTTTTGATGATAGCTTCTGGCATAAAACTCTGTATAGCATTTCTTCTTCACCACTTCCTCCCACAATTAAAAATAGAATAAAATAGAAAGCAGAGTTTATATTCATATATGATGAAGAATTTCTAGGGATTATTAACAGACAGAAAGGCACCATCAGGAACATTTGACAGAAATTAATGTCTTCTTAGATCATTACTCCCACTTGACTTATGCTTATCTGCTGTTCTGGGTAAGTTTATTTTTCTAATTTAAATAGTTTTCAAGTAAGTGGCTATGTGCACACTTTCCAGACTTCTTGTTTAAGCTTAAGTTGTTTGACTCACTTTCTGAGTTGCTCTGGCAATATCTTTTACTATTCCTGAAACATTTGTTTTCTTTTTCTTCGTCTTTTTTTTCCCTTGATATCTATAGCATTTTATAGCATTTCTTTTTATCAGAAAAAAATTAAGTAAGTAATGCAAATAATTTTTTTTCCACTTGAAATATGGGTTCTAGATACTTTTATCTGCAATATGGGTTTTGCCTTTTAACTACATTGATGATCACTGATATTTTGAGTATTATTTCTGTGAAGGTGTAAATATTTAAAGATAGGAAACAAATTAGCACAATTTTCAGAAAAATCTGTGAGTTGCCAAATTGCACTGTGCTCTGCATGGAAAGCTAAGAGAGAGCATGCAACCAGAAATAATACTGGAGTGACACAAAAGTCAGATCAGTGTACACCCTGTGAAAGCTTTGATTCCTCAAGGAAAAGCAAGACAAAGCCTCATCACAAGATAAAATCTTTTATTATTAAAAAAAAAAAAAAAGTAAAATGAAAGCTGAGATTACAATTGCTGGTGCTGAATGTAGCACTCAGTACATCAGTTTTGCACACTCTGGTTTGGAATAATCTCTTAATTAAGATGTCTTTAATAATGAGTGACTAAGAAGAGACTCTGTTATAAAAAAAAGTGGAATCTAGACTGCACTTGAATTTTCAGCGTCTGTAGTGAAGCAGTCCTTATAAGTTAGTGACTACATTTGTAGTACAGTCATTGAAAATAGTTTTTTTTCTTGAAAGATCTATCAAGACAATTTGTTTACCTAACTTTAGGTATGCAATTTATTGAATTGGATCCTGTCCCCAATTTTAAAATATTCAGGATATGGGACATAGTACAATGGTCATAAACAGGCATTTATGGCAAAAAGAGATACAGCTGACATCCGAGTGAAGAGTAGCGCTACTCAGCACCACCAGTGTCTCATGATGTAGGAACACATGGCCCACTGGTCTGTGCTCGTGGTCAAGCTGCACTCTCAGCCCTTTGACTTAATCCATTCTTAAGCAAGGAACTGTAGCACTAATGCCAACGAATCCTCCATGCTTCCAAACATTAACACAAAATAGTTTTGCAATAAACTGTGCTACTTATGACATTCAAAACTTTACTGGAGTGCAGAGTTACATGGCAGAAGAGCAAATGTGAGGCAGGCGCTGGTTTTCTCTGTGTGCACGAAATGATTTCTATTATATAAATAGTAAATGCATTGAGATAGAATCCATCCTTAAAAAGCTACTTATTTAATTCAGGGTATTTCCATGCTAGCAAAATCATATCCACAGTAATACTGTGTACATATTTTCAGGAAATGTATGTTATGCTTCAGTGAGAATTCAAGTAATATTGCTATCTTAAAAAATAGTTAACCATCTACTTCAATATTATGAACACAGACTTATAATAAGGACCATTTTGCCCTATATGACCTCTTAAAATAAAGTATTCTTTATCACAGATATATGATAAAACTTCTAATCTGGAAATAACTATGTTAACTGTAAGTAAACCTAAGTTTTAATATATACATTTTGTGCCTCAACTGTCTGCTACCAATATTTTTTAAAAGAAAATATTTTTTTTTTGTACCTGTAAAGGTTATGAAAAGTAGCAATGCCAAAATTTAAGACTGATAATCTGCCTATAATTTATCTTGATAAGAATAATTGAGTTAATTTCTTTCAGTTCGGCTATAACTGTAGATACCTCAATCTGCATAATTACTCTTTAGAAACATTTAAATTTGCCTTTATCAGAAATGAATTTATTTCAATAAGGGATAATCTTCATTCCTTACCTCTTTGTCCCAAATTCAGAATCATGCAAACTTGTTTGCTGCCACAGATACCAGGAGCTGTAGCAATTATGATTATGCACAATCTTGCTTTTTCTTCCAACAAAGCTTGAGTGCTCCTTGGCAAGGTCTCTGCATGCAAAATGTTATTCAGCACAAAGGGAACTTGATTATCTATTTCTTAAAAGCTTTTATAGTCATTTCTACCTCTGCAAAGTGTGTGTGATGTCCTGAATTGTTTTACAGGGACTATATTCACGAGAAGACATTGTATCACAGATAAAATACGTTTAGTACATGCAGCAGAAAATCTGTGTGTTTAAACATGAAGCATTAAAAATTCAAATGTAACTGGAAGAGAAAGAAAAAGAAGGAAAAATTGAATGGAAGGAAAGAATATTCTAATAATCAATAATAATAAATGATTAATACATTACCTAGCTATTGATAGTATCATAGAATCACAGAATCATGGAACGGTTTGGGTTGGAAAGGACCTTTAAACCAGGTCACCTGGTTCCAACCCCCCTGCCATGGGCAGGGACACCTTCCACCAGACCAGGTTGCTCCAAGCCCCATCCAACCTGGCCTTG
>JANXJC010000013.1:2203739-2226341 GCA_027564655.1 Leptodon cayanensis
ATGCAGTACTGCAGGTGGGGTCCCAGGAGAGCGGAGCAGAGGGGCAGAATCCCCTCCCTCGACCTGCTGGTCACGCTGCTTTGGATCCAGCCCAGGATCACAGAATGGTTTGGGTTGGAAGGGACCTTTAAAGGTCACCTACTCCGATCCCCTGCCATGAGCAGGGACATCTTCAACTCGATCAGGTTGCTCAGAGCCCCATCCAACCTGGCCTCAAACACTTCCAGGGCTGGGGCATCCACCACATCTCTGGGCAACCTGGGCCAGGGTTTCACCACCGCAAGGATACGACCGGCTTTCTGGGCTGCGAGCGCACATTGCTGGCTCATGTCCAATTTTTCATCCAGCGGTATCCTCAAGTCCTCCTCTGCAGGGCTGCTCTCAATCCCTTCATCACCCGGACTGTACTGATACAGATCTATTACAACAACCTGTAGCTCTAAAAAAATCTACATATTTGAAAAATATTTTTACTGGTAGGTACTTGACCTCGAACAAGTTATATTTCAGCAGTCACTAGTTTGTTTCTCTGCTCTACCACTTCTAGTGAAAATAATATAATCTTCTTTAGACTCAAAAGCATTTTAACCTTGCCCTTTTTAGTGTATAAATTGAAATGATGATTTTTTACCCTCTAGATAGGTCTAAAAATGAAAGCTCACAGTGTAAATAGAAACCAAGCAAAACCTATCTTAACTCACTCATAGGTATTATCTGTACAGTTTTTTAAAAAAAGAAAGCTAGTTTATCCAGTGTTTTTCTGCTGCAATGACCCCAAGATTGGTAACACCAGAATCCTTAATACTTTTACATTTAAAAACATTTAAAAACATGTTTTAAACACATATAAAATATACATTTAAAAACAATTAATATATTTAAAAAAAGTTTGAAAAATAGAAAACTTGAAGATGTCTGTCTTGTTCTTGATATGTTGAATATTTGATCGGGATAAAGGTTTGGTCATTGCTCATTGTCATTTACATGGACAATCAATAATACATTATCATCTAGATATGTCAAGATAAGTATTTTTTATTGCCAACTGCACTGATTAACAAGTGTCTTCTGAATTAGTTCAAGATCCACACTCTACACTGTTACATGTGGTATTAAGAACACAAAGACTGCATAGCTTCAAAGTATCTTTACAACTAACAAAAATTTAATTAAGCTTCCACCTTTTTAATGAACAAAGTATTAGTGAAATTATGCACCAAATAGTAATAATTATAAAAAAAAATGTATACTGTTATGAAAAGAATGTACATCATTTAATAGAAAGATTAAAAAACCCCTAAAACTATTAATTCCACGCAGGTTTTTAATGTAGCTGAGGAAAAAAACCAATAAACTTTCTTTGCAAAGGACTAAGGGGGACTAACTCCCTGCAAGGATAAAGGTGTTACTGATGCTGAGCTGTAACTCATAACACACCCATTTTCTGATTTTCCATTTGTGACGAATATGAAGGATGTACAAATATATAATTTCTATGTATGCATAATCGCTCACACATATATACACACACGCACACACACTGCATGAAGACCCATGGAGGGATTTCTAGGAAGACTAAATTAACCTGTAAGGATGTCGTGGTTAACCCCAGCCAGCAACCTACCACGCAGCCGCGCACTCGCCTCCCCCCCACCCAGTGGGATGGGGGAGAGAATCCAAGGGAAAAAGGTCAGACTTGTGGGTTGAGATAAGAACAGTTGAATGGAATAGAAAGGAAGAAACTACTACTACTACTAATAATAACAATAATAAAATTACAACAATAATAAAAGGATTGGAATATACAAAACAAGTGATGCACAATGCAATTGCTCACCACCTGCCGACCGATGCCCAGTTAGCTCCTGAGCAGCGATCCCCCCAGGCCAACTCCCCCCAGTTTATATACTGGGCATGATGTCCCATGGTATGGAATACCCCTCTGGCCAGTTTGGGTCAGCTGCCCTGGCTGTGTCCCCTCCCGACTTCTTGTGCCCCTCCAGCCTTCTCGCTGCCTGGGCAGGAGAAGCTGAAAAATCCTTGACTTAGTCTAAACACCACTTAGCAACAACTGAAAACCTCAGTGTGTTATCCACATTCTTCTCATACTGAACCCAAAACATAACAGTATACCAGCTACTAGAAAGAAAATTAACTCTATCCCAGCTGAAACCAGGACAAAGGAATGTCATGTTGATGGCACACATGCTTCAAATTCTGGAACATGCTCATTTGGTGTCCACTGTAGTATAGTTCTATATCCAAAGAAGACATAGACCATTTCCATCTTTGTGCATAAAGGCTGAAACTCTTTCCTTTTTGTATTATTTTCTTGATGAAAGATTAAAAAACAGACTTTGAAACAATTTTATAAGTATGCAGTTTAAGCCTGATTTGTTTACTCAGTCTTTACAAGGAAGAGAAAGCAAGGGAGAATATCAGAATAGATATAAATACTGATATTCATCAACATCCTCTTATAATGCTAGCTCTATGTTATTGAAAATAACGAACTATAGTAATTTTAATAATGTAATGGTATTGATACTTTTACAACTATTTCCACAATAAAAAATCTTATATTCTTTAAAAGGAAAAACAATACCCTTTATACTTGTTGATCTGTGTAGAATTATTTATGCTTGGCTATGAAAATTTCAACAAACCCACATATGACAAATCTTGAACAGAACACATGACACGTGCTATGAAGAGATAGCATATATTTTTTTAAAAATTAATCCATCTCATTAAACTTGAAAATTAATGGTACCACTGCTGCTGCAGGTATGCAGGCTATTCTTTTTTATTTAATATGCATTAAATAATTTTAATTTATCTAGTGGGTACTAAGTAAGCTCAATTTGCAAGAGCCTTCCAAAAAAAAGAAAAAGTTCAAGAAGAACAATTTGTCAATAATATGCCAGAGAAAGTCTGTTTCTCAGTCATGCTGAGAACAAACGTCAGCTGTCAACTTCAATAGTTACAGTCACAAGGCTTGCCAAGTTAGTCACAGTCGTGAAAATCAAGCAGCACCGAAGAGCCCCAGCTGGGTGCCGTTTGTTCTGGTGAATTCCCTGAAACGTGTGGGTTAGCTGGTTGAACCTCCGGTTTCTAGTTCAGGAGAATTACAAACCTGGGCTTTCACGCGAGGCGGAGGACTACAGAACGCGCCGTCACACGAGCCCAGGGTGGGCCACCGAGCCGGGCTAACGACTGCCCAGATGTTACCTGGGAGCCGTTGCGTGACGTGGCAAAATCCTTCTCATTCTTCTTCTCCCTCACTTTTAGTTGTTTGCCCTCAGAGGTAAGACAGTGGCTTCCCAAACACAACTGAGGCCTCTAGCCGTAAGGAAAACACGATTAATGAAACCATAGCAGCCACAGACTTTCTTTATGTGCTATTAGAAAATAATAGTACGGATCTTAGTCACTGAAATGGGGCCGTTTGCCTGTGCGAAGCTGCTGTGTTGTGGACAAGTAGCTGAAGTTCCAGGCGGCGTTTGGAGGGGCCAGAAGACCCGAGCAGGGAGCGGGTTGGCAGCTGATAAACTGAGCGTGAGGTCACACTGTGCCTTAGATGGTCTTGGAATATGAACCCATTTTAAAACCTCCTATGGAACAGAAAGTCCGAAAAAGAATAATTTGGGAAATAACTGTCCACAATGTTGACAAGATAATATACACTTCTGTTCTGTGAACGTTTTCAAGTGAAATTTATATTCTTTTTCGTTCCAGACTGTAATGATTATCAGAGGATGTAGCTTTCCACTCCACTGCAAAGCCAAAGGAGTCTGGATACAGAGTGACAGATGGGATTTTCCAGGGGCATCCAGAGCCACCGGACCTTGGGATCTTTGTTATGGCTCCTGGAAGCCCTGAAAGTTCATTTCAAGTCACAGGCTTTGAAGGATTTGGATCCCAGCAGAGTACGTAGAAACCCAAGTGAATTTCACAATTATTAGACAGAAGTTTGTTGAATTTAAGATGGTTCTATGAAATGTTTGACTTCTACAAAGTAGAACGGAAATCATAAATAGACTTTTGCCAGGAAATTGCCAGACTGTTCTTATAGTAATTAGGCTTACTCCATTGTACGAATCCAATGTCTCTGAGTTAAATTGAAAGAAAGAAAATGCTAAAAGAAAAGTTCACCATTCCTTGGATATAGTTCTATATATACATTCTATCTAGTAGAAATAAACATTAATCCTTACTTTATAATGGCAACTCTTTGTTTTTGTGTTAATTTTTTTCATTTTATGAATTGCTCTTGAGCTTACTGTGATACAGTTATAGAAAAAATTAATCCAATTTGCAAGGTGCGTCATTCTGAAAGCTCACACAGGGAGAAGTACTCTTTGCCATCATAAGCTGCAAATTGTGTTTGAATTTAACCTTTTCGTTTTAAGTGGTATTACTGAACTTCCTGGAGAGGGCCTATACTGCTGATATATGGTATTTTTCACTTCAAAATTCAGCTGAAGTTTCCAGAAAAAGATAAATGATAATCTTGACCATTTACTAATTGAGATGTAAAAAACACATTTTGAGTGTCTGAAAATTTTTTAAAGATCTTGATCAGATTATTAGTTAAATGTTCTTCACTGGAATCGGTGTAAGTCAGAATTTATCCCCAAGTTTATCCTGTGAGAGACAGCACAGAGTATAAAGCAGCATAGATCTGATTTAGTACGATTGTCTTCAAACATTAAAACTACAGCAAAGTAAGAACTGAATTATAACCAGAAAAATTAGGCAAAGTCAATATGAAAATTTTAGAAATTGTATCACTGACATGGAGTCATTTAAATGCCCCCTGCCCAAACAACAACAACAAAAATCTTCCCTTGTACAATGGTACAAGCAGATAAATTAGCTCAGGATAATACTAAATCAATCAAGGCAGATTTCTCTTAATAAGGCTTCCTATTCTTTCTAAGATTGATCTGAAAGCCATTCCTTCACGAGAGAAAAACAGGTACATGTTCTGAAGCTCTGACTGCTTACCAAAAAATGATGAATCATAGTCACTTTTCAGGGTCAGAGGATAGTATTAAGTTACCCCAGAGAAGTAAGTAGCTGATACCAGTTAATACCTTTAAAAATCTATGCTTTTACTTTGAATGGCTTTGGTGTTTGGTCCACTGGTGAAATATTAGAAGTTTTAGCATGTGAAATGCATAATGTGAAAAGTACAAAGTAGCTCTGCAAGCTTTTTTTTACAGTAAAGAACTTCCTGTTTCAAATGCCACATGAAACTAAGGGATGCTGCAGAAAATATATGTTTAAGAGCTGCAGAATATAGCCTGCTACGTCTACAATTCAAGGTGAAAGAGAAGTTGCCTTAGCAGATTCATAGGAGGTCAGATACAGTTAGTCCTACATTTGCTTGCAATGCATTACATTGAAATTTCATTCATTACATGCTTCTATAGTAGTTTTACGTAGAAAATTAATTCCACATCTGAAATACTTATGCTTCATCCCAAGATATGGAAAGCCAAGAGAGCTGCAAACATCCCAGAAACCCCAGAAATCACCCTCAAACAGCTTCATCTCTGTAGAAAACACTTGAGGCTTTCATAACCGAGAGAGGTTTTCCTAATATATATCCAACAGAATAAATGAGAGAAGGGCTACTTGGCAACTATGAACAATTTCATTTTGCTCTCAGGTCTACTCTACATGCTCTGCTGTAAACACGATCAGAAAGTTAGAGAAGCGGCAGCTAGCTTTGTGTCAAAGTTAGTTTCCCTGTGTATCTTCCAGCTGCTATTTGGACTTTATATCCACTTCAGAAAAGCTCCAGGGCAGGAGGCGTTTTAATAGCCCAGTGAACACGTACGTGCTCTACTCGTGGGTGCAGCTACGAGGTCAGTTCAGTTGAGATTCATTGAATCTGAATGAAGAAAACACAATAGGAAACCTCGGTAGCTAAAAACAGGTACACAAGAATGAAGTGTAAAACCAAACAGTCCATTTGCTCATTCTGAATTGCAGCTGTTTTTCTCATAAAAAATGAGGAAAATAATCTTTAATTTTAAAGTTCGATTTGATTAGCATATGACAAGGATAGAGAACAGTCTCTCCTCGTGCAAAATCAATTTATTTGTTATAGTGCTAATCTGACAGCTTTTAGTTTAATCTGTAGGTAGGAGCAAGGTATAAAATAAAGACCTGCTTCTGTGAGAGTGATGCTTATTTCACTTTGTCAGAGTCCAGTTTGACCGACCCACTCTGCTGTAGAAAGTATTGCTAAGATGCTTGTCCCTGTGAAACGCCTAAAAAGAAAGGCAGCATCTTACTGAAGGAGTGCACAATTCTGGACTGCATGGCAATATGTGTAATAAATCAGACTCTTCTGAAGTGCTTGGAGTTGCAAATATGAGTAGGTGGAGAGGCTTGATTTTTCTGGTGGATAGAAAGACTTAGGAAAGCTGGGACAGAGAGAAAGCGGAAATTCTTGTGTAGAGTTTTACAAAAATAGAACAACTCTAAAGGTTTTGGAATTTAACATTTTAATACAAAATATATGCAACAATATGTGTAAAAATGTGTGTGTTTTCATGAGATTTATATACTTGATAATGAGTGCTGAATTCTAATATTCTGATTAAAACATTGACAGGTAGTTCAGGAGAACTGCTCAAACCTTTGTTTTAGAAATGTACTTAAACTACAGATTCCAAGAAAAAGGGAAAGGTGTTTAACTGCCTTCGTTATCATGTGTCCTGGTTTTGGCTGGGATAGAGTTAATTGTCTTCCCAGTAGCTGGTACAGTGCTGTGTTTGGGGTTCAGTACGAGAAGAATGTGGATAACACACTGAGGTTTTCAGTTGTTGCTAAGGAGTGTTTAGACCAAGTCAAGGATTTTTCACCTCCCCATGCCCAGCCAGCGAGAAGGCTGGAGGGGGACAAGAAGTCGGGAGGGGACACAGCCAGGGCAGCTGACCCCAACTGGCCGAAGGGGTATTTCATACCATGGGACGTCATGTCCAGTATATAAACTGGGGGGAGTTGGCCTGGGGGGGATTGCTGCTCGGGAACTAACTGGGCATCAGTCAGCGGGTAGTGAGCAATTGCATTGTGCATCACTTATTTCATATATTCCAATCCTTTTATTATTATTATTGTCATTTTATTATTGTTATTATAATCTTTATTAGTTTCTTCCTTTCTATTCTATTCAACTGTTCTTATCTCAACCCACAAGTTTGACCTTTTTTCCCCGATTCTCTCCCCCATCCCCCTGGGCGGGGGAGTGAGTGAGCGGCTGCGTGGTGCTTCGTTGCCGGCTGGGGTTAAACCACGACATTGTGAGTTGTTCATGCTGTGAACGTGTGAATGAGTCTCCAGATGTGGTATTGCTTCTACTGTGTAATTTGTTTTTTGGTCCATATAATATTCTTGTAATTTTCTTTGCTTCAGAAGATCCATTTTCTAAATGTCTCTTGTTTTGCTTTGAAGATATGAAAGATAATGAAAATGATGGAAATACTTTTCCCTGCTTAATTACAACCGCCCCCCCCTTTAAACAACTACAAAAAAGAAAGGAAGAGTGGGCATAAATCCCATAAGAATAGTGCTGTCTTCTACAAGCTCTGCCCGTAAATATTATGCATTGCTGCACACTGGTATATATTCCTTAACAGTTAGAATTAGTTTTGCATATATTAAATGCATTGAATGTGATTAATACAAAAATATTTTATAAGCAACTTCAGCAGAAATGAAATGCTGGGGATTGATAATAGGCATGCAACCTTCTTAATGGAACAAATAATATTTTTAATAGATAGAATTATTTTAAGTACCAATTCTTCAGTTGTATTTTACAACAGCACCCTGTATGTCATGCAGTATAATTAACACATGGGTTGACAATGGCTGGGGAGGGGGGTGGAGAGAGAGAGAGAAAGGAATCAAGCACAACAACAGGATTCTTAATAGCTATAATGTATAATGGCAACAGGGAGGCTTTGACAACAAAGTGTTCCTTTTAAAATGCCTTTATATTTACTTTCAGGTACTTATTTCATTTATTAATAAGTAGCAGTGCATCTGGTATTGTTTTCAAAATAAAATTCTATACCAATTTGAAAAAAAAAAGATGAAGTAAAGGGAAAAGATAAAGCCAATATAAAAAGTAATTTAGAAAAAAAAAAAATCCAATACAGTTTAAGCCACACTGTTCTCCCTGTTTTTACAATTGATTCCATACAAGCTGAGTCTCAACAAGGTGAATAAATGCCCCTTCCCTGCTGCCCTGCCGATCTATGCAAGTCTTGCGATCAGGACATGTGAGTCACTGCTGACTCTGAACACTTCGACATGAAACTGCTGTCACTTCCTGAGCTCCTTTCCCTCCAGAATATTCCTGAATCTCTTCCAGTCTTCTTCCAGATGTAAACTGCCCAAAGCTTTTGAAGAGTCTGCCATCCTTCAGCTACATTAGGAATATAAACTGAAAAACCAGCCGTGCCTTCATATCCAACAACTTTTAGCAGCCTTCAAAGCCAACACATCTTTGGGTGTTATGTGGTTGAACTTCATTGTTATTACCAATTTGACTTTTTAATTATAATGCCTTTTGCTTCTTTCCTTTTCACCTAAAAAGCACTTAATGAGAAACAGGGGCACAAGACCCCAAATATCTATTAAATGTCCTAATTTTTATACTAGCTGTCACATGCCCACCAATCTCATTTTACTCCTTTTCCTTGAACTCTTCCTCCCAGTGACAGCTGAGGCTGAGGAGGTTCCCATCCCAGCTCCTCTGGTGGCCAGGACATGTCCTTGGGAAAAACTAGGAGAGGTTTACAGGATGTCTTGAGTTCAGTACCTGCAGGTCCTTGGTTTGTTGCCTGGCTGTCTCCAGCAGCGTCTCTTCAAAACAAGGCTCAAAACAAGGATTCTTGGGGCGGTTTATTCCAGGGACTGCTCCCAAGAAGCAAAACTGAGAAGCCTGAACCAGGTTTGGCTCTTTCAGCCCCACATTGTCCTCTGTGACTATACCAGAAGACTGCGCTCGCAAACGTTGCCACGTGCCTTCATAGTGTATTCTAAAGTACGTAACGCATATTTCTGATTTCAAGCTATTGCGCTGCATCTAAGCTGCAAAATTTTGTCGGGCTGCAATGCAGCTTTCACACCTTTTAGATACTTAGAACTGAAAACCAGCTCCCATACACGGAGTTCAAGAAAACATGGCCAAGTGCCGCGGAAGCAGCTGGTCTGTTTTACACGGATCGAGGCCCACCCAGAGTGGACACGAGCCAACCTGTGGTGTATAAAATAGTCCCCGAGCTGAAGCTGGAGCAGGGCAGGCAGGGGTTAAACCAGTGACACCCAGTTCAGGCCATGGCCAGGCTGAGCCCTGAGCCCTGAGCCCCTGCGCTGCCCGGTCAGTGGGGGCAGAAATTGTATTTACTGGGCTACAAGCTGTGTCCTGGCACTGATTGGCAGGCGAAATTTCCTTCAATTTATCTGCATAATTAGAATTCTGGATATTACAGGACGGTCATCTTTTCTGAAAATATTAGAGATGCCTACATATAAGCTTAAGGAACCTAGTTCTGGACTTTTGTTATGGTAGTCGAACATCAAATTAATAAAGACAGGCTTGTTTTCATAGACCCATTCTTTGAATGAATCCCTGCACTTTTAAAGTGGGAAGAACTGATTTCTCAGTTTTTGTTGAACGGAAATTCTCCCATCTCCTAAATGGAATACCACACCTAAACATGGTAAATTTATAATGAGAATTTTGGCTCTTTTTTTTTTTTTATAATTTATTATAAACCATGGATTTGGGAAGTATGAACTCTAGAAAACAAAATAATTCTAGGTGAGAAATATATGAGACCCATGTTACACTGCTGAACAAAAGTCATAGCAAACCAAAGTTGGTAAAAAATAATCTAATCATCCTCAGGCCGATAGATTTTGAATTTAAAGTATGCTCTGAGGGACAGAAATAATAATAATTAATGCTTTGCACTTACACGTGATCTATTGTCTGAAGATCTTGAGTACTGCACATTATTATCTCATTAAATCTTACAACACCCCTGTGAGGGAGGAAAGTGCTTTATTATAGATATTTTACAGATGAGTAAACTGAGGTATTCAATTAAGAAAAAACATGGAAGCTCAGTAGCAATATTAGCCCATATTGCCACAGCAGTTAAAAAGCAAATGCCATGATTTTGCCCATTAAGGAAGAACAGAAACAAATAAAGAAGTGATTAAAGCTGTTCTAAAAAGAGGACAGGCCTTCATTTAAAGCACCAATTTGAGTTTAATAGCTTAAAATAGCACTTTGAAAGGACTGTTCAAGAAGGCAAAGGCAGAGAAAAGGTTGCCCAGAGAAGTTAGGGATGTTCTTTTTTTAGAGATTTTCAAAAATTTACTGCAGAAGATTCTGAACAACTTGAATGTAGCTGTTTTGAGCAGAATTTAGACAAATGATCTCCAGAAGGTCCTTTCAGACCAAATCTTCCTGGTTGTTTTTATAATCAGTATTACACTTCAGATATTGAACTCTCAACTACATAACAATTTTTAATAAAAATCATCCATCGTGGACATTTACAAACTTCACAATATTAAAGAAATAACCTATCACAATTTTCACTCCAAGGAGAGAATAAATCCCAGAATTTTTTGGAAGTCCATTAAGAATTATGCTATTCCTTTATTTGCAAGGTTAACAGATGCTATTTATTGTAAAAAGCAGAAGTAATCACACACAAACAGGAAACCACAGACATATGAAATATTAACTCTCATTCACACGTATCTGCAGAACTGTGTTCTTGATATTTTAACTGAGTTTTGATAACTCACTGCAGACCATTACACTTCAGCCAGGTAATTTCATTATTTTCCTAACTATATCAGTTAGAAAACAAGTCTTATAATTCAAAACATTTTAAGCTTTTTAACTTATTTAGTGTGAAAGCACACATATTTTTGTTAGCCCTTCTATTTACCTGCTTTGTAAACATATAGTAGCTTCCTTAAAAATTTTATACTTAGAACATTTAAAGTGTAAGCTTTTTTCCACAATAATAATGTCAATTATCTTCTCAAACTTTCATAAAATGTAATGACAGCTCTCAGATGGTATGCTTAACAGTGAAAATCACTAAATGCCCTTCAAAATCTTCATTTTCCTTTTTTCTTCCTCAACAATCAGAGGAGCAAAAGAATGAAAATAATTATTCCTGCTAATTGTGTCATTCTCCATTTGGCAAACATTCAATGTCCACTTAACAACATCGAGAACTTCCTTCTGTTTACTACTGACACAACACTACGTATGTGCAGTGAACAGTTTGATTATTGTTTGTTTAGAACATTTGCAAGGATAGTGATGAGTAAAGTATGTTATGTGTAGAGTTTAACGACAGAAGGGACTTCAACCTGGTCTGACTTTCTGTAGACAAAAGGGCATTATTACGCTTCACTTGCTCCTTCCAGAAAGACATGTAGCCTGATTTACAGCTACAGAGCTACAGAATACACAAGTTCATTGAGCACTTTCTGATATCTTCACCACCAAAGAGACCATGGCTGCCTGTTTTCCACATGATGGAAGTTTTCTTATGAGCTATGACACAGCCCTCCGTTATTTCTTCCTGATAAACCGAACTCTTACCTCTTTCACTATAAACAGTGAAATCAATTTTAGACGTTCAGCATTGTCCACTCCAATTTTTCATCAGACTTTTTGAACTGAGCAGACAGTGTGCTACCTGTCAATGTCTCAAGGCTGAGGGAAACCGAATGTCCATACTAAAGAGGCATTAGCTTCCCTATCTCGTCTAGGCTAATAGACGTATTTCTGGCAGACTGGAGAACTTCATTACAATATGGCTATATAATGTAGACACGATGCAGATAACTTCCTTTAACCATGCCAAATCCATCTTCAGCATTGGCTACTGGTATTATGTAAGTTTTGGTATGACGTTATAGTTTTAGCCTGTCCCCTTGCATTATAGAGAATAACTGAGGCGAAAGAAGTATCATTGTTGTAAACTTGAAGTTGTGAAGCAGATGGACCAACATTTCTAATGACAACATGAGTCACAGTTTCTTTAAAAAAATGAGACAAAATAGCGCATTGGATCACACATAGAAGAAAAATATCCTGAAGCTAAATTTCTAAAATATATT
Organism: Leptodon cayanensis; assembly: GCA_027564655.1. Taxonomy (NCBI): domain Eukaryota; kingdom Metazoa; phylum Chordata; class Aves; order Accipitriformes; family Accipitridae; genus Leptodon; species Leptodon cayanensis. The sequence goes on from JANXJC010000013.1 coordinate 2,215,926, forward strand.
TGACTGGATATAACTCTGAGACTTGGGCTTCTAAATTATAGGAAGAGAGAAATTAAGAAATCTTATTAATTCTGAAGTACTGTGAAGCACCTACAAGAGCAAATGGCTATCTTGGGTTTACATTGTAGTTTTTTTTCCAGTACTACTTTTAACATGTGTCAAGGTTTAATGCTAATGTTTCTTTCCAAAGTATTAAATCAATACAACTAACAAAGGGAAATACAGGGTAGTGAAATGAATACAAAATTAGAATTCAGAGACTTCATAAATAAGATAAAAGCTCTCCTGAAAACATAAAGCAAAATATTTTCAAGTGTCAAATTTTAAAATGGTCACTTAAATGAAACAATTTTCTAGTCCTTTCTTCCTCCAATGTAGGCTTCTTTTTCATACAATTTTCCTCAGGTACAGGTCAAAACTGGCTTGTGCAGGTCAAAACTGGTTTGTGCAGGTAAAGACTAGGAAAATTTGGCAGACAGCAAAATTGTTTTCTTTCAGGTAGCTAATATATAAAGGTTTTATTTTTAACAATTTTATTTTTAAAAGCATCACTGATAGGGGACCATGCTCCAATGACTAAATTATTGTGTACCCCCATATGAAATTCTAGATGTACCCTCTTCTGACTCAAACTAGACTATGCAGATTTTTAATGTGATGAATTGATTATTTTTGATCCTTTCCATTAAAATCTAGCTTGAAGCTTTTAAAGACTGGGGAACTCCCCAAAGACACATATAACAACAGAAAGGAGAAAAACCGCCCCTCCTGAAACCCCAAAAGGGAGATAAACCAGACATTTTACATCTCTACTCTTTAGTTTCTGGCAGAATAAGTAAGCAATACTTCTCAAGTAAATTATAATTCATAAAATGAAACTACAATATTGGAAATGTAAATGCACAGCTTTCTATACTTTGGATTATCCTGCCTACTAGTTATCAGAAATACTTCAAATTGTTTATCATGTTTCCTTCATAGATATTTTTAGCTGGTTATGTGTTCTCACAGATAAGCCCAGCCCTGCAGCTCTAACCACAAACTTTACAGGTTATGAGATCACGGGTGGGTGAGATCAAGGTCCTTCCATAATTCTCTTTGTTCCCATTCTTCTTATTGTTCTTTCTAGGACAACATCGTTAAACTGTATAAGGAGAAAGCTACATTGCATCTACAATAAAAAAACCCAAACAAACAACAAACTGTATCAAGTCAACTTCCTTTTAAATGAGTTTTGACACTGTAGGAAAGAATAGAGTAAAAGTCTGTTGTGACAGGGAGCTCAGCCTCATATGTCAGTACATATCACTTCAGATGTATTCGTTCTCTATTTTCAATTACAAAGGTCATGTATATTGAAACTAGTCAATCTTTGCATTACATTTAAAAGAGCCAATTCCACTGAGGACTAGGAGTTAAGACTAGCTTAGTCTTGACTTTGGATAATCTGCTTTTACTAAAGTAAGTTTTTGGTTAATGATCTTATGGATAAAATAAGGAATAAAAGGCAGTTTAATTTCTCATTTTTATTTTTAATTGTTTGGTGTACTTTGGTGTTCTTTTCTTGAAACATTTACTTTTTTAAAATGAGTTATGGCTTCACCTAAACCACTCTGAAAACATAGCCCTTGCATTAGAACAAAAGGAAGGCAAGCCAAATTCTATTTTATTTAGTAACAATCAAAATAATAGAGGCCATTGCACTCAATTTCAGATCTCTGGCATGATTGAACAGAGACTTAGAGGCTTAAGGTACTTTCCAGGAAATTATATAGCAAGACCAAATCTAGCATATAGATTTGGCAGTACAGGAGATGAAAATGTTTAGAGATAGATAATGCAATATCTTACAAATCTTGGAAGAACCTCCCTCATTTCTATAAAAAGTTGATTCGGGTATTTACTGATGTTTGGCATAACCATGGTAATTTTATCGCTTTTAGCCTGAGATATTTGACCTTGTTCTGAAACATCTAGATCTTAGTATATAAAGATGCAGTGAGATCATGCCAGCAAAAAAAAATTAAGTGATTTATTACTAAAAACTACCCTTATAAGCAAAAATCCCAAGGGGTGTTATTAATAACCCTTTACTCACATTCAAAAAATTCTTTACTATATAAACCATTCTGCCAAAACAAAAAAGTCTAATTGTGGAGGTACCTCATAACCAAGATTAATAATGACAACCACATAATGGGTTCATATTAAAAAGAAAAAAAATAGTCTACTGAGCAGAGACAGCAAAAGAGACAAAGCAGTATTGCAAACAGAGATTATATTGAAAAGATCATTTGGCATTTATAAAAACTTGATAGTTTTGCAGACTTTGGTCCTTTTGCACAAAATACTACCCCATTTCATCTGACCATAGCCTTTTCTTTACTAAGTATCTTTTCTTGACTGTGTAGGCATCAAACAGAGCTATACGCAATATCCATTTAATAAATTCGTGTTTGGCATAGAATATGAAAAAATTCATCTAAATTCCTAATTTTCAGCAGTGGTAATTAAAAATCTTTCATGATCTGTTGTTTTACCTCATAACTCAATCCTTCCGCAATCCATATGTTATCAGATGAGCTTACTAATTAAAAAGGAATTTTACCTCTGAATACTGGCACAAAGACAACTTTTTAACTTTTGTAGGTTGCTATGAATGCATTTTTAAAATATGCTTTATATATTTAACGTTACGAAACCTTTCCAATATTTGAAATTCAAACTAATTGCAAACTATGTAGAATTCAGCGAAATGTTTGCTGCTATCACTAATATTGCACACTTACTTTATCAACCAAAGTAACAGTTTTGTTTAAGTGAACGGAAACCTTAGTCTTACTTTTTTTCTTTTTACCATATTTATTTGAAACTAGAAAAATGCTTTACACACTTTACGGCTGAGTAAATGTTGTGGGAGGACAATGGTCACAATTTTAAATTTGCAAGGTACCGAACTCCTGTTGAACTGATGAATTGCAATACCTCAACGCAAAAGAGCTTTATTAATATCTGGAGACTGCACTGGCTTATTGGAAGTTAAAAAGTCAAACCAAATCAAAAGAGTAGTCTATGTCTTCCCAAATCAAATTAGAATATTTTATTCTTGAATCTACAGCTTTTAAAGGTCATCTTCTGTACTGTAATTAAAGATAACTGTGAAACAGAGGTACTGCAAAATATTGTTGACTGCTTTTGTTCTGTACTTGATTCAGTGTGACAATTTGTGCTTATCTTCAAAATGTTCATGCTTTCCTCCTAGAACTGCAGATCTTCGGGAAGTCATCGGTCACACAGTCCAACAGCTGACCTTGATGTTAAACTTCTGAAGTGAAACACTGAGGCTCCCGTAAGAGGATTTGGGGTTACACTGGTACTGTGAAAAGGCAAAAATCGTCTGCCAAGTGGGGAACCACCTGGAGCTGGCTGATAAGAAATATCCCCAGATGACCATGCCTTGAATCCATTCCATCTCTAGCTAGCTGCCTCCACCCCCTTCGAGAGCAAAGCCTGGGATCCTTTGCTGAGAAGCAATACCTCTACTCGTCGTCTTTGAGAGTTTTAAGTGATAAGACACAAGAGATTGACAGGCATACCTCAGGGCCCAGCCTCCCTCCTGCTTCCTCTGGCCCCTTCCCATGGACGCGAGGGTCTCACCTCGTCCCAGTCCCTGTTGGGGCGATGCTCTAGGCGAGTCAGTCTCCAGCTCCGTCTCTGCGCTGTCTCCTGGATGGACTTCAGCCCTTCGCTGTGGGTAGATGGACCCTTCAGACCCACCTTGTGGCCCTGTCTCCAGTCTTGGCTCTGGCCCCATTTGCTCCTGGCTGGACTTTGCCGATGGAGCCTGGAGCTGGTTCGTTGCTCGCTGAGTCTGGGTTGTCCCCTGCTACCAGCCCCCTGCTCTGCCCACAATGTTCAACCCCTACTTGTGGAGCACTCTCTCTGCTGGGCCACCCTCATGGCTCTCTCGCAGAGCGTTCCTGTTACTTTATAGCTTTATGACTTGAATCCTAAGCAATGACATGAAAAAACTTGATTCAGAGAGTTTCAGATCCTGAAATTATTTGCACTGGCATCTTCTATTACCAGGAGAGCGTCCTAGCCTCAAGGTCGTCAGATATCTTGCAAAAGATGCAACCTTCACCTTTTTCTCTTCCCCAGTGAAGAAAGAGTACATAAAATGGGCAAAGAAAATGTGGAGATAGAGACAAAAATGAATGACTTTTTAGCCTAATGGTTAAAAAAACTCATTAGAGAGAGAACTCTCTAAAGGTTTTTACAAGATCTACATCTCTGCAGGAAATCTATGAAGGAGGACCTCACTGGTGTGAGCGATCTAACCACAAGGCTACAAAAGCAGTCTTCACTTTGTTTCTCAGGTTATGCAGTCTCTTTGGAATCACATTTTGGGGCTGATGTGCCCCTATTCTGGCCGAGTCTTGCATTTAAGCCTTGAGCTGGTTCCTTATATGGGCAATATTGGCACCTATCTCCCAGTGATACCATAAATTTTAAGTCAGAAAGGAATGGAATTAAAATAAATGCAAAAGGTTGTTTTGCACACTAAATGAACACTGAAGGTGGAGCAATTTTCAGACCAAGCTTAGAGGTTTTGTCTTGTCCAAAGACTTCTGAAGTCTTCCAGGTAAGCCTCTTGGCAGTTTGCACCTACAATGAACATTCCAAATACTACCTACCGTAGTGTACTTCAATGTAAGAGGTTAATAAAAACATACAAGTTTGAACACACAGTATAAATTGCCACCTCTGCTAACAGGTCAGCCATTACATCTATATGATATAACAAGTTCAAAACAGCTTACAGTATAGTTGTATGGAGTCATTTTTTTGCATGAGGAATGGAGGTCCTTAATACCATATTGTCATTTCAGATTGTTTTCTGTGCACTTGTATGTGAATTGTAATGGTCTGAGAAGCCTGTATCAGTAAACTCACAGCAAGTTGAGAAGACAGGTATTACAAAGCCAGAAGGAATGAAAGGGAGAAAGAGAGCATGAACGCTAACGCCACTGCTTTTATAATGCATTTGGTTCAGAACAGCAGGTGTGTTAGTGTTTGCTGATATGCTGATAAGCATGAGATACTCACAAGCCAAGGAACAGAGCGAAATACCTCTGTATCTGCTGTTCATGCACATACAGCCATATACGTGCAATCTTTTCTTTTTTTAACGCATAGGAAAAATTAAAGATTTATGGAGAAAGGTGCTGCTTTTCTCAAAAAACCCCCAGTGAAATTATAAATCATGCAATATGAATATCTGCAGATAGAGAAGTGTGGAATAAAAATTACCAAACGCAGACACTAGCTCTAAGCAACATCAGCTAGCAAATCATCCACCTAAGATGCAGTGGTAAGGACATCAGTTCAAGCTACACTGAATACTGCATGGTATAATACAAGCCATTTTGAAAGATAATTAGATGCATAATTTCCTATACAGACTGCGTGAGAAGCCCAATCAAACTAAATTTGTCATTCTACTGACACATTTTTGCTATCCTTAATGTCAATTTGTTGCAATTTTTTCCTCCCACTGTGTTGTTATTTTTGGTGAGGAAGAGTGCCACAGAGCCCTGAGGTATATTTTGCACAAATGAATATATCGGAATGACAGCTATGAAACTCATTTGCAAAAAAAGACTACATAAAGTTTGAAGAAGAGACTGTAGTGGGCAGACCCATAAATTCACATTTGTAAGACCGTCTCTCACTTTTCCCATTTGCCTTACATATATTTTAGTTTATAACAAAGGCAGGAATTTTATGAATTACGGATGATTGAGACATTTATAATCCCATGTTAGTGATGTCAGAACTAAAAAGGTCAAATAAACAATACAGTTTCATGATGTCCTTATGAAATATAAAAACAAAAAAGATTCTTCCATCTGACTTCCGATTCCTATGTCTTCAATATCTTTTCATGGTAGACTTTATTGTAAAATCTGGGATCAAATAGTGTAAAAATGGTGTAATTCCAATAAATCAACATTGGTTTAAAACCAAATCAGTATAACTTCTCTCCCTCTCACACGCATGCACACACACATACACACACACACACAGAGCATAAAAGTCTCCTCAAATTATGTTCCTCTTGTTTGTGGTAATAAATATGTATACTTTACACTAAGCATAGTTCATTAATTACAGTATTCATTATATTTATTAGAGCTTTCAATAACCGCGGGTCATAACTTCCACACAAGTAAGCCTGCACATGTGGACTGAATGTCATTTATCTCTGCGTCCTGTTTTCCTCAAAAGATGATGTTCAGTGATTATTTTCTCAAGTCTTTTTTTTTTTTTTTTTTTTTTTACAGGTACAACCACAGAATTATGTTATTGTTGAGTTTTCCTAGGCCTAGTTGTTGCGTATGTGCCCTGCCCGCGTGGGAGAGCGAAAGCCGCCGCTCCACGCGGGCTGTCTCTCGGGGAATGGGACTCATCCAGGCTGCAGCGCTCGCAGCACCAGGCAGCACGGCACCAGAGCAGGGCGGCAGGGGACGGGGAAGCGGTTTCTCGTCGGCTTCACAGGCCCCTGTGTTGAACTGGGATGTGCACACCAGAACGTGCAAGACAAGTACTGCAGTCATCCCCTCTTTTAGAGTGAAGTGTGTATTATTATGTGTGTGCATTGCACAGCTCTGTAATGGAGCACTCCTGGGGCAAGGCGGAGGCGCAGCATCACGTCTTTTCTCAGCTGAAGCTGTTTAAGCTTGACCGTTGAAGTAGCAAGCCCTGTACAACAGGGTGTACTCTGAGATCCCTGTGCCCAGCTTCGTTCTGGGAATGAGCAGCAACAAATGCAGTATTTGGAAAGAAAAATGGAAAGTACAGGTTTGTGGCTGGCAGTTCACACAGGGTTTTGACTACAACCGATCTAGCTCAGCCCTGTTTCAAGTAGAGTACAGAAACATTCCTGGGGACAAGGGCTGAAGGCAAGTTCATACTCTCAGTGGGAATATGTCAACCTTAGGCTGCTGAGGAGCACAAACGCTCTTGCCTGCTTTTTCTCACATCTGTGAACGCTGAAACCCTCACTGCGCAGTAGTCTGGTTACTACAGAAAGGGTTCATACATCTTGCCCGAGTCATATGCTGGTCCGATAAGTAAGGCTTGGCGTTGTTCTCAGTGGTGGGAGGTGTAAGCTGAGTAGGGAACCAAAACTTTGCACCTTTCTTCCTGTTCTAGTAAATAGTGCTGTTACAGAAAAAAAAACCACGTGCTATTGCTCAATTTATTATAATACAATGGAAGATGCCTGTTTTTTTTGTTTGATGTAGGTTTTCAGTCCTCCTCCATCAAAACTGTACCCTTTCTGTGCATGTCCCCAACTCTACTGTCAAATTAATAAATGTCTATGGACATTAAAGCAACCGAAGTGCTAAGCAGGGATTTGGCTTAGAAATCTATGGCTTAGTCTTTTTGATAAGAACAAAAATGTTTGGTGGAACATATATCTGCTTAGTAGGACAATAAGAAGGCTATTCATACAAGAATATTTTTACCAATATAAAGACTGCACATCTGAAACATTTTTTTTTTAATTTCTTTCTTGCTATTAATTTCTGCATCTACTTGCAACCAATACCAAATACACAAACTCATAAAAACCCATGAAAGGAATAAATTTTCACCAGCCAGAGCTATGGTTTTATACAGTAAATACTGAGAAATATAGTGCAGTTATTCACTCAATAAATCACTAGACATATCCTATTCCAAAACTGGCAGCAGTTGTTGTTTCTTTATTCTTTTTGCCTTTGTTTATAGGCTTTGCTTCTACGTGTGTCACATTCCTGTCAGACACGCTTTGTACCAGAGGGAAACTACTTCTACTTCATCTGATGTACTGTGCTAGTTTTCTACTACAGAATGTGTTAAATTGCAATCATTCATCTAGTGCTGCATTTTCAGTTTCTGTTACCTAACTATGTCTTAATTATACCCAGCAAATGGCCAGCTATAGAGTATGGCTCCTTATCACCAGACACACAGAAGCAGAATATCTTTGTGCTTACATTGTTCTCTTCTAACACCCCTCATAGGTCTGATTGGAAATGGTTCTCTACAGGGAGCCTGGAGAGATGCTAATAAAATTGTTTGCAATTTGAATGTAAAGAAAATTACTAATAGGTTCATGGAGGCTGCTCACAAAATGACTGTACTTCCTATTCCAGGATTCAGCATTTATGAATGCATCGTGACCTAGTTTGCTATACTGAGTTTTCAAAGCAAGGATTGTTACATAACGGTAGCTTCATTTAGGACATACCGGTCCAGAGTCTCAAGGCTGTATAAAGCAAAGTATAGAACTTACTAGTAGGAAAAGACCTGGCATACTATGGTTAGCTTTAGGTAGGCTGGGTACCACTTGGCTGGATAAAGTATAATAAAGTATATATATCCCCATTCACTCCTGGGTACAGAGTGAAGGGGCCGTGTGACGGCTAAGCCACTCGCCCCACTGTGTACCCAGGCGTGAATGCCTTTTGAAGAGTAAATGCAGGGGAGGTACGTTCTCTAAATATCCACAGGTGTAGCCCTAAGGAATAACCTGTAGTTCGATTTTCCTGTATGCAGAATAGACTCTATGAGAATGAACTTTTCTTAATCTTACTGCTCTTTTGCTGAATGGTAATTGAAATAAGGAGCCCATGAACTAGTTTCTACTGGAAGGAGTAGTCTGTGAGGTAGCATCTGTGTATGTCCCCAGTGTAACTTGTTTATTTACTTTTACATGGATATGTAAGTGGATGCATAGGCATGCTGTAGCATAGACAAGATTCTCTTGCTGAAATCTAAATCCAAACACCAATATCCAGTTCCTGAAAATTTACTGTATGCAGCAAGACTAAAACATACACAATGTTTTCTTGCTGCAGCACACCAAATGAAAAACAATTCAAGTAATTCTGAAGAAAGAGTATATGTGCATGTTAAAAAAAATACATGCAAGGACATATCTATAATACGTGTTGGAGCATGGTGAAGAACGGAAGAAATCCATGAGCTAGGTATGGTCGGAAAGGTTAAGATCTAACAAGTCTCTGAGACCATGCAATCTCCTGTATTTGCCCAGGAGTGTTACTGGGTTCCGTTCCAGCACTCTGGAGGAGCAGGCAGGCTGTGCCCGGCCCCAGCCAGCCCCCACCCCGCCACGTGTGCCAGCGACCCTCCTCTCTGGTCTGGATCCAGGGAGAGGACCCGTGAGACGAACCCGAGTCTGGCTGCTCTGGGTGTTTGTGAAATAGTACTGTCTTAGGGGGAGAAATGAAGCAGAGCCGGTAGATCATCACACAGCGCTTTCTTTTACCTAATTTCATGCATATCCTTGTCTCACTTTCTGTTTTCCTGTTTTGGGATTATTCTTTACAGAGAAGCTTTCTGGGTTCAGTCATGCACGGACGTAATGAAAATGTATTAAGACCACTGGGGGCTCTATATTGATTGAAACAACAGCCATGTAGAACTCTGACTGCTAGTAAAAAAAATGTTGATTTTATTGTCTAATGCCAGCCGAGCAACTCATTATCTTATAATGACAAGTCTGTGCCCTCCCTTCATCAGACCTCTGGATATGGAACATCAAAAAAAAGCGTAATGACAATGGGAAGATACTTCTCCAGCACTTGGATGTCAAAGAAGGAAGACAAAACTGGGCAACTCTCATGAGCACTACGCTATTAATAAAGATTATGATGGTAATATTAGAACAACTTTAAAGAGAGCAAAACCTACCATTTTATTCTGTGTACAATTCCATGTGATAGACACCTTGCAAGAATATATATGAGCCAACATAGATTTAAGAATGAGAACTCCATGAATCCATACTGGGCTTTGCTCAATGTTTAGCTCATGCTTCCCAGATCCTGACAAGACTGATATACTTGTGAACTTGGTAAGACAGTTTGGGGAACTTTTAAGTGGGACATTCATTCACTTCAGAACACAAATACTGGAGTTTTATGCCTGTTTTTACTAAGCCTCCTAATGGCATGTTTATTAAGATAACTTTAGTGAAATAAAATAGATTACTAGCAAACTAATCCATATCAATATTATAATAGCAACTGAACATGGACAGGCGTTATAGACAGATATACAGCATTTCCTATGAGGAACATTTTCCATTAAGCCTTGTTCTTCTGTACAGATTTTTTTCCCAGACTGCACAATCCCCTTGCATAATGTTGCTGGACTGTCATTGACTACCTCAGGCCCACAATCTTTGTTTGGCAGCACTGTGTGTAGAAGTAAAATCCAACCACGCTGCTGATTTGGAATGTAAGAGGAATACAAGATTTTCCCCTTCCCTTCCCTTCCCTTCCCTTCCCTTCCCTTCCCTTCCCTTCCCTTCCCTTCCCTTCCCTTCCCTTCCCTTCC
>JANXJC010000013.1:2226441-2246498 GCA_027564655.1 Leptodon cayanensis
CCCTCCCCTTCCCTATTTCCCTTCCCTTCCCGTCCCTTCCCGTCCCTATTTCCCTTCCCTTCCCTTCCCTTCCCCTACTTAAAGGTCTAGCCTTAAGCTTTATTATATATGGGCATATACACAATGTGGAGAATTAAACAAATAATATTAAAACTATCAGAATTCTTAACCACACAGAACTGAATCCACAGATCTTTTAATGAGTGTATTCTGAACACACTAAAAAGAGGAATTAAAGAGGGATATATCTGTGAGTCCCTCCTGTGTGGATTGTTTTTTCCTATATAGTTATAAACTTAAGATGACTGATTGTAATAATTTATTATCACTCTCTAAATTCTATGAATGGAAGAAGCATGTGTTTCCTTGATCTCATTTACCACTGTCAAGTGGAAAAGGTATGTGAGATTATAATAGATGCATCAGAGACTCCTTATTATGTGAGTAAAACCCCAGCAAATTAATATTGGTGAGATGAATTCAGGAATACTTGCATACTCCTTGAAATTGATTATGAGAAAAATAGTCATTTGTGTGGGATTTATCAAAGCAGACAGGTGGAAAAAGATGATAAAATATATTTTTATGAATATAGGAATATATTTCAATGCAACTTATATTACAAGATACCACTTTCTTTTTCTGACTAGAAAGCCAAACTTTCATTTCAGAATATGCTGATAAACCTGGCAACAGTAAATGTCATGCTGAAATGCAAAGTCAATGGAAACTGTAAACGAAATGTTGGAGCACCCAACATGCAGTTATTCTGACATGCAGCAAAATAAATATGTTTTGAGTGCTGTGAAGTACAACTCAGTTAGGCTTGTTTATCAGATGCAAAATAACGTATTTATAAAGCATGTAAGTGGCAGCACTGTATGGAAAAAATAGCTGTAAGGTGCATTTAACAAGTTTTTTAAAAGTCTGTTTATCTCAGAAAAGTCTGAAGTTGAGTATTTGATGGCAAATAAACAAAACACAAGCTTCATGAAGTATGATAGTTATCTGCTTCCAAGAATTTGATGAGCTATAGAATTATGCAATGCATAAGCAGGTAATTAACATATTAAGCATATACAAAGAATATCTAGTTCATACTTAGACAAGAATTCAGAGGAGCTCGAATTCACTTGCAGTGGTTAGGTTACAGAATGAATAAAAGCTGCCTACTAAAATCAGGAAGGCACTAGCCTGGGATTGGCATGTGGAATTGGTCATGTCCTAGAGACCTGAGAAGCCCAGGGCTGAGCCTGTACGTCAGCAGAACAACTGGATAGGATTTGGTCAGGATGCAGAGCTATTGCTGTGCTGAGGGTAGCTGTCTTTTACAAAGAATGTTACGTGCTGGGCTTTTTTCTTAGGAGGCCCAAATCAGCACACGTCTTATCCCTTCGTCACCTACGAATCATTATGTCTTCATTCACAGGACAGAAAAAAAGGATTAATTTTTTTTTACCAGGGGTTGGAAGGATCTAATCGTGCATTTGTACCACAAAAGAGGCATAAATACGCTTATCTTTTCTGCTTAAAATATATTTCAATGAAAAGAATAATATTGGCAGAGAAATAAATTGTTATAAACAGGTTGTGATTGAATAGAAATAAGGTTGCAAGCCATCAAAGTGATTGAGTTTCTAGAATAACTTTACACAAGTCATGGAAAAAAACTTTACTACTTTTAAATGGAACTTCATTGGTTTGTGAAAAGAATTATAAAATGTACTCATCTGCAATAGCAGGAAACCAAGTTCAGACCCAGAAGGCACTTTCTGATACTGTATTACTGCATAGGAACTTCTTTTACTTCATAGGAACTTGTTTTTATGGAATGTTTAAGATAGATGGTTACTGAGTAGCCAGCCAAATTGCATGTGGAATGAGATGATACCTGCAGATTTTGACAATCAATTACTCTCGAATTAATTTTTGGTAACCCAGCACATCTATAAATAAGTATACACACTAACTTTCCTTGCTAGGTTTCTAGTAAACACTGTTAAAAGGATTCCCGATGCACTAGCTTGTCATTTAGTGATTCATGCAATGAGCTTTAACAATGTCTTGAGGTCAAATGTACTAATCAGCAACTGAAAGACCACTCAATTCGACAGTCAACTTTTATGTCTAGGTGTGAATGCTGATACTGGATGGATGAAGGGGGAAGGAGAATGTACAATTAATTCTACCATTAATGGTGATTGTTTTTCTATTTAAAAAAATAAAAAGAACATATTTTAAAACATATTTTAAAATTTCAAACAATTTTATGCATTTGTTGTATTCTTTTTCCCTATATTACTGCTTTTCAAGGGAACATTGGTCAGTGATTAACTCATGAAATGAGAAAATGGAGGCAATGAAACAAGTTCCCAACTTCATGTTGTGTGTAGTCAAAAATAAAATAGCTTCAAGTAAGACTGTGAAAAATATGTTAATTCTGAAAAACAGACCCATATTATGCAATGATCAAGCTCATGGGTAGTCCAGTTTTAACTTAATCAGTGGCCTGAATTACTCAGCACAATTTTAAGTGAAGCCATAATTGACTTCAGTCTCTGGGCTACTTGCAGAGCTCACTGCTACCTTTCTTTGCATTTTCAGGCCCTGACATTTCATTTTGCTCAGAGTTTTTCTTCTCATTATCTCTTCTATCTAGGTTGTTTTTTGAACTCCTGGTTATTTCACAGACTGAATTGGCTGAAAGGAGAGTCCAACCCATTATTTTTAACTAAGCTTTGTTCAAATTTGACCTTAGCTGAATTAACATCACCAGTTCAGCACATGATCTTTGAAGAGCAACATCTTGTCAGGTTGCCACTACTGTCTGACCCTCAGCCAACAATGTCAATATATTTAGACTAAGTATATTCAATTTTTTTAAACAAAATTAGCATGTATGTGTTTGGACAGATAAGGTGCATTTGTAATATGATTTAAAATGGCTGAGTTATAAAGTTCTTGAAAATGAAAGTTAATAATGAAGCCATTGAAAGACACTTGAACACAGCAATAGTGCATAATGGCTTCTTGATGTATAAAAGAAAACTCATATTCTCTTTTAAAGTTCCTAATGATTTTTCATTACTCTTCTGCAGTACACCTGGCCTACGCTTCACACCCTATGAAGTGCAGTATAATAGAGGCTTCATCCTGTCACTATTTGTCATCATTTAGAAGGTGCCTCAGGAAAGGACACATTAAAACATCTTCAATTCCTCTCACTGGTTCAAACGTTTACAGAAGTTCAATTTTACAGAAATTGTAATTCAAACAATATATAGCTGCAGTATTACAGCATGCAGGTACATTACTTCAGCAGGCAGCAAATCCCAATGACTCATATTTACTTACACAAAGGTTTCACTTCAAAGATAAAATGACAAGGAGTTTTCTTTTATTCTCTTAGCTCCCTTTCAAGGAGCTTAAAAAAACTTCCTTTTTTCCCTTTAAAAAAAAAGTAGCGTCTTTAAATGTAACAGCAGAAAACTACTAACAAAAACATGTTCCCTGAAGAGATATCAGTGCAGGTAAACGAACTCTGTATCAGATAGAAAACAACTGTTTGTTAACTCTGCTTGGGAAACTGCATGAAACCACTGAGTTTTGCACTAATTGCAAGAAGCAGATCCATTATGGAAATAGTGTCAGAAACAGCTCAGAAAGCTTCACAAGAGACTCTGAGTTCATGTATTTACATTCATATTCTAAATAATTCAGAGGAGAGAGTCTTTAAAATGAAGAAGAAAAAAAATGATCATGCAGAGAAATAAATCAAGTATTTTCTTCCAAACTGGTCTAGTGGGCAGTAGGGAGTTGAAACAGCCAGTCTGTTGAATTGTGGAGTAATTTAGCTTGGAAGGAGAGGGGTCACCTACTTCAGACTCCCGCTCAAAGCAGGTCTACCTTCAAAGGCAGAGGAGGTTGCTCAGGACTGTGTCCAGTTACATTTTGAAAATCACCAAGGATGGAGATTCCACAACCTCTCTGGAAGCACTGCTACAACTTCTGACCAGCAGCCCTTGCCCTTTTGTGGTACGTGACAGAGAATAGTCTGCTCCGTCTTCTCCATTACCTCCCATGAGAACGGAATTAAAGCCTCCCCCGCTTGACTTCTCTTCCCTGGGCTAAACAAGCAAAGCCCTTGTGTGTCTCCTCCCAAGTCATCATTCCAGCTCTCGAACTGCCTTAGTGATCCTCTGCTGGATTAGCTTTACTTTATCAACATGTTTCTTGTACCGGGGCCCAGAATGAGACATATTCCTTCAGATGTGGCCTCCCCAGTGCAATAACGGCGTCCCCGAGCCAGCTGGCAATGTTCTTCCTAATACAGCTGTACGGGGGCTGGCTGGGATGGAGGTGATTCTCTTCATAGCGTCTCGTATGGCTCTGTTTTGGATTTCTGACCAAAACAGAGCTGATAACACACCAGTGTTTTAGCTACTGCTGAGCAGTGCTTGCACGGTGTCGAGACCTTTTCTTTTTCCCACTCTGCCTCCCCAGCGAGGAGGCTGGGGGGGCACAAGGAGTCGGGGAGGGGACACAGCCGGGACAGCTGAGCCCAACTGATACCCCAGGGATATCCCACACCACAGGACGTCATGCTCGGCCATAAAAACTCAGTAGAAGAAGGAGGAAGCGCGGGGGGGACATTTGTGGTCATGGTGTTTGTCTTCCCAATTAACCATTACGTGTGCTGAGGCCCTGCTTTCCTGGAGATGGCTGAACACCTGCCTGCCGATGAGATGTAGCGAACGAAGTCCTTATTTTGCTTTGCTTGCACAAAGCAAGCATTTTTCACTTTTGCCCTCCCGATTCTCTGCCCCATCCCGCCGCAGGGGAGAGAGCCAGGGGAAGAGCGGGGACCCCCCTGCCCGCTGGGGCCAAGCCAGCACAGCGGCATTCTGTGTGTTTAGCCTTTATCACCACAAGAGTGCAGTCCTGGATCATGTTAATTGCTCATCAAGCCACCCACTCGGGACCTTGTCCCCAGCGCTCTTCCCCAGCACATGGCTCCCAGCCCCGACGCACCAGGTTGTTCCGTCCCAGGGGCTGAACTTCCCATTCGTCTTCGTGGACCACCACGAAGCTCCGCTGGCTCACTTCTCCAGCTTGGTTAGTCCACCCCGAGCGGCCACCCTTCCCTCCAGAGTATCAGCTGTTTAAGCCAATTTGTTGTTGTCCATGAACCCGCTGAGGGAGTCAGGTGCAGTGTTGATCCTCGAGTGAGGGGAACAGGTCACTGGGGGAGACCGTGGCATAGCTGTCAGGGGAGATTTCCAGATCTTGGCCGGACGAGCCCCTCAGCAACCTGATCTGACTTTCAAGTTAGACCTGCTTCGAGCAGGAGGCTGGCACAGATGACCCCTCGAGGTCCTTCCCACCTAAACTATTGGTGCAAACAGAAAATACAAAAGGAAGCCTACGTTGTCTCAATTTACTAGGTCATATGAGAGCACTACTTACAGAAGGAATAATTACTATTTCCAGAAAGAATAATCGACTCTTCCCATTCTCACAATGCTTTGATTACAGCTCAGATTGGTTGTATTCCTATACAAGTGATTTTAAACAGGTAGGATTTGGCAAATCCCCATTTTTCTGCAAGAAAAAATGTAAATGCTTTCTAACAGGAAGATAGAAGTAAGACTCTGTAATAATTTGAGAAACACCAGATATTTCAAATGCTACTGGAATTCCATTATATGGTAATGATGAACACCACATGGTAAACAAAATTATGTTATTTACATGTTGCTGTCAGCAGGCTTTCATTCCTGCAATTTCTTCCTAAGTTGATCCAAAAGATTAATATGTACTGGATATAACTGTCACTGGTATGCCAGAAGTTTTTAAGCCTCTCTGTACGTTCTCATTGTGAAACAAACTTTTGAATTCAAACATTCCATTACAGGATAGTTTAAAAATCAGACCCAAAGGCATGTGTATAAATTCTTATTCCTCTCCCACTATTCAGAGATGCCAGAGTTATGGTTGTATTGATGAAGGAAGAATACTTACAATTCAAAGGACATGCTTTGAAATGCCTTAGAATAGCCATTCTCTGTCCCTGTAACCCTCTGAATTAATTGGCTAAATTGCACACTCTCTTATCATCTTTGCAGTCCTGTTCCAGTGCACTGGAAACCCAGTCCAAGTTAAAATATAATTTCATATCTATGTACACACACACAGACACACACGAAGCCTTAGGAGAGAGCTCAGATAGATACAGGGAGATAAAATTATTTGCTTGCAGACATCTACATTTTCTGAGAGGAACCTGTTGGGGAAGTTTTTGAATGTGATTGATTTCATCCAAAATAGATATCTAAAAATGATGAAATGAATCGTTCACTGAAAGTACCTCTTTTCCCCTGCTTACTATGCAGCTGTCATTTATCCATGACTATTTCAGAGAAAGATAGCTCAAGCTGTATGAAATTAATGCCATCTCTGGCTAAGGACTTCATATTGGGAGCTGACAAGATTGCTATTAGGGACTTTCCATGTGCTTCCAGTTTCTGAAATCTTATCTACAAGGTCTGGTGTTCTTTGGGATATTACTGGGGTGAAAGCTTCAGTGTGGGATTCACCTCATCTTACTGAAGGTGTCTGCAATATTATCATTACCTTGTCATGGAATTCCAGTAGCAGCTAAACCACCTGTTTTTTTCTTGAGTGAATCTGGAATACAAACAATCTCATTTCCAGTACACTGTAAGGCAAAAAAAAAAAAATGCCACGGTGCTTGATACTCACAGTTCTCAGTGTTGCTTAAACACATGCTTCCCCAGAATCTGATTAAAAAAACAGAAACTTTTAAACTCTTAATGTGAAAAAAAAAATCCTATTTTATATAATATAAAAAGGCTGAGTGAAAGAGTACACAGTTCATGTATACATTGAAGTTAATACACTGAACTTAACATTGACAGAGCCAAGTATTTGACCGCCTTCTTTTTCTTCAGCGTAGTACTTGAAAGATCTATGTTTCTTGGACAAAAAACCAAAAATTATTTTACAGTCAAGTTGCCTGAGAATGAAGTTTGCAGTAAGCAGGTCAAGTATTGTGACTTATGTCTGAATTGCCCTGGCATAATTATCACTAAAATTAAGAGCAAGAGCCCAAACACTGAAAGATTTATGCATATAACTTTACTTGTCTTGGCAAGATTAAGAAAGCCATGTACACTAATATTATCATAACAGCCTATACATATGTTGACAGTGCTCAGGTTTGGATGCATTGGTTCCTATTCCTCTTTGCTTACACTCCCAAGACTAGAGCCTATGGAAAGAAAAGCTTAGAAGTACAAGACTCAATGCAACCCCCCCCCCCAACAAAACACACACCCCCAACCTCAAAACCCCCACTGTGATGTGCGGTTATTGCACATCTATGAATAGGAGAGGGGTTTGGGTTCCGTTTGTGGTCTTTAGCTGATTTTCTGTTTCCCTCGGAGGGCTGAAAAGGCCCTGCTGCTGGTCAGAAGGGGCAGCGGTCAGAGCTGAGGTGCTGGGATGAGAGAGACCAGGGTGCAGAGAGAACTGGGAGCTCATACTGGCCCGGCTACACCCAAACCGCTACTGGCACTGGGAATTCCTGGCAAGTGCACGATGGCTTTCTGCTGAGTGGCAGCTCTGGGGCAGAGGTCGCAATGTAAATAGTGATAACAGATGTAACCCGTCTGCTAAACTACTGTGAAAGCCGATCTTGTACACGGAACAAATACTCGCCCTTTTTTTTTCAGGTCAGTTACAGCATTCCCTTCTGTTTTCCTTTGTTTATTTTTTTTTTTTAAATCAACTTCAGCATAACTATTGCACCTACTTTGCTTTGCCTTTTCAACTGAGGAGTTATGTTGGGTCCTTCCTTTATTAGCACTTTGGAAAAGGAAGGCTGGGGCACAGGGAAGGGGGAGAAATGTCTCTCTTTCTGGAAGATTACAAAAGAGAAAACCTTCTGCAACTCAACCATTTCTTTTTATATGGAATGTATTTCCCAGCTAATGCAATGGAAAATATTACTACTCTGTTAGCAATATTCATTGGATATATTTCTTCATTCAAACTTGTATGAAATGTGCGTACTCACATACTTTATAAGATGTAGAGTCAGATCCTCACTAGGAAATGGCTTGCTGTAGAATGCACCAAATGATTTATTCACATTGATGATGCTTATCCTTTATGCCTGGTCCTCCTTCTCCATCCTTTATTTGTAGTACAGAATTATTGTGTAATATTTGTACTGTCCTTAACATGTTCACTATTAAAAAATCAATGAACTTAAATAAAATTGATTTTCAAATATAGTCTACAGGGTATTCTGTGAGAAATTACACCTTGCATTTAGATTTTTTTTACATTGCTTGGCTAGGCAAAATGTTTCGAATTTTATTTTAAATAAATTAATGTTTTAGTTAATAGACTGAATTTCAGTAACTGACTTCTAAAATTACCTTTTCTACCTTTTATCTTCTCCAAACAAAGAGAGATTTCTTTCAAACAGAGAATGAACCTGAACAGCTGGGTTGAGAGTTTCATTATCCCTATTATGAGATGAAATCTTATATTTTCAACTTAGGTTTATTCTGACAGATTTAAATACAATAGTGTGTGATAAAACCATGGAATTATTATTTTTAGGTCATGCATAACGATTGATGGAATTACAAAATTTATAGGTATACGTATACAAGATGATAGTGCTATCAGACTAACCAAATATTGTAATTACTCTTTCACCACAAAATATTCAATACCATACTTAAAAGTTCAAGACAACACCTTCCAACTGTCTATATACAAGCATTCCTGCAACAAGAGGACATTTTTACAGTGAGATTGGGTGGAGACCAGAGTAATTAATTCTGTATGGTGAAGTGAGGTAAATTAATAAAATTATTTTATATTTAGATATTGGTGAGACAATGACCCAGCCCATGTATTCTCAAATATGTAATAATTATAATTAGATGATCAGAGCAGCAAACAATATATTGCCTATGGATTTGGTATCCAGCTCTATTCAAAACTCACAACAAATAATTTCTTGTATTTCTCTATAATATTCTGTAAATCTGTAATAACTTTCTAGCATGGTTTTTGCAATTATTGCTGTACAATAGAAAAAATAATTTTTATGTATTGTATAAGTGTTAAGTGTATACATGATTCTGCAAAGTAACTTCATCATTTTATTAATGCTTTCATGAAAATGGAGTCCGAGATATTTATTTACTGAGTAAATAAAAATATAATTAAGTGCATTGTATGAAGTACTATGAAGCATGCCACTGCAGATATTGCAAAGGCCTATTGACCTTTTGCAACTAATGTCTCTCTTTCATGATTTTTATACAGTAAATTGTTTTGTATAACGTTTTGAGTAATGAACTCTATCCAGGGATATATTTTAGAACATAACTGGACATAGTGGTATCTGAACATGTTGATATACTCGGACAAAACATCTTTTAAGAACTAACATAGGAGAAGCTGTGCATACTGCTGTCAGCCCACCTCTGTATGAGCTCTGACTTCTCAGAGGATATTCAGAAAGTACTCACACTGCAGGGCTGGTTATGAATAATGAATGGTACTGCAGCTCCAGGAAACAAAGGGTGATATAACTGGTATTCAATCCATTCTGAACAACTATATTTGGAAAGAAACAACCTCCAAACCTGTTAGTGAAATATTACCAAACAACCATCTGCTTTGTGAAACAAGAGTCATGAAAATATTATTTGTAAGCACTCCTGTCATTTTGACCAAAGCTAAGGAAGTTGTGTTTTGTGCAATTGCAGTATTCCCTTGTGTCTCTTCTGCTTCTATTCTGATGTGACAAAAACTTGCTATTAATTTCAGAAACAATAAATTCAGTAATGTCATGTCAGACACATCAAGTTAGATGTGAGATACAAAGTAAGTCCCTACGACTTAACAAATTTGAAAAGATATAGGGTATCACAGATGTCAGAACTGATGTGCTGTATTACATTACTTTCACTGCAGATAACAGCTACCAGAGCTGGTAAAGAATGCTACGTCTCCCTTTAAGGAGCTCCTCACCCAATTAGTCTTGAAAGAACGTCCTTATTTATACAGTTAATGATACCGAAATAATCTGATATGTCTACGCTACTTTATAAAATCAAGTTATAGGGAAGTTGGAAGTAATGCGGCCCACTTCTGTGAGGCCTTGATGTGTAGAAGTAGGTAGGCCACATCCTACACGTGAGCAACCTACAACCAGCATGTCTAGATGCAACTAGTGGTATAGAATAATAGAAAAGCCTATGTCAGAAGAGACCTCTGGAGACCATCTGGTCCAACTTTCTGTTGAAAGCAGGGCCTTAAATTAGGTTATCCAGGGATCTGATAAGCCAAGTCTTAGATCTATTTCCAGCAAGGAAAATTTCACCACTTCTCTGGGCAATTTATCCCAGTGTTGAATTGTTCTCATGGTGAAGACTTCTTTCCTTGAATACAGACCGAATTTGCCCTGAAGCTTCTTATGCCCATTGATGTCTTCTGTCACTGGGCATCCTTGTGAAGACAGTACCCTGATGTTCTCTGTAACTACCTTTTGGGTGTTGGAAAATTGTGACTAGATCCCCCTTGAGATGTCTCTTCTCTAAGCTGAATGGACCCAATTCCTTCAACCTTTCTTCATACGTCCAGTTCTCCAACCCTCTGATCATTTTGGGACCCTCTGTGGAACACTCTCCAACTTTCCTGCATCTCTCTTCAGCTGGGAGGAACATAATTGGACACAGTATTCCAAGTGTTGCCTAAAAAGTGCCAAGTAGAGCTGAGTAACCTCCTTCCTTGATCTGCTCACTATACGCTAGATGTTGCAGCTCAAGATGTCATTAGCCCTTCCTGCTGCTGAGGTACGTACCACTGGCTCAAGTTCAGCTTCCAGTTTCACTTCAAGCCATTATCCACCATCCTTTGAGCTCAGTAGTATAAGATATTTTCCACCAATTGTGGTCCATCCGTCCAAGTCCATTTCTAAACCAGCTTGTCAACGAGGATATTGTGGGAGACTGAGTCAAATGCTTTACTGAAATTGAGGTAGATAACATCCACAGCTCTCCCCTCAATCAGTGAGCAAACTGTTTCATCACTGAAAGCAATCAGGTTTGTTAAACCCAATTTACCTTTGCTAAGTCTGTATCAGCTTTTGCCAATGAACCTGCCACATAAGAATGCGAAACCATACTGCCCAGTAGTCAGTCTGTCTACAAACAGCAGTGATGCTTCCAGCAAGGTGAAAGGCTGTGGTTCTCAGTCTGTGTGGACAACAAATATAATAAAAGCGTTGGAAGTGGCCTCAAGGATTCTTTCAAAACACCATATAATCATATACACAGTATGAGTTTTGTTTTTTTTTTTTTAAACTCTAAATTACAGCTCTCCACTCTCACTGTAGTGGGGAAATAATTTAGCCCTATCCTGTGTCTCAATTTCTCTCATACTTCTGAGAATCATATTGGGGCTCTACAGAGGTTTCTTGCCTTGTGATATTAACATTCATTTTTGAGGCAGAAATCAAGGCTTTAACTTTCCTTTGCAAATATGGCTGAATACTATGATCACAATTTGGTATTAATTTAATGGTAATTCCAGTTACTGTAAACTTAAAAATTTAAACAAAAAGAGCAAAGAGGATTCACTCAGTTATAAAGCAGTTATTAAAGCAATGTCATGTCATGCTTTGCATAGCATTTTAGTACATTCCTATATCACTCCATGTCCAAGCCTGCATCTTCCTTGGGAATTCAGCACTTTGTTCTCATGCATATGTCCTTAGGTCTTTAATTTCATTGAAATATAATTTATTGTGTTTAAATAAATGTATCTTACATAATAATTAAGGGTCAGTGTATTGATCCTACAGTCCGTACCTGCATGCCAGGCAACCAAATCTTGAGGTTACTTTCCATATTTTCAAATAAAAGTTGAATTCTGTGAATATTAATATCATTCATGAGTGGTGGACTACTAAACAGGCTGGTAATTATACACTGTGATTAAATAATCATTGAAATTCAACTAAAAGAACAAAATTCAGTAATAGCATAAAATCCATTTTGATGAATGCCGTTAACAATAAGAATACATGAAATGTCCTTTCAAAAATGTATGTAGTGCCCAGTTGTAAGGAAATGCTGGAGCACTAAGCTATTTTAGCTTTTTCATCATGGCTAGTTAACAGCTTGATTCATTCGTTAATGTGCAGGACACCATAAAGCAGAATGGAAATACATTTTGTTTTAAACTGGTCTTAAAAAGGATAAGCACCAAACCACACAACTAAAAACCATAAAAATTAGAATTTTGGGGCAGTTTCATGGTTTTCCTAATTGTATTTTTATTTTCAGGTATTTTATTTTTGCAGAGAGCATGCACCTATATTTTAACTCATTATAAGTATGTTTGTTATGTTTATTGGCTATACTTATTAAAAGAAAGTACACGGAATTGATATAGGTATGAGGAACAATCACTTGAATGACAGTAAAGCTTTTATAGTCAGGCACTTCTGTCTGCCATTTAGACAAAAAGAAACAACCTCCACTATATTTACCAGTAAAACTGAATGACAAGACAGAGCCTTCTGAGGAAATGAGTGAGGGTGTTCTAGGGCAACAAGACTACAGAAATAGAAACAGTTCTGTCTGCAAGCTGCAAACGATATAGAATTCACTGATTTTAAATGTTATAAGGTGAGTTGATCTTTCCTGTTAATACACGGAAACTTCTGACCTGCATCTAGTTGGTATACTCATCCACTGAGCCCGTTACATTCCCCTTAATGCAGAGAAACCCTAGTACAGCAATGTTATCTGGCTCATAGCCTTATATTTCTTTATAAAAATATTTTGCCCTCAATTGTTATTATTACTTTGAATTTTTTAAAAAAGTAAAAATTTAAAAAATAATAATGAAGAAAATAGAGTGGCAGAAACTTGAGAGACAGGTAGAGCTAGTTACATGACACACGATATTGCATGTGTCTAGAGATGTCCTAAATAAGGAATGTTGGGTGTTCTTCTTGGCAATAACTTCCCAATTAGAAAAAAATTAGTTTAAACATTTGAATTAAAGAGAAGATTACTGGCAGAGAGGGAGGAAAAGGACCTCATTAAAAGGGATCCAATTAGATGTGTTAGACTGATTGAGACAAAAACTCTAACGAAGCTGTCACACCCGTAGGTGGCTACTAAAACAATGCATTTGACAAAGTGCTATTTTCTGTAGTTCCAGAACTCTGTGCACCTGATTTGTTGCCAAAAATTGTCGGAATATCCTGCTTCTGCTCTTGTTTGTTACTGAGGAGGAAACTTTCGGTACTGGTTCCCTGGCTGTAGTACCTGTTCCAGTTGAACGTGTTTCCAGTGTCAGCATGCACGAGCTACACCACATCTACCTGCCGATGGCTGCACGCTCTTGTACCCGTTCTCTGATTCGGCTCTCTGCTCTCGGGAGAGCTAACCTAACATCACTTGGGTCAGCTCTACACCCCGGGCTTCACAGGTAGTATTCACGCTCTCCACTTCTCCCAGAACTATCTTCTCAGTTGTTCTGTACTGTTTCTCCAGACAAGTGCTTACTTTTCGACCATACATGGTACACATTTGCTTCCATCATTTTGTCAGGGGTAGCATTTAATTTCTAACTTTCAATCATTTTATCAAAACAGCCTAAATTGTTGAGAAAGCTTGACTTCAGCTTCCAAGATGCAGACTGAGAAGATGCAATACATATTTCCCCAAACATGAAGACTCTGATTTATCGTGGAAATACGATCAGAGATTGTAGGTTATGAAAGAAAGAAAATGAAGCACCATGGCAACACCACTTTTTTGTTTGTTTTACTTTTGGCTAAAAGGCATTTTTCTTCCAAACCAAATTTTTCTATTAAAATGTTTTCGTTCCCCCCCCCGAAAAAGAAATACACAGAAACTGAATGCAGTTTGACAGCCAAGGCACCATTTTAGCATTCTGATATTTTTCAGTGCTTCCAAAGCTAGCAGTTCATAAAGTATGCTCTTTTTCAAAGCTATATTCACCTTGGAAAATACATGATTCACTGTAAACAACCAACAAAGTACATATTGTTTCAGCAGAGTCAAGATTTTACCTTGGCTTTCTGAAGTCCTTTTAATAAGATCCCACTTCTGTAGCTACACGCAGTTGTTGAACACTGTTATTCTATTTTTTCCCATGTAAATACATATTGCAATAAAACCAGTTACCTACAATACAGAAAAATCCCAACACTTAGGAGCTCTGTTGCATTACCTGGTCTTTTGTGACCAAGCAACCTCCTTGCAATATTACTAGGGCTGGTGGTATTTTGGGGGAGCAGGAAGGAGGAGGGAAACACATATTGCAGAATAGTGATAATCTTACTTATTTTCTGGGCTATCCTTTTGGAGCAATACTTTGAGAAAAGTAGACTTTTAAACAGGTTTCAAGTGCCTCAGAGTATAGAAGTGAAAAGCTGCTAAGACCTTTCTGACTTGTCATTTTAATTTGAAAATCAGCTAAACCACATGGTATTTTAGATGTAAAGAATAAAAAAGTCTAAATACCAGTTTCAACGTGACAGCAGATACTTCCTTAGGAAACCTAATTAACTCACTCATAATATTCCTTCCACTGCTTTTAGGATTGTTCTTCTGGAGGCATATCATGTGCATTTCACTGAGTAATCAAGTTTGGGTGGTAATGACTGGTCTTTTGATGATTTGAAATACATTAATTCTTCCATAGAAAATGAATAATTGGAAGACATTTAGTATAACTAATGATTTCTGTGGATTTCATTAGAATAAATAATTATTTGATTCATCACATGCATAGCTAGCAACTGTGATTATCTGTTCAATACACTTTCATAAATGACAGCAACATTACAGACATTGGCACTTTTTGCTGATATTCATTCAGATGTCCTGAAAACCAGCTGCCTTTATATAAGGCAACAAGAGAGCTAGTGTATTCAACTTAGTACATGTCCTGATAGCCTATCTTTGGTATTAAGTATAAATCATCCTGAAATGTAAGATTATTGTATTTTTTCCTCTAAATTCTAATAAAGCTTTTTATGAAATGTCAAGTCTCATTATTTCTTGAAAGTCTTGGCTATTAGTTTCTCCTTTCAAAGCAAGATAGTATTTTGTATGCTAGAATGTATACAAAAATCTGTTGGGTTTAACTTGTTAAAAAGTTTTATCTTTCTTAAAAATTTGTCAGAGAATTAAAATTAGAAAATCAAGGCTAAGAAATAATCTTAAACATTTAAATAGTTTATTATGATTATCCTGATATCTTTGTAAAATAAACTTTATGTGCTGATGTTCTTTATGAAGCAAACTTTATGTAAAGATGCTTTTTGCATGCATGCATGAAAAAAGCCCATTAAATTCACTAATTTCAATTTCCAAAAAATCACAAGTCTAAAAGTGCTATTTTTATACATTCCATGAAAGCGAAAGTTGAGTTCTGATGCTTCTAATGACTGAAAAGCTTTACCATTAGCTCTCCTCTTCTAACACAGCAGAGATTTAATGAGGGATTTCAGCCTTCATGTGGCTAAAATTAGGCATGTTATCTTAAATGTCGAAAAATTAGTCTTTGATAAGGATGTCATAATACCCAAATATGCAAATCCTGCTATCAGTCTTTCAGCTCTCAATGATACAGGATGTTATCTGTCTGATGCTTCTCTATCTTACATATGTTGTTTAATTCCAAGCAGAAAGGGGGGAAAGAGAAAGATATTTCATAAATATACCTTTCCAACATGTGTTCTTAAAAAAAAAGACAACTAACTCGGAGATATGAGAGAAAAGACCAAAATTTGCATAATTAACAACCAAGAATAGGATTTGTGTTACTAACCATAAATATTTACAGTGCAGATTTACATCATGCAGCTGATCTAATCTTCCTAATAACTATTACATCAGTGGTGAAAAAATAAAGGCATTTGTGCATTGTGAATCATCACTTGGTAAACATTTAAAATGTTATGTGAAATGAGTCCTAAAAGGTTTAATTTCTTTCCATTGGCAAGATAAGATTTTAAGGTGCTTTGTGAATATATAAATTAGACTCCTGAATCTTTGTCTATCCCAGGTAAAAGAGTCAAACCATTGCTGGCAAGTGTCTGTCTTCTCATGCTTAACGTAGAGCTAGAAATTGCAGGAGTAGCTCAAAAGAGCTGGATGACTAAGTTTTTGGTGGCAGTTACAGCACGAGGGATTAAACTTCTGCCTCAGTCCTCATCAAGTCATGTCTTTAATCCTTTGACTACAGCAGCTGAGAGGGTAGATATTGTATTGTAAAAGTTTTGACCCAGAGTGGAAAGGAGGAAGGAAGGAATAAGCAAGTCTTTTGTTTGAGATTTATTTTTCGATTGGGCTACATATGAGCCAAAGGAAATTGCTTATGAAATCTAAGCACGCCTTCTTCCACAAAGAAGAATTTCTAAAATACAAGAACTGCTTTTGCTAACAGCTGACTAATGCATGTGGCAGACTAAGATAACTGAGTATGCAATGGCAAATGATTAGGATGTTTCTGAAGAAGGAATTGAAAATCTCTTGGAATGAAATAAAGCATAACATAAGCATAAGAATGAGAAAAACTGATGTATTTTGAAGAGTTAAGCCTCCACTAATGGGGAATTCTAAAAGATATAATATACAACAAGGACAAGCATTAAAGATTTTATAAATAATACCTTCCCCAAATAATGTGCCAGTTACAGCAAGGACAGTTTAGACTTCCATGTTTTGCCAAGATAAATAAATCCTGGCACTATGAGTGCACTATCTAATTAAAGAGATCAGAATATAATTTTGCTTTCAGGCAGACACCTTCAGTTCCTGGGTGACTTCAGTAATAAAGAGCTAAGCTCTCAAGATGAAGTTCACAGATTGTAAATGGCCAATGAAAGCCCCCCCCCCGCCCCCCAATCCCATGGTAGATAAAGGGTTTCAGATTAATTTTTGCTTTTTTTTTTTTTTTTTTTTTGTACTGTGACTGTATATCCTAGAAAGCAGCTGTTGGTAATGACCATTAGGAGAAAATAAAACAAAAACCAAAACAATAGAAGAAGCCATCACTAATGTACATGTCTAGTAGCTGAATGAACATGATTATCCTCATGTGCTGCTACAGTACTTTTTGTGGCAACTTCATTTGAAACATTCATATTGACACTGTGGACATTACTGAGGGGATTGCTACTCCTAGAATTAACCTAGCAAGGAAAAGCGCATATTTTTAGCATTTTTTTGCATTTCTATCCCTAGTGAGCTGTATTCCAGGACTGTATAAAGTAACTGGTTGAGAAGATGACTTTTAGTATAACTAGAGACGCAAAAAAAAAAAAAAGTTAAATTAAATTTAAGGTAGTAAAGTAATGTTGCACTGGATTTGATACATTATTAAAACATGTGAGAAAGGATGAGGAAGTGAGAGAGATGCTATGTTTAACCTGATCTAAATTCAGGAAGATTTGGAAAAAAATCTCACGTAAATTTTGGAGAAGAAAATTCAGGCATATAAAGGCTTGAGATTAAAGAAAAGCTATGTATTTCAAAGCATTCCTTAAGGCCCAATTTGCCTGAGCTAGGCCATCCTTAAATTTATTTATTTTTAAATCTCAAAGACATAGTAATAAATGTAACTCATAAATTATAACTCATTTACTAGGAAAAAGCCACAATAGATTTTGAATGCCACTGAAAAACAGAGGGAGATTTGCCGCTATGCTAAATATTTTAGAAATGTGTTAAACATTGCCCATTACAGATGTCATATTCTTTCAGGTATTAAAACAACAGACACCCCCATTTGGTCTTCCATACTCAGACACTGAACCAGTACAAGCTCCTCTCTCCCCAGTCCCCAAAAGAAGGGTTGCATTGGATCAATACTGAAAATTAAAAGAGAAAAAAATTGCTTGTGAATCTAAAGGCCTGAGAACCAATGATGTAACCCACTTTCATTGTTGTCAGCTGGAATTATATGTGAATGCATAAGACCCTACATCATTTTGGCTTATTGAACAGAAAAACCTGTCAAAATTGTGTTTTCACATATATTGTGTTTCGTGCCTGAAAGAAAAGGAAAGTGAAATATTAAGTAACAGTCCTTAATATTAAAACCAAACAGATTTTCAGCCTGTTTACATTAGTCACCTAACTGGAACTGGTTTGCTTCAGACCTGCAACTTTAAACATACAACAAGCACTGAAGTTAATAGGCAGGATTTTTTCCCCCCAGTAGACACTTAAAGAATTTAGGTAAATACAGGGATGTTTGTGGCAGAGGTGTATGCTCAGTCACCTCTTTATTATTCACAAATAATTTGCAAAACATAAAATTATGAGGAAAAAGTACAAAAGGGAAATACATTAAAATCTTATTTAGTTAAAACCCTTGTATCAGATTATACAGTTATTGCCTTAAATTTCACATGTCCTGAAAGAAGAAGCTCTTATTCACAGGATTTCAGAGCTATTCAATAGATTTTAGATTATAGATAGAAAATTCTTGCAGATTTGAGTACTGCATTAAAAGAATGCAAATAAGTTTACGATGTGTTCAATTTTCTCAGTTAAATGAGAATAAGGGGAACAAAAGTTTCCAAAAAAGCTAACTGTAGCTAGTGATGCTAATCTCCCAGTGTTCAGTTCATAGTTAATATGATTATTACTAGCAAGATTTTGGAAAAACAGGCACAATAAATCAAAATCATTAGGTCCTTCAGAAACAAAGAAAAACCTCTTAGCATTTGATACTAGAAGAAAAATCCATATTGAGTATGAATCACACTGACCATGTTTTTCTTTGGTTTGTGTTTTTTACAGCTTTGGTTTGAAATAGGATCTTTACATTCTAACTGAGATATTCTGTGACAAAATACCGACATAACAATCGTAGTTTAAAGTATTATTTGTACCTTATTTGTATCCTAGACTAATTTTCCATCTGAAGACAGCATATAATTCTGTCATGGTCTTCTTATTGTGGAAAAATGAAACAAACCTTTCAATAATGATCTTACTTAATTCATTCTTTTCCTTTAATCTTCCTTGGAAGTTATTGCTATGTACCTTTACCACAGCAGTGGATAAAGGCAATCCTCCTTTCAACCTGAAGAGTACTTAGAGTCCTTGTTTTACAGCAATGGTGCACAGGAATGAAATGAGTATAAAATCTTACAAAGAGGAGAAACTTTAAGAAAGAGACCCTCTCTCTCTCAGTGGAGACTGTGGGTGACCATGGTTAGCAAATTAGATATGAGTTTGCAGTGCAATATGACAGAGGAAAAGTCAATGTGATTCAGCAAAGGTAATAAGTCATGGAGGATGAAGACAGTTATTCTATACAGTTCACGTGGTATCACATCCAAACATGCCATTCTATTGCATATACCATGGCACCAGAGAAGTTGTTAATATAAAGGCTTGAGAAGATAATTTGTGTTGAAAGACTGAAGTAAAAAAAGGCAACTAGAAAGATTTAGGTGGATGAAAGAAAGAATTATTCACTGATAACTTCCTACATATACCTGAAGAATGGAAATGACTGTTGTACTATTGGAGACAGGCAACAGCAGAGCTAATTTTATATCAAAGCATACAAGAATATGTAACAAATCTGTTTAACTAAGATGTGCATTGATCAATGGTAACATAGTAATGCTTTTAGCAATTTTTAGTATATTGTTGCATCTCATTTTAAGGAATGAAAACAGGGAGGAAAAGATATGGTAACGTGGTTGGTTAAGGCCAGTGGGCAGCTGAGCCCAAAACAGCCGCTTGCTCACTCCCCCACAGTGGGATGAGGGAGAGAACTGGAAGGGCAAGAGCAAGCAAAACTCATGGGTTGAGATAAAGACAGTTTAACAGGGAAAGCAAAAGCCAAGCAAACCCGGGAATTCCTTCCCCGCTTCCCGCGGGCAGGCGGGTGTTCAGCCCTCCCCAGGACAGCCGGGCTCCATCACGCCCAACGCT
>JANXJC010000013.1:2252445-2276134 GCA_027564655.1 Leptodon cayanensis
CCCAAGTGAGCGTTGGGCGTGATGGAGCCCGGCTGTCCTGGGGAGGGCTGAACACCCGCCTGCCCACGGCAAGTGGGGAATGAATTCATTGGTTTGCTTTGCTGGCGTGCGTGGCTTTTGCTTTCCCTATTAAACTGCCTTTATCTCAGCCTATGAGTTTTCTCACTTTTACCCTTCCAATTCTCTCCCCCATCCCACCGTGAGGGAGGTGACTGAGCGGCTGGGTGGTGCTTAGTTGCTGGTTTGGGTTAAACCACGACACTGACCCTTGGTGAAACCATGTTGACTACTCCAGATGATTTTCTTGTCATTCTTGGTTTCCAGGATTAGTTGCTCCATCACCTTCATAAGGATGAAGGAGAGGCTGACATGCCTGTAGTTCCTCAGGTCTTCCTTTTTGCCCTTCTTGAAGATAGGGGTGACATTTGCTTTCCTCCAGTCTTCAGGCACTTCTAATCACCATGATCAGTTGAAGTTTATCAACAGTGACCTCGCAATGAAATCTGCCAGCTCCCGCAGAATTTGTGGGTGCATCCCATCAGGGCCCGTGGACCTATGTATATCCAGTTTGCCTAAGTATTTCCTGACCTGAGCCTCCCCCACCGATGGTACATCTTCCTTGCTCCAGACTTTCCCTTTGGTCTCCACATTGTTGGATTTCTGAAGGACAGTCTTACTAGTACAGACTGAGGCAAAGGCAGCATTCAGTACCTCAAACTTTTCTGTGTCCAGCATCATCAAGGTCCCAACTCATTAAGCAATGGGCCCATATTTTCCCTATTCTTCCCTTTGTCACCTACGTACTTGTAAAAGCTCTTCTTGTTGTCTTTCACATCCCTTGTCAGGTTCAACAGCATTTGGGCTTTGGCTTTCCTAACCTTACCCCTGCATGCTTAGATAATGTCTCTGCGTTTCCTCCCGGGTTACCTGTCCTTGCTTCTGCCCTCTGTATCCTTCATTTTGTGTTTGAGTTTGGCCAGGAGCTCCTGGATCATCCATGCAGGCCTCCTGGCATTTTTGCCTGACCTCCTGCTCTTTGAGATGAACTTCTCTTGAACTTGGAGGAGGTGATAGGCTTTCTTAGGCCCCTCTTTCCTCCAGGGCTTTATCCCATGGGACTCTTCCAAGCAGATCTTATGCCCCACTGTATTTTCCCTGCAGTAGATATTGGGGTGGTTGAAGTCCTTCATGAAGGCCAGCAAAGTACAAAATAAGGGTTGAAGTTTCAGCAGCGAAATGGAAATATGTTAGGTTTTGTATAGGTAAGCCAAGTCTTTTTTTCCACTTCGTTTGTGGCCAGACATTTAGTTGTGCTATCTTAATGGATTTTAGGCCGCCTCAGGGACAATCCTCTGTTTTGTTTCACTTTTAGTAATAAATGAGCATGAGAAGGAAATGTCATCTTTTATTAAATATATATTCAAATGACCAAGAAATTATATACTCAACTCAAACTGAGGACAACAAATCTCCAAATGTATATCACGTACACAAATGTGTGTATATATATAAATGAATATAAACACATTTGAAATTAAAAATGTTAGTGCTGAAATATTAAAAGTGTAGCTAGCCAGAATTCATAATGAAAAACTAGCACTGAAGTTATAATTACTTAATAGCTCAGCACTTTGGTAGTGACCCAGAAAGATTCAAATACATGTGTTTTCTCAGTGGTTTAACTGGGTCTTAGAATTCTAGTATTGCGCCTGTTCCCTGAACTGGAGCAAGAGCCCTCAGCAACTTGGGAGAACAGGCTGCCAATTAATGATTAGTTAGTACAGGTAATGCTGTGTATACTATACTATTTATTTTTGTCTGTCTTAGTGGTAGTATACCACAGATTGTCAATAAAGGTAGAGAAGTATTCAGAGCATTAATGCTTGTGCTCGATGATAGAGACTAAAGGCTGGGAATGCAACACTTCAGTATTGCTGAATTCAAAATTATTTTCTGCCTCCCAGGCATAGTCTGAGTATTAGGGTATTCACACAAGACCAAAATTTAGGACAAAAAGGAGTCATGTTATCAGCTTGTGTGGGATTCATCTAACCTAATGCAGAAATCTACAGGATGAGATATCCTAGGCCAGATGTCTAAGATAAGCAGATGCCCTGTGTCGCCTGAGTGGAAGGGAAGTCTGAACAACTCACTGAAATGTAGCTGTTTATATTCCATACATGCAGAGAAATGGTACTGCTGATCTCATTCCTCCTCATGCTTAGATTTTCCTGTTCTCTACCAAAACATTTGTGCTTCTCAGCCTGTGTGTGTCTAAATCCATGACACCTAAGACTGCTTAACAGTGAAATCAAAATAATACAATTAAAATTGTGTTTGGAACTTGATCAATTTTTTTGCAAATGGCATCAAAACTCATGCTCAGAATTGTACATTTAGTGGAGGGAAGGTGACCTGAGCAACAATTTGGAGACACAATCTAAGAGTTCCCATGCAAATGCAGTTAAAACTCATACGTCATACAATCAGACAAATATATACATCTATAGATAACTGTTACTGAACAGTCATATAAACATCACTTACATGGAATTGGACAATCACATCTGTAGCACAAAGCACTTCAAAAGAGAAAACTTACCTTTGAACCCAGCAGCACAATGACATGAAAAGTGGCCGATTAAATCTATACAGGTAGCTCCATTTTTGCAAGGTGAACTTGAGCATTCATTAATTTCAACTTCACAGAAGGGTCCTTCATATCCAGGCACACAGTTACAGCTGTAATTATGCAAGTGGTCCTGGCAGAAACCGTATTCAGAGCACTGGTTTCCAATGCAATTGTCTACATCACGTTCACAAAATGTGCCAGTGTAACCAAGGGGACATATGCACCTGGTTTTGAATGAGAGGAGAAAAAGAAAACAAAACCACCAGCCTTGAATATATAGGTCAATAATGACTAACAATGTTAACAATATTTTCACTTTGAATTACTCACAAATGAATTGCAATTTTTTTCAATCTTCTTTCTTTACCTTTAATTAGTCACTAAGTAACTTTGTTTCACAGAGACTGCTTGCAATAATTAAATGGAATTGCACAACAATCAAAGTCTTAGCTATTTAGATGGGACAAACTAGTAGCTATATAGCTTTTAATATCAAGCTTCTAATGACAATATTCAAACAGAAAACTGGTATAAACTGTGAGTATCATGCATTTTAAGGATTTCTTTTCTAAAAATTATCAGTTGCTTGCTACAGTATCACTAAGAGAAAAAACAATATTACATCCTGCTGGTTCTGGACATAGAATTGGTATAAAAATGCTTTTTCATTAGAAACAAACGTTGCAATTTCTGTCTGAAACTGAAAAATAAACCCAATCTATACAATTTTATAGAAATTGAGCAGGATATTTTTTTTCCCCACAATATAGAATGACTTATAAATTGTATAAGACTGGAGATGACTTTTTCGTGCTTCCTCCCCTCCCCCCCCCCCTTTTTTTTTTTAATGTGTGAATGAAAACAAAGCTGGATTATCTCATAGCTGATCCACATCCCTTGTGCTTGGCAATATTTTCTTTGATTGATCCTCTCCTTATCATGTCCAGAGGTCTCCTCCCATTGGGAGGAGACAGTCTTACAATAATCTTACATATTCTTGATCCATAGAGATATTATCTAGAAGCTGGAAAGAACTAACATGTTAAGGAAGCCTTGATTACAGCAATTTTCCCTACTGATCCATCCAGTAGAAAGGATATTTCTTTCTTTTTTTTTTAACAGAAGTGAATGTTCATGTGGCTGTTTGCTTCAGTCCTTGCTTATTATTCCTGCATCTTTATGTTAGACTTGTGGAAATTTCCACTTAGATATTTTCATATCCCCATCAAATTTCCAACAGGATAATTGTAAGACAGTAGGAAAAAGACCCCGTGTAATTTCTGTGTACAGAAAGGATCCTATAAAAGATAGCATGATGGTAGCTATTTTGAATGACATTTCACCAAAGCTTTTTGCAATAAAACTTTTGGACTAAGGAAGTTATAACCATATCCACCACTGGTATACTTCATTCTCTGTTCAGTTAGGCTCTAATTTTACCTGCAATTCTTCTTGGCAAGAGAGAATTTGAAAGACCAAAGAACTTTGTCTATGTACAGACTAGAGATCGAGAAGGGCAGAATACTGTGGGAGCTCCATCTATCATAATATTAACGAAATACTTCTGAAGAAAAAGGAAGAGGGAAAAGGGATATATATAAAATGCATAGCTCCTAGTGTTTAATCCAATTTTTTTTTTTTTTTTTTTTACTGCCAGGGTAATCTGTGGACATTAGTGCAGCTCTGCAAGTTCAAGAGTAGCTTCAGAGCACATAGAAAATTAGGTGATTTTTCCTTTTCATGTTGTGACTAAAAGAAGCTTACAGTAAAGAAGGTATCTTTATAAGGAGATACTGTTTGTTATGTGGCACTCTACAGTGGACTGAGTTTAGAGATGGGTTAGTAATTTTCTTATAATTAAAAGGCTTTTAATCTACGGAAAAGCCAGGTACTATTAGAAAATGAAATGGTTAATTCTTTAAACAGCAAAATCACCAAGTGATTGAGGCACAATTATTATTTTTTATATGTATATAAACAAATATCAGCTGCTTTCCTTTCCACTGGCTCCTTGCGGGATGGGCCAGGCTTCCCAGTCAGACTTTTGTTAACTTTGTGTCTTCTTGATCCCTAGGAAATTTTTTTCATAATACCTGAGGCCTGGCTTTGTGCTCCCTCGTGTCTCAAGGTGCAGCTGTATAACTGTTTTAGATCAGATGAGGAGAAAACTTTTATGATGAATTTCCTGGCTGTTCCAAACTGCAGTGTTTTGTATCACATTGCAGAGCAGTATCAGAGCATGTAAAATTGATTTATTTCAGTTGAAACTAAATCAGCAGATGTGCTCCTTGGAGTACAGCTAACGCACACCAGCTGCTAATGGGCTTTTAGTCCACGGACCAAAACTGAGCTTGCTTGAAGTAAGCCCTCCGTATCTTGTATAGCGTGGTTGTGAGTTCTTCAGCACCACAATTTTTGCTTTAGAGAACCATTTTTACTGCACTGCAGTATCTACTCAAGCAGGCATAGCTACTGTTTTCTCTCTTCTAGCCTCAGTCACTCCTTAGCAATGGCGAAATCTTGCCCTTCCTCTTGAGAGCTCCAGTTGATTCTGTTTCTCACTTTTTAAAGGAATGAAGTTCACAAAAATCATCTCATACAGTTGCTTTACAGCTAAATGTAAATGTTGATTTGCATGAAATTTCATTATACATGAACATGCAAAGCACATGCACTTTAGTTACCTTTTAGCTGCACAGTTTCTGAATTCACCAACAGTAAAATTTCAGCACGGAAACAAACAGTCATACAAATTTTTTCTGGTGCAGTTAACCACTTCATTTCCTTGGTTAACTGTTATGTAGTCAAAAAATACATTTTTTTGGTAATGATTAGTGTGCGCATTGTGAAAATGCGACTATTCAATCATTCTTTGAAAACGTGGGTCTTATTAATAATATTGAATAGAATATTTAATTACAGCTCTCCTCAACAAGAGAGGAAAAAGAGAAGGAATTTTCTATCATTTCTTTATTATTACTAGTTGTGTAGCTTATCTTCAGAGACCACAGAAGAGCTACACAGAAACAGATGTAATGGATAATCTTCTAGTTTCAGTTTCATGCTTCTGATCCATACTACAAGCAATGATGTTACGAGTATCGTATTTTTCAGTGCTCATCTTCTGCAGCAGATAAAGTAAGCTCTCATTTTTTTAGACTCTTCATTTAATATTATTGCTCAGGAAAACTAAAACAAAATCATGATGTTTTCTCTTGTCACTTCAGTGTGAAAAGTTTGCTTGGTTGAGCTATTAAGTGTACGTTACTGCTTTCTTGAATATACAGAAGCTGTTGTAATTTCTTTTCTTCAACGCAAACATGATTAGAAAATAGCTTTAAAACTGGACCTTCATGTCACGTGAAACAAAGCAGCTGACTTACACAGCTAGTCAAGCCCAAATCTGTGGCAGTGGCCCAAAAGAACGTAAAACTACAAACTAATGGTGCAGAAAGCAGTTTTGTTCTGTTAGCATTTGCCAGATGCATACATTAATGCGAGAGTATTCTAGTCCTCTTAATAACAAGTTAATTTCTTACTGCGTGTTGAGGATTAAAACATCTAAGAATCATTCATTTATTGTTTATAATCCAAACTGAGGTTTAGAGGTGACAGGATCTAGAAGTTCAATAAATTCCTTATAAACGTAATTTGTAATAATCTACATCAAATTCTAATGGCATGTTTACATATAACTTTAGTACATAACATCATATAAGGAAAATCTATGAAGGAAAGCTATATTATATTTAAATGAGTAAGTAATAGTCTTTATTTAAAAACTGTGCTCTATAATGTGTCTTTTTCAATATAAATGGGCCATTTTTATGCAGTAAAAGTCTAAACTAGTCAGATCTTTTATTGCATTTTTTTGTTAATTAACAGCATTAACTTATAGTAGTTACCACTTACATTAATGCATTATATATTCAACAGTACTATATACAAAGCTGATATGGATTGCACTGTGCATATTTCTTAAATTTAATGTACAATAGTGCAAGTGCAGTTCTGTGGGCTTTGGATATCAGCATTTGACTGCATTTATTTGTAGCTTTAACATGTTTATATGATTCTAAATGGTACAAGATGTTTAAAAGATGTCATTTCATCTCTAAGTCAATCTATGAAATGGGTCTTGAACAGAATTTTGTTAAACGCTGTGGTGGTATAACAGTGACATAGCTGAACTTCAAATATCTTTTCCTGTCTGTCTTAGAAATAACATCAAGACCAATGATCTCTAAGTTATTAAGTCTTTTACGCTCATACTAGGAAAAATACCATCACCACATTAGATTTTAATGAATATGACCTTGCATTAATACTTCAGCAGCACTAAAATACTGAACATGATATCAAAAGCTTTGAATCATGGATTGATTTGCAGTTTTCATTTACTGCAAAGCTGAAATGCTTCTCTATGCTAAATTCAAAAAGAATTTGTATACAGATATATACAATACCAGAATTTCTATTTGTGAGTGAATCTCTAGCTCAGGAAACATGGTTTTTGCCCTCAGCAGAGGGATGCCCTGGCCGTGCACTGACCAGGCAGCTCAGGGCTCAGCCTGGCCATGGCCTGAGCTGGGTGTTGCTGGTTTAACCCCTGCCTGCCCTGCTCCACCTTCAGCTTGGGGGGGGTTGGCCCCGCTGGGGAGGGGGGACACCTCCCAGCAGAGACCAGGAGATGCTAATGATACCCCCCAACTACTTTCTTAAGGAAGACCGAAACGTCAACCTTGCAAACGGGGCGAACCGTTGAAAGGACGAGCACGCCACCAGAGAAAAGGTAAATACGAAGAAGTTCTGTATTAACATCAATGAGAATGACAATAATTTCTTAGCTTCACATACATCCTCTTTTGTCCACAGCAAGATTTCCAGTGTGACAGATCCTAAGAGGGAAAACCATCACCTCAATGCTTTTGCTACAAACATGGATTTTAGTAGTGGATACCAAACCCAAGCCACAGTTACCGTATTGAGGATTGCTTTGCTCCATCACATATCATGTGGATGACTGTACATTGCTACTCTACTGCCTAAATCTAGTCAATGTTGCACAATAATTTGATATGTCTGTGAAATAAATGTTAAATGGAGATGCAGATAAGTCGGGCATGGAATTTAGTCTAAGAAGGAACGTGTTACTCTAACGCAGATGGTTCTGGCATAGCTGCAGTGTGTTCCTACCGACATGCGGTAGGATACAACTTTTTTATCACCGAAGGTCTGTAACAGCAGGCGTGCAGGTGAGCGAGTAGGTACTTGTTAGCCCAGGCAGGGCAGCTGTCACAGTGTCACCACAGACCGCCTGCACTAAAGACGTGTAGTATGGCTTGTGCTATTGAGTAAATAACCATGTACAGCGGATGAATCTTTAAAATGACTGAAAAAAGCCAAAGGCCAGACTGAAGATGTGGTTATGCTGATCTGTGCTAGGAGATGACCCAGCTATTTCCTGTCTTGAGACAGAAGGCACATAGGAGCACTGAAGCTTGGCATTAGCAAAGACTTTCCAATATCTCTCTACTTTTTTTCTTTAATAAATGTGTTGGGTTTTTTTTATTGTTATAGTAGTCCAAGCAGATTAATTGCATTTACTCAGTATTAATTATTTTGTTTTCTAGTTGAAATATGAACTGCACACACATTCATAAATGGACTAACAGGTTATTTAGTTCCACTTTGGCTTTTTGTAAGCATCTGTATTCTCTGCAGAAAAGCTGTTCTATAACTTATTACAGAGATATTCCCTACGAAATTGCGACATATATTCACCCACCTTCTGGAGTTGTAGCAAAGCAAGGAAAAGTATTTTTCCTCTTTCTCTAGTGGAAGAAGCCTATTATTGCTACAGAAAACTGTGTATATCATAGTACTAACTTCATACAGCACTGCCAAGTAGGTCGTGCAGTCAAATTGTATATGTAGTATAGGATGAACAAACTGGAAAATGGAAATTAGACATAAAAAAAAAATTAATCAAACAGCTTAATTTATCCAGCTGACAGAAAATGGAAAAAGTCAAGGATGAATAAAGTAATAGAAGCTTTAAATTTTGTGATACTCAAAAGTTATCTAAATTATGTTTATTTTTCATAACCTTGCTGCCATCATGCAAAGAAGTGTATCATATTGTAAAGCATTTTATTTAACAATGTGTCACTAGGTAAGGCTTTACAAGATTAAATTATACACGCTGGAATTTATATACTGAATACTGAAAAATGAGTTGGCAATTCAAGCTTTACTGTACACCAAATCTAACTTCTTAATGGGAAGTTTTCCTGCATAAAAACTCATGAAATGCTGACCTCAGAGCTATAACTATAGACTAAAATACATTTTTAAAACATATTAGTTTATCGTGACCTTTTAAACAGTAGTAAATCTTACAATACAGCTTCTTCAAGTGTCTTAATCTAATAGTTCTCAGTCCTTCTTGCTGGGCTTTCCTGAGGCTATGGTGATAAGTGTAGAACTTATCTGAACAGACTGGACTGCAGAAACAGGACAGGTAATGGAAACTACACTGAATTTTAAATTCTGTCTTTTCCCTGTGTTGCTCCCCTTCACTAAATAGACCACGGTAAAATATCTATTAGGACTTATTTCAGTTAGGAACTTTGTTGTCTGTAATGTAATGCTGGCAAGAAATAAATTTATAAGTGTGAAAAACCCAGAGCAATGAACCCCGCCTTGGATTTCAAAACAGGAGGACCAACTCCTTGAAGAGCTCTTTCACTTGAATTATTCATTAAATGCTTCTCATTAAGCCATGTTAAATCAGTTCTTCTCTCTCTCTTCTCCTACAGACAACATAATGAAACAATACAGGTTCTTTTGAAAGGAAAATTCAAATACATTTCTATGTAACAACACTGTCTATTTACTGAGGTAATGAATCTTCTCTGTTTTTTCTTTCAGGTATATGTGACCAAAGGTCAAGAGAGTCTTCTGGCGTGTGGATGCAATTGGTCTATTGCATGGTATCTGCCAGATTCATCATATAGACAGCTACACCGTCAACCCAGTGGTAGGAGCAGTAACTCTTTGGAGAAGTTACCACTTTAAATACATGCTGATTAACTTATGTTATGATATCTCGAACAGCACAGACTCAGCTGGAAGTGCAATAAATCATTTGAATTAACAAGAAGCTTTGTGTCAGTGTGATTGAGACCACTTTAGTTGCAAGAGAAGGCTCACTAAACCAAAGGAGTAAGACTTACTGTTGTGATTATGTTGCTTTTACGTAGCCTTACTGAGCGTTATGCTATTCACAGTTTTAAAGTCCCCGTCCTTCACCCAGAGCAATTTCCCATCCTGAACTCAAAGGAAATTCTCTGTGTATATTGGATAAACACCTGTGTGACACTACTGCCTGGAGCAGTGATTTCAAAATGGGAGGAGAAACAGAATATGATGTAGTAAGGAGACAGAACGTTGGAAAAATTACATGGAGCCGAGTGCTTATTTCCAGTCTGGAAAAACCTGACAGCCTGCAGAATGCGAGAGCTTCGAAGAGGGGGATGTTCTTGAAGCTAAGCTGGATACTTTCCATGCTTTCCTGGTCTTAGCATTACTATAACAAGCCATCACTGGAACAATACATTATGACCAAAGTTTAATAATTAGTTTAGAAGTTAAGAGTTCTTAACTAGGAGAAAAATCTAGATGAAACTCTAATTTTCTATAAATAAAAAAACTAATATATAACAATTTGGCTTTCTTAATAAGTGGAGAAGATAAAGGTAAGTGATGTTTTGAATGATTGTAATAGCTTTAAAAATGGATCTCAGTAGGTTTGTGAGTGGCACTTGTGCATCTAATTCTCCATATATCCTGCTGACAGTATTCTTGTGTCTTCCTGAAACTAATTTGCGTCAAATACAGCTCTTGATAACTGCCTTATCAAAAACGATACCCATTTTAGGATAGAAACGTAAATTGCAAAAGTCTTTTGAAAAGTTGGCTGACTACAGTAATTATGTTCAGCATTTCCACTCCTATTCTTTTGGTTTTAATGGTGTAGTGGAAAGGGGAAATGATAATTGTTTCACGTGCTGACAATAAATAACTCTTGGGAAATACCATTATTTTTAAGGAAGGAATAGTTCAGATCTCTTAAAAAATGCTTCGCTGCCATTGAGAAGCAACATTCTTCTGGCAACAGAGCAGGTATTATACAGTAAACACTCTGCACGTTGGCTTTGCAAAATAACCACTTGTGTTTCTGTCGGGTCAGGTTCTCTGATAACAAAGCTGTCCACTAACACATCTAGGATTGGGATCTTAATGGTCTGTTTTCTTGTTCCTTAAATAAACAGACTGATATGTCAACTTAATTTGTCTTTCAAAGACTGAAAACGTAAGAATTAAGTGTTTTCTGTCAGTAGCCTGAGTCTGGATTAGTAAGCTAAATTCAAAAGTTCTTGTTTTACCAGAAGTCTTCAGACCTACTCATTTCTCAGTAAATACTAGTGGATTCTGTAAGGTAAACATGACTTTGTTCTTCTGTCAGAATTCTCTTCCCGATACAGACAGGAAAACCACAGATTTACCAGTCAAATAAAATGTCAAAGTATGGTCTAGTAATTTGATATGGGAGTTGATTGCAGGCTGGCAGGAAGGAAGGATGTATACTTTGTAAGGACTCTCTGGCAAAAATCCCTTTTAACTCTGGTCTATTGAGAATCATGTACTTATCTGTATTTGTGCGCTTATCTGGGGATTTCAGCTGCTATTACAGAAGATCCTATAAAAACAGAGGTGCAGTGGAAGAAATTTTAATTACTTTTATTTTAGTTTTGTCCACTGTTGTAACCTTTTCTGAACAGAAAAACCAAAGCATATTTAATTATAGTGCTTCTAAGTACAGGACACAGCATAAAATTAAAGCCTTTCAAAATACATTCACAGACATTATGGAGAGATTTTAGTTATTCTGTTTTTTGCAGAGGAAAAATAAATAATTCAAGTCT
Organism: Leptodon cayanensis; assembly: GCA_027564655.1. NCBI lineage: Eukaryota > Metazoa > Chordata > Aves > Accipitriformes > Accipitridae > Leptodon > Leptodon cayanensis. The sequence continues at coordinate 2,264,068 of JANXJC010000013.1, forward strand.
GATAAGAACAGCTGAACTCTGCTTATTGAAGAAATCCTTTTCCATTTATTTTTCCCCATACTTTTATAGAGTCTCATTTTCAAATATCTACAGCATGTTACAGCTCACTAAGGAATGCACATACTTGACAGTTTTGTCAATACCTAAAAAAAAAAAAAAGCCACAAATAACTCAGCATTTCAACTATTCATTTGAAAATTATAATTCAAGTTTTAATAAGAAAAGTCACTCCATGTCACACTGCAGGCTCATAAAGTTTTTACCTTTTACTAAAATAAATGATTTGTTTATCTGAGATTTTGCATAGTTGGTTTAACTTCTTTGTCCACCAAAGAAGAATATTTGTGAGGCCTTCCTGTGCAATACTTCAGACTACACAGTCTTATTAAATGCACATGCTTATCAAAAGTTAGTATCCATGGCATTTTAGAATCTGGGAAAAATATTACTGCAATAGCAACTCCCTTTGTAATTCTTGTTGAAAGGAAAAATATCTTCATATGGCATAAACTTCTTTATGAAGGCTTGTATGGAAAGCATCATGTTAGTACCTGTATTTATTAATTCCATCTTCACATGTGGCTCCATGTTGGCACTGGTTTACCTCACAGTCATTAATATTCTCCAGGCATGTTTGTCCTGTCCATCCAAGAGCACAGACACAGTGAGATCTCTGGTTTTCTTCATCATAGAAGCAGCTACCTCCACTTGCACATAACTGAAGACGAGAAGTACAAATACATAAAGAGGCTTTTCTCTAGGTGTCGTTTTCCCCCCCCAAAGAGTTTAACTGAATAAGCTGTTGGTAATAAAAGTGGTTATTTAATGTTTTTATGTTGTAGTATTAGAAACGACAGATGTCCAAGAACTTAAAATACTGAATGTCATTAAATCGATATATCAGTTCATTGTTTAGTTGGAAAGAGGCATTTATGATTCAATTTAACAGTGCCATTTTCATAACTGACCTTAAAATGTGCCTCTTTTAGGAGGGATAATAGTGACCCAGCCTGTCATTTTTCCATTGAAAGAATGGAACAACTGTTCCTATGCTTAAAATCTACATGTAATTTAATTGAATTTGTGGCTATCGGGGAAAAAAAGACTGAGTGATTTTTTTAATTTTAATGATAATTCTGATTCACAACCTATCCTTGAATCTTTAAAATATATATATAGAATGTTATGTTATATATATAACATCTATGCCTTGGGAAGACCAAAACCTTCTTTCTTTTCAACCTGCAGATACTGAAAAATTAATAATCCTAGACTGGACCAGCTTTTTTTTTTTAGTTTTTATTTGCTAATATTATTTACTAAAATAGTATTTCCTGTATTCAAAAACTACAGAACGTTCTAGGTCGGAATGAATGCTCCTTTCTTCATTTTATTTTTAGGATCCCATTTAATTTTGATAAAAATTTTGCCAGTGTAAAAACCGGTAACTACATTTTCATTTCAAAGCAATTAAGATCCCTCCTTCTAATCAATTGGTTTCTAAAGAAAATGGTGTCTAGAAGATGAGCTAATGCACTAGTACTTCAGTTTGATTGAGTCTGAATCTCTTTATAATGTCATTAAGATTTGTAATAATAACAGTTCTTGGCAGAAATCCTCTAATATTCATTTGTCTTTGATTAAGTTTTAAATTGACCTTAAAATTAAGAGATTTTTGCTATGCTCTCAGTACTGAATTTTAGACTTAACTTGGGATCTTTTTTCAATAGGATAACTTCTTGAAGAAAAGCACTGCTCAACATAAATGCAAAGAAAATTCCTGCATGTATAGTTTTGGAAATATTATCTTTTTTTTTTTTTATTTTTATGTGTCATCTTACTTTTATATTTAAACATTTCTGCAGGATTTTGTCCTGAGGTTTACTATTTTCTTAGAGCTCAAATAGGTGAAATAAGCTTATACTCAAGAAAACCATCTAGAAAAAACATAGACAATTAAGACAAAAGTTATATTTCAATATTGCCCCAATATTACATTCATTATATTCTTATGCTGTTTTGATACTTTATACTGTGAAGAAGGGTGTTGCCCTTTAAGATGTTAGCGCAATCTAAAGCAGCTTTAAATTAAAATTAAAGCTATGGAAGATATTTTTAGCATAAATCTAGTTAGTATTTTTCTCTATCAATCACACAGATTTTTATCTCTGCTGTAAAATTAATTCCCTATCAGTTTAAACATTTAAAACTCCGAGTTAGAATAATTACGGATTTTATAAGAAATTAAGGCTAAATACATTTATTAATCTATTACTAAAGTAAAACTAAATATTTCTACATTGTGGTTTTCTAAACTTCAAACCTGCATTGTGGTTTTCTCAAGTTACTGCAAAGATTTGTTTGTTACTTCTTTTATACAAGAAATACTTTTAAATGAAAATAAATAGACAAACAGACTTTTGGAAAGAGCAGCATCCTCCCATGAATCAGCTTTTTCTTCTTCCCAAAGTAAATCTTCCTCAGAGTTAAGATTAAACACAAATCTTATGATTTAACAGACTATAAGCAAGGACTCTTCTGGTCAGTCTGGTCATCACACTTCTGTCTACAGCAAGTACTTTAAAACAAATCTGCCGGATTATGTAGTCTTGATAAAAACATAAGAATCACTTCCTTCTAATACCAACCAGGGGATGTTTTTACAGCAAGGAAAGATAATTAGTCCCTAGATGATTATATTTTATTCTTCTCCTTTCTTCACTTGGCAGCAGATGAGGGAAATAACCCTACTATATGGCTGTCTCTTCTCTACGTATCATCTCTTGTCCGTTGCTCAAGATAAGGCACTCAGTTAGATGGATACAGCTCAGTGCAACCATTATTTCCTAACGCTTTTTCCTGGAATTCTCTGTAGTTTGAATGAAACTGTACTTTTTATGTACGTATACATACATACACACACACACACATATATATATATATTTATTTTCCCAGGCATATCATTTTACTACAGTCTTCAGGTTTTATTACTGCAAAATGAATTGTACCTGGATATTCAAAATTTTCCAAAAGTGTAATTTTAGTTAATCTTCCCTATGTTCTTTCCTGGACTAGTGGTACATTAAGTAAGTAGATAAAAAATTTTTCTTAAATGAAAAAAAAAAAAACAAAAAATCCCTCCTTAAAACAAAAATATCAGAATTTCCAAAATATTTGCTGAAAAGTCCAGAAGAAATTATGAAAATAAAAAATGGAAAAGTATGATGAATATGAAAGAAGCACTCTGCTTAGTTGAACTGCTTGTAGATTTAACTTCTACCTACATTATAGATGCTATTGAATTATTCCTTGTGGAGCAAATGCTTAAAATCCTTAGACTACCTCTAAGTAGAACCCGTTGCCTTTGTTGGTCTCCAGAATATGAGTTAGTTCTCCTAATTCATGCAGACTCAGTTCCACTCTGTTTCCTTTTATTGAATTTTGCTACTCTGGCTCCTGACAATTAAGCATTATTTTTCCATTCTGTAAGAGTAGTATTGTTAAAGCAGTTTCTAAGAAGCAAACTTTGTAGAGAACTATATAGAAAATATATTTCTACAGATAGCTATATTGCTCAGCATCTAAAACCCTACCTGCGATGCCTACTACCACCAGTAATGGAAGAGTAATTGAATTTCTCATTTGGGAGATTAATTTCACATAACACTCCTGAAGTTCACAGATGTCACTTGTCCTTTGCAAACGTACGCACTATATTCCATCCTACTTTTCAGATCATTTCTCCAAGGTGGTGTCAGATTCAGTTTTATCATGTGTAATCTAGTCCACCATTCAGAAGGAAAATAGTGAATAAAACTGGGTGCAAGTCAGGCCCTTGCAGAATACTCCTTACTATTTCCTTTGGACATTTATCCAGGAAACTACTGCTAGAATAATTGAGGATAATTACCTTATTTGCTTTACTTCAAGCTGGAGCAGGTGCACTGTTACACTAGCTTGTTTATGAGATTACTACATGAGAAGCTGATCTATTTCAAATTTGCAAATGCTTTTTACTTTTGCCACTTCCATTCTTGTTATAGAAGGAAAATAAATTAGCTTGAAATTACTCAATTCTGGCAATTTTTGGTTAACTACCCCTCCCTTTGCCCCCCGCCTTTTTTTTTTCTTACAAATAACACTTTTCCCAGGAACTTTAAATGGATTGGTTATGATTAGTTTCTTTTAGATAAATAACAAAGGCTTTATTTCTGATTTTTTGAATGTATATAATCATATAAGATGTAAAATAATTTCTGCCTTTTCCTGCTTTTCCTGTCTTCACTATCCCGTGCAGGTTCTCAAAGATAAACACCTAGAGATTCAAAGACATCCTCCTCAAAATTTTTTTGTGAAGGTCCCTGGAGTAATCTTCTATTAAAGCATCTAAGTATTTTTTTTCTTGTCTGAATGTTGAAAAGTTGACCTTAAACCAGGAAGGCATAACTTGAAACCACCACCAAGATTTGAGGCCCACAAACCTCTCTTTATGCATAAATTCATTAAACAGATTGACAAAAATACACACACAAAAGTTATTTTCATGAAGGCATTTTAAAATCTGTTTAAATCAAAATATTGGGGAGTGTTTGCAATATGTCAGAACTGCAAATTCAACCTCTAATCTGAAAGTCAAGCATCATATCATGTCATGTGCATCACAAGCAACAGAGATTTGGTGAAGAGAGAGTTCTTTGCAGGTACATCTTCAAGGTTAACTGGAAAAGCCTTACTGAAAACGTTCTAGCTTTCAAGACCTTTTAGGTGGTTTTTTTTTTCTTCCTAATACATCAAGCTCAAAGAAAACAACATGAGCGTCCATACTTTATTTATATCACTCCTCCATGATTTATCCGATTGCCTTACTTTTACAGATGAGGAAATCATAAACTTGCACAGCGTGTAAGGACCAGGACAAGCATGAAAGTGGCAGCTCCTCTCAACGCTAAGTAGGCATTGAGCACAGAGATACTTCCCGTCAGAAGGCTGGAACTGTGATCCTGACTGCAAATGTTAACAGTGTAACTTGGGATCGTTTGGCTCATAGAAAGAGGAAACAACTTCCAAGTAAATTATGCAAATGGAGCTCAATAATCCAGTTGGACACAACTTTAGTATCATCAAGATGTAGACAGACACTGAGAGGACTTTTCAGAGATGGCTCAGTTCCTAACTTGTATGGGAATTATTTTTACAAACCAAGTTGATGCCCGCTAAGTGTGTCTGCCTACATTTTAAAAATGAAAATAGAAAAAAAAAAATTGAAAAGTACTTTTTAACTCCTATGATCCCTTTTAAAAAACGATAACCATTGGCCAACATCTTGAGGTTCCCATAGTTACTGCTACAATTTCAAATCTTTTCTTAGGAAATGCTAATGGAACCTATGATTTTGTAAACTTGCTCACAGAACTTTGAAAAAACGAGTGTTTTGAGGGAAGAAATAAAACTGCTTGATAAGACTTAGCCACAACCACTAAAAATAATCACAAATCTTAGGATGCCTCCACATTTGTGATTGTTTGGGTCACGGGTGGGCTTTTGAAATGAGTAATCCCCCCAGGGACGTGGCAGAGTCCCCATCGCTGGAGGTTTTCAGTATGCGATTGGACAGGGTGCGAGGGAATCTCATCTAAGGTCCCTTCCCCACAAAGGGTTGGACTGGATGGTCTTTCGAGGTCCCTTCCAACCTGGGCTGTTCTGGGATTCCATGGTTCTCGTATCTACGTCTAGTACGTTGCACTACAGTTATTTGTTATTACCGGTGCTCTTATCAATTCTCTATGAACTCCTGTTAATAAATGAATAAATATTGGGTTTGTAACATACATCCTACATTCAAATGGGACAAGAATATTTTCTTTATTTCTTTTCATGTCTTCCTGAGTAGCCATTATAATTAGATAAAAAGATATTATAATACGAAGTGGCAAAATTTGGTCTTGTTGGAAATCATTAATTTAAAGATGCCAAAATTTTGATTTATTTGGAGGTCCTTTACAATTCTAGGTACAGGGCAGGCAGGCTTTATTCTGGTTACAGAGTTAAGATCAGATTTTGAAATTTAAAGGAAGATCTCCCCTGTTTTAATGCATTCACATTTCTTTTTTTTATATTTATTTTCAAATAAATTATAAATAAAATAATATTAAAAACAACCTTAATGTTTTAAGTGTTGTGCTGGGAAAGAAGAAAAACCCAAACCAACACCACATTAGTTTAATTATACATTTATAGAGAGATAAAAGAGCCCCAATGACTTAAATTTACTTTTTGTTTATTAAGAAATTATTAAAAATAGTAGCATTCTTTTCAGTCTATTGTGCTGCATACACAGATGTAAAGCAGTTCAGCATAACTAAGGTACCATTGGAAATGGAAAAGAAATGAAAGAATGCAAAAATACATACTTACTTTCCCTAGAGAAGTATAGAGCCATAAAGAATAAATAAAGAATTAGATGCTGAATTATATAATTTACTAAATAATATAAACCTTTAATTTCAAATTATTACTTACACTACTTCAAAAAGTAGTCAAATATTCATTTGTTTGAATAAGACCTTATTTTTTCCAATAAGCAAGTGATATTACTTTAATGATCTGTAGGCTAAGAAAACAAGTAAACCCCAAATATATCACTCCTTTATTTTAGTTTCTATTCCCTTTCCCATTAGAAAACCTACTAATTATTCACATTATGCCCAAATTAAATGTCTTATACAGTGAGTGTGTATAGATACATACATATATTTTTAATTTTTTTCTCACATGACATTTATGATGGTCTATGAAATGTTTGCATGAATAAATTAAATATGTCTGAGGGCTTTTAAGCAAATATTACAGTAAAATGTTTTAGTAGCTCCCATCAGCATCCTTGGCACACCATCACTTTCCATCCTTAACTAGCCATAATGATTATTGCATCATTATGGTGTTATGCCACGTACAATAAATTTGCACTCAGTATGACACTTTAAATCATAAAAATGTTAAAATTTACCAGATGCTGAACAATTTAAATGTAAAACTTTGAGCCAGTGAGTATGTCAGTGTTACATTTCATACTCATTGGTGAGCATGTACCCATGGACTTCAAGGTGACATAAATGTTGATAGCTTCTTTGTAAACACATTGCCTGCTCTGCATAGTATATTTTTATGGTGAATATATTTCAATAAAAGAATAGATTAAGCCTTTGAAACACTGGTTATCGTGTTTGAGTAGCTGTTTGAAAGGGCTATATAGCATTGCGTACATAGCTTTTAAAATATCTATCATCATAAAAAAGTGCAACAGTATTTTACTTTATCCCGTATTGAAATCGCAGTAACTCAAGTTAGGTAGTCCACCCTGATGTGAATGAATCTTACCCAAACCAATAATTTCACCGAAAAGACCACTAAAAGGAAGTGAGAAGAATACAGCAAATACATTTCTTAAAGACATCTGGGTACACAATCCATGCTATTTTGGCCTAAGAATTGCCTGTATCTAACTTAAAGATTTCTAGAATACTTTGAATGTACAAAAATCAAATTCATTACTATATTCTGTGAGCATTCAAGAGTAACTTGAAAGAAGAATTTTGCTTTTTTTTCTAGCTGCATTTTCAGCTCTCATTGCAGCCTAGTTAGTCTTGCTTTAGCTTTTTTTTGTTGTTGATAATGGTCTTTATTTTTGTTTTTAATGGAAATGAAGCTTTTGTCATTCCTTCTGTGCATTGATGTGCCATCAGCCTTCTCTCTAGTAACTTTTACACACATCAAACTTTTCAAGGAAATTCCACCTTAAGTTCCTACAAGTTTCGCAACATAACAACAGCAAGTAGGGGACAGACAGAGACATCAGTGGGCAAACCTATAACGAACAAGAAGGGCAGAGCTCAGACGTTGCAGGGTTTGTCAGACACCGGCCAGACGAGTCACATCATGCACTTTTGGATGTGCGTGATACACAAGAAAGAGCGAGGTTAGCGTGAGGATACATCAAGAAGGAGTACTTTGTTTAGGAAACCCATAGGAAATGAGGCTTCGACAGCTCACTGCTCTTTTGGAATAACTTGTTTGATTTCCCAAAAACACTGGGGGGGAATATATCACTTTATCTTACCTCTGTACTTCCAATACATGGTGATAAACATGTGTAATTAAGTCCATGAGATTTATCCATACACAGTGCTCCTGGGGCACAGCTTATATTGTAGAATAGGCAGGCGTCAATATCCAGTTCACATCTTTCACCTTCAAAACCTGCACCACAAAAAGAATGTTTAATTACAGTTCATTCAGAATATTGACATTATGTCTGTTCAGGGTGTTAGCAGTTAACACCACTCTACTAGAGTAATTTGGCAGTTTTATTTCCCAAACAAAGTGAAAAAGTGGGATTCCCTATAAAAATGTTCATTGTATACATTGAGATATATAACTATTTTTATGTTGCTATTTCTTAAACTTAAATACTTGGATAATGTGTTCTTTGTTCTGTTTAGAAAATACAATATATTTCTGATGACTCACCTATAGGGCAAGTGCACTTAAAGCGATCTTCATAGTCAACACACGTTCCTCCATTTTCACATGAATTGGAAGCACAGTTACCAATTTGCACCTCGCAGAATTCTCCTGGGATTGAAAAAAAAAATCCTAAAAAGGTTAAGAATGAATATCATGTTCTTAAAAAAAACCCCATGAACCATTTCAGTAATTTTGGTAAAATAACTATTGCTTTAAATAATCTTTCTGGAATATTGGTTAGAATTTAAATACCTTGTGTAAGTTTCCAGATTCCTTTCTCTCCCTTTATATAAAAAAACCACAGGGTCTCAAAAAAAAAGGTTAAAACAAACTCTTTCAGCATTGAAAAACAATTTTAGATGGGATCCAAATGGGGATACAGAGCTGAAGAGGAAGTATTTTCACTGGAAATGATTATCTGAAATGGAGGTGATACCTTTGCATTTTCTTCTACTTTTTACTGCTGCATGAGTCAACCCTGTTCTCTACTCAAGACTTTTGATTCTATTATTTATGTATTTCATTATGTCATTTCTGGGCTCTATTTTGGCTAGGAAAAAGCCAGTCCTCACTTGTCTGATTGAACCTCTAGTGTCATGCCACCGGAAAATTAGTTGCTTCGTTAGCTGAAGACTGTTTTTTAGCTCAGCAAGAAGAAATAACTGAACTTGTAACTGGACAGTTCTAAAATACGTACTGAATAGAAATATATCTCTAGCAATGTGATAAGAGTCAATAAGGAAGGCTGTTAGCTTTACCATTAGTCTTGGAAAAGCAGTAGATTTGACAAGAAAAGAAAACCCATTAAGTTTTTGCCTTATTCTTTTTGGTACTGAAAACAATATAATGAATTCTATGTAAAGGTTCTTGAGGTTTTTTTTCTTGTTATTGGTGTGCTATTGTCCCTTTTTCCATTTTTTTTATTTATAATTTACTATTTCTACAGCAGGAATTCAGTATTTTTTTTATTTTAGAAAGGATAAAGAAGAGAGAAATGAAAAGTGAAACAACCTTTACTGTTGAAAAAACTAGAAGATGGAGGAGTTTTGAAGTTTCAAAGAAGAAAACTTCAGAAAAGAAAATAAGAGTAGATTACTGATTTTTTTTACCACCAACTTGTTTGTAATCAGTGTTACTTCACTCAGTGGCTTAAGCAGAAAAAAAAAAAAAAAGAGCTGTACAGGAGAAAAATATTTGGGAGAGATGTACAAGAAATTGGGATCATTTCTTTAATCAGACAACATGTTCTGTAAAATGGTGTGTCAAAAGTTAGTATTCTATTTGAAATTCTTCATATGGCAAAAAGAAAGGAAATAATTTTACTTCAAATAATGAAATTGTTTTTAAATTTTTAATCAGCTCTCCTTCTGACCTAAGGCCAGAGACATCAGGAGAGCACAAACTAACAGTAAAAGACTTGGTAAGGAAATGACTATGTCTCGGTTTCAGCAAAGCATTTCTGCCAATTTCATTCACTTCACTCCTAATATAAAACACTTCAGCTTTGAGAAACATACAGTGTATCTTTTAATATGCTGGAATGGAGGGTTAAACTAAAACCTAAAGACTGCTTTATATGGACTGTAATGTAAACAGGAATATACTTATTAAGGCCTCGATGCTGTGATTTGTTGGCCGGAAATCTCTATCTGGGCCCAACAGGTGCTGAAAGACATGTACAATCTCATGTACTTACAGCGAGGTTGACCAGCATGCTATACAGACCTTTAATGTTTATTTTGTCCCTTTGCTCCTCAGCCAAAAATAGCCCAGTGTTAACATTTATCAATTTTTCAACAGCCAAGAGTATATTTTATTGTAACTTATGAAGCTTATTGAGTCAGAAATATTTTTTAAAGTATATTATTACTGTAAAATATAAATAATAGAGAAAATCGAAAATTAGATACTGCTTGATGTTTATTATTATAATGTAATATGTAATGTTATGTGGACAACTATGGACAACTTGACCTTACATTTACAAGACTCTCATTTGCTAACTTTGTATTGACACTAAAGGTAACTACATGTATCTGTATCTCTGGGGAGATGATACCATCATGATTAATACTTTTAGAAAGTCACACTATGAGCCAGAACAAGAGTTATAAAATGTAACTTTGTGTAATATTGGTTGGCAAAAAGACATGCTAAAAAATAAATAGATACTTTAATTGCAAATTCAGCCAAATGTATTGAGGAAGTTGCTGTCTCCTAGGAAATGTGGGTTTTTTTTTCATTTTTTTCTTAATGAGGTCTGGAAGGCAAAACTGGGAAAAAAAAGCTGGGAATAAACTTCAACTCAATATGTATTTTGGATCCATTTTTTCATATTTATTCATGAGGGTGGAATTGTCTTGTCCAAGAAACCCTTATGAATAAATATTAGTACAATCAAACATGCTTAAAGAATTATTTTGCTATAAATCTGAAATTCTTATAACTGCTGTATCCTTTGAGTGAACTTTACAACTTTTCCCTGCCACAATGAGGTCAAGAAAACCTAGTAAATGGAAACTGTTATAAAATTTATTAGAATCTGAATACTGCTGAGAAATGCATAATTTATGGTATTAAGATCTGATTAAGTGTTAAATGGATGTCAGGAGAGATCTCCACAGTAATCCACTTAGCTTTTAATGCCTAATTATCACTTCATAGTGAGTGAGGGCTGAATAATTGAGAAATGCAATACTTAGAGAACTCAAACAAGATTTTTGTGCACAATTTAGCATGTTATTCTTCTATCAGGAATAAGTTCAGCAGGTACAAGGAACAAAGGAAAAATTAAAGAAATTATACAACATAAGAGGGAGGGAAAATAATTTGATTAAAGAGTTTCCTGTTGTACTGTTTATTTTTAAAAATGACCTTACATATTTTTTACCTAAGCACGTGTTCGTACAAGTTAAGTTGTTTAATTACAAATTCTATGACCAAGATTACAGTGAAATAAAATGTGACCACAAATGGGCACAAACTGAGGTTATGCATGAACATCAGGAAACATTTTTTTACTGCAAGGGTGACCGAGCCCTGGCACAGGTTGCCCAGAGAGGTGGCGGAGTCTCCATCCTTGGAGACATCCAAAAGCCATCTGGACACGGTCCTGGGCAACCGGCTCTAGGGTACCCTGCTTGAGTAAGGGAGTTGGACAAGATGACCTCCAGAGGTCCCTTCAAACCTCAATCATTCTGTGACACTCTGAGTCTGTGATTCTGTGAATATCTTGAGTTGAAAGGGACCCATAAGGATCATCCAGTCCAACCCCCTGTTCTTTGCAGACTACCTAAAACTAAACCATATGACTAAGAGCATCGTCCAGACACTCCTTGAACTCCGACAGCCTTGGTGCCGTGACCGCTTCCCTGGGGAGCCTGTTCCAGTGACCGACCATCCTCTCAGTGAAGAGCCTTTTCCTAATGTCCAATCTGAACTTCCCCTGATGTGGCTTCATTTCCTCATGTCCTATCAACAGTCACCAGGGAGAGGAGATCAGCACCTCCCCCTCCGCTGCCCCCCTTGAGGAAGGTGTAGACTG
>JANXJC010000013.1:2299127-2318406 GCA_027564655.1 Leptodon cayanensis
ATAGTCTTAAGGAACAATAAGGCTTAGGGCCTAGTTTCTTGAAACAATGAGGCTTAAGGCCTAGTTTCTTTTACACTCCTCGGGGAAGAGCTGACGAAGCGGCGAAGGGGAGCAGCGGCCCCGCAGTTTCCAGAGAGGCTGCTCAGGCTGGCGGAGGGAGAACGGCGGGCCCGCGGGCCTTGGCACGGCTCGCCGCTCCTTGGAAAAGCAGCAGATCGATTCCCAGCCTGGCAGCTGGCTGACGGGTCTGCTTCTGCACCCACAAGGACAAACCTCATCTGGTTAGGGATGAAATGTGGAGCTTTCTCTGCCCAACCGTAATTTCTGCAGGAGTTCTGCCGAATGCATACCACGTACCAGCTTTCTGGCGTGCGGAAAAAACACGGGAGAAAGAGAGGTTCCCTCCTCTCTCCTCCCTCCCTCATTCCCCCAGAAAGAACGTATTGGCTTTGGCAAAGGCAGTTCTTTGTGTTAGTACACAAGCCTCTTCTGCTTTGCCAGAGAACACGATAACCTTTGGGCAGCACGTTATTTGCAGGTTTTTTAATTTAAACTACAATGGTGTGGCCCGTGGTGTTACTGATGGTTAATTGGTACTCACAGTTTTACTTTATCAACCACATATCCTCTGGGTTCACACTTTGTTGTTGAAATATCTCAGGTTCACCATAAAACTCCAACTATAACAGCTATGGCTTTGCTATAGGGTTGTGAGGAAAAGGATCAAAAGAATATAACATGAACAGCCACAGAGCCATCTGCAAGGGCAACATTTTAGATACCGATCTTTTCTATTATATTAATTTTTCTATCCTGTTACAGTGGATCATACTATTTGATATACGCTATTAAATGCATATCCATACAAGAAAGCAAAAACTGAGTGGCTGGGGAACAGTTCTCTGAAAGGTATGCATGTTGGTACGTGTTTCCATTAATCAGTGTTACCCAGGCATATACAAACACCTGATGTTTACAGAACACATACTCTGCAAATTAGTTAGAGAAGTTAAAACCAGTACTTTTTGCTTAGCTTCACTCCCCCTTAACAGCACAGTCTACTTCCACTGAGCATGAACACTAGCCAGAAATCGGCAGCAATTCCTGCTGCTCTTTTGGAAGGCACCAGGACATCCACTGACAATGATTCCAACATAAAATTTCACATTCAAGTGTCAGTACAGCTTCTGAAAGAAAATTTAAATATTTGCTTTGAATGGCCAACAGTAGGTGTAATTGTAAAACCCAGAATGATAATATAGATTATTGCCTCTTTCTTTAACACTGCTCTAGTGTTTATTTGCTTGCCAACACAGCCCTGCTATTCAGGCAATAAGTATAATTTCCTTAGTCTTTGTCTCAAGTGTAGCGCAGGCAAATGGAAATGGACCTTACAATGGCACTGCTGTCACTTAATCTTTTAGCTTCAGCTTTTTGTGTCTATATAACTCAATTCCTTTGTTAGCTGTAAGCACATAACGTTGCACGAATCAGTGGTTTGTCAGGACGATGGGAGAAAGGCATATTGACAAAATAGACTTGGATACACTATGCAGACTATGTAAGTTGAAAGATAGTTGCTCGTAACATAGTAAGGAGATGTTAGGCAAAAAAAATGCTACAAATGAGCATTTTTACACCCTGCAAAAAGTGGAATGCGTTTTTAATCTGGATGCCCTTCCATACAAAGTGTGTGGCTGAGCAGAAACTGGAAAGAGCGTGTAGCTATTCCAAATTGCCTGCTTGCAACTGCTGTAGGCCTGCACCTTCTTCTCCCTCAAATGTACTTCTGTAGGTAATCATAACTGGCCTGTGAGTTCTGTAAATTTTGTGCAATTCAGTGGTTTCTCCCTAGCAAGTAAAGACAGATGGTATGCCAGAAACTCGACAGTCTTCATAGTCTTGACTTTCCCACTCTTGTGTTTTAGAAACTGCACTTCTTTCTGGGCTTCCAAAATTCAATAATTGACAGTTCTGTTATTCTCATAATTTGCACTAAATTAGTTTATTGTATTCTTTCAGCATCTTTTATTTTTTTTATTTTTTTTTTTACTTTAATACTAATGATTCAGGAAAAAACAGGGGATCTTAAGCAAAAATAATTGTTTTTGCCTTGATCTAAGCCACTTGCTGTGGATAAATTGTTAGGTACCTGATTCCACCTTGGGAGCTCGAGGAAAGCTTTACCTCCCCAGGTGATTCCTTGTTTGTATGCCCTCTTTACCTGCTTTTACTGCCCAGTCTCCTCGGGCCAGAGGCTTTGCTAGAGCCATTCTAATTCACTGGGACAAGTCTACCCAAACTACTACCTGCCCCTGGGTGGTTAGCATGTGGCACCAGTACGATTAGCACAAAAGAAACAACATCTCTTTCTTCCCTGTCCACTGTCCTTTAGGAATTGTTCCTCTTTTCCCCATCTTCACATAAAGATAAGGATAACAGATACCTGTAGCCCTAAATTCTTTTAGACACTCAGATCAAAAGCACTGAGGAAATAATATCGACTGCAAATTAAGAACACTGACTTTTCATTTATAAAATCGATTAAGAAAAACAAAAGTTTCCAAGAGAATTAAAATGTCTACTGAAATGTGTCTCTGTGGGCAGATTTTTAAAAAAAATATATTTTTAAGAAGCAGGTTATCATATTGTCAAAATAATGCAGATGAATATTTTTATTGAATAAACTTCTGGAAACTGCAATTGGTTCACACATTAGTAACTGTAAAAGTATGATTTATGTTAAACCTGTTTTAATTTATTTTTTTTCCTTAAAACAGTGGCCCCTATCTTCTAATACTGAGTAGGTGGAGGTGTTTAGAATAAAGTTGCCAAATCAGGATAGTATTAATTAAAAGTTTTCCTATGTGATGGGTATCAAAGAAAAATAAGCTATATTCAAAGAAAAGTAAGCTATATTATATTTTCTTCAGAATTTTAACAGTGATTATATAGATTTTAAAAAGTGATTCCAACATTGCAGCTGCAAAACAGGAGAAATTCAATAGCAGGGTTCTTGCAATAATTGACAAATCAATAGTATATAATAGAATTTTACATAGCGGTATTTTTCGAAGGAAGAAGATCTGTAATGTTCAAACACTGTATTTGTCACCTGTTAAAATGATATGTCCAAATGATATCCAGATTTCTTAAACTGAGGCAAGGCTGCAATCTTACCTTTCTGTGTTGTAAAAACTAGCTAACAAAGTAAACGTCATATCTTTGACCTTCCACAGAGCTGAAATAAAGTGGGGGTTTTTTAATATGTTTTGACTATTCATGGCAACTCCGGGAAATATAATCTTTTTCCCAACCTTTTAATATCAGTGGAATGAGTGTGCTGCATTGACTACTAGAAGCAATCCACAATAAGTGTTCCAGCCTTCAGCTTTTGGTGGGAAATTTGGGTTTTGGATCCCACAGTAGTAGATACACATGAAATTTAATGTCTGGTGAAGTTATTCAGGACAGGAAAGATGTGACCTGGCATTGATCTGATGGAAAACTGTTAATACACTGCATTACACCATATTTTATTACCTAACAATTTTTGAAAATGCTTCTGGTATAATCAGTCGTGCATAGAAGAAGCAGCTGCACAGAAATATGCACACTACTGTTAGCACTTCCTTGCTAATGTGGCTTCAACATTTTTTTGGTACCCAGCATTAAACATTTTAAATACAATTGTTCCTTTGTTTTTCTTCTGAGGAAAACTGATACATCATGGACTGACTTAACTTTGTG
Source organism: Leptodon cayanensis (assembly GCA_027564655.1). Classification (NCBI taxonomy): domain Eukaryota; kingdom Metazoa; phylum Chordata; class Aves; order Accipitriformes; family Accipitridae; genus Leptodon; species Leptodon cayanensis. Next base: position 2,302,878 of record JANXJC010000013.1, read on the forward strand.
AATCTGTATGTTGCTTCAAGAATATAGTTTTCAAACGCTGTTTTTCCATAAAATGCATTGTTAATAGAGTTTTCCAGTTTTTCAACCTTGTTAAAACAATTTAGATGATAGAACTGCCTATGATTCACCCTCCACCGACAGTTGCAGAAGTATGACCACTTAAAAATGCTTCTATATACAAGTGCTCTATTTATAACTTCGGGGACTGTCTTTCTGTCTTCATCAATAGCGTGGTGTCAAATTTAATATCCACCTTGAGCTCAAAGTCGTTGTCTTTGTCACTGACTATCAGGAAACAGTCACTACTGTGTAATCCACATTCTTTTTCCTATGCATACAGCATTGCATTTGCCTCTCTTAGAATATATATTTTTTCTAAGTAGTATAGCCTACCAAGAAATCCAGATCAGAATTGGTTATTATTAACTATATTACCATTTTCTCTGGTCATCTGCATGTTTCAATAGAGTTTTGCATTTTCTACTATGTCCAAGTACTACAAATCACTAGTCCAAACCCAGATTGCCATGAGGCCCATTAAAAACACTCACAGAGGACAATAATTCCCAATTTATAATTATTTTCCTGTTTGACTCTTTACTCAGGTTTTAGTTAATTTAACATGTTTTACAAAAAAATCTAAGTAAAATTTTAAAATTAGAATAACTGCTTCACAGATCTTCAAGCCTATAAGCCCAATAATGTAGTAATAATATTTTAATCAGTTTTCACTTTTTCTAATAATAAAAAAAAACACCCAAATTTACCCTACCCAGAGTTCTAGGTCTTTTACAGTCATCTTGGCAGTTGGCCATAACACGAACATCTAGCTACACAAACTGTGGTATCTTCTGCTTCATCTGGATGGGGTGGGGGATGTGTGGTGTGTGTGCTACAAAAAGCAGAACATGCAACTATTTGGAAACAAAACAACTTTCCTGTGTCAATACATCTAACTGGCTATACCCATTAAAGTGTCATCAAGACCTAGATTTTTTTTTCCTTAAAACTGAACTTGCTCCATTAAATGATTTATTTTGCTTAATGAGTGAATTGCAGCAGAGAATATTTCTCCATCACTATCCTTCAAGTTATCTCATTAAATCTGCTTTGTCTGGTATGATCTATTTTCATTAAACTATGTTAACTGGAATTAATTATGCAACTACACATTATTTTTCTATTGATAAATCCTATCTCAATATATACATCATGACTTTGGTTCCCAGGATGATGGGCAACAATGGAAAGAACAAAGGAAATTAGTTGTTACTAATACAGCTGTACTCTGAAATATGAGATATGAGAATTGAGATATAAAAATATGAAATATGAGAATATGAAATGTAAGGAGAAGCTCCATTTCCTAAGAAGTAACAATTCCCATGTTTATCTGACACAACAGCATCATCAGTAAATACTTCCTATAACTAAGCATTATTATCAAGCATAAAGTTACCACACACTAGTCAGAGGGATTTCTTAATAGAGGCAGAAATAATTTTAGAAACATACAGTAAATTTCTGAATATAATAATTGTTAGCAGAGTAACTATTAATATTACAATTAATTGTAATTAATACTAATTAGTGATCAAGGACTTGTGCCAGTAACTGTTACAGCAATAGTGAAAAAATAAAACTATACTGTTTCAATTCTAAGTATTTACTACCCTTTGAAACAAAACTAGAGATTAATTTCAAAACAAAAATAATTTTTTAAATTAGATTTCAAGATTCAACACCCTGATTTTTTAAAAATTATTTTGTTCTGGATTTTTTTTTTTTTTGACATGGACTGCTTAGCGCCGCTTATACAAATGCATCAAATGCTTCAGTACTTCCAAATCTGCTTTTGTAAAGAAAAAATAATCTAACAGCCAATTTTCTCTCAGCTGGAATTCTCAAATTACTCATTAGTATTTGATTTTCTGATAATACTGAAAATACATATTTTCTATGGGGAAAAAATGATTTATGATCAAGAAAGTTGCAACTAAGAGAAGCAAAAAAAAAAGGCTGGACAGAATCCATAGTTGTTTGTGTCTTCAAAGAGAAGTAAACCTATAGCTGATGTACAGCTGCTTATCTTCCAGATAAAGACACCACACCACAGACTGTCGAGGAAAAGGGCAATGATTTTCAACCGTGGTTCAGTATAATGTATATTTTCAACAAAAACTCCAGTAATTTGTATCTGGCTCTTTAGTATTCTTCATGCTTTCATCAACAGGCTCTAATTGGCCTGAGCAGCCTATAATCGTCTTTCTCTGCACTCTTCCTTGGTGGCCTCTTCCCCCTCTCTCACGGGTTTAGCTGCCCGCCTTCAGGGTCAGCTCCGACGCGGCCCAGCACCGTCCCTTTGGAACACCCTACTGTGAAACAGAACTCGCCTCCGAGATGCCCGCGCTTCCAGTCATTCCCTCGTGAGCTTGCATTTAGGCTCCGGCCTTTGCACGAGATCCTTCCCACAGCCATTTTGCCAGCATGCCGGTATCCAGCTTTGTATCTTGCTGGTTCTAATCTGTTGACTTGACCACCCGGCTTGACCGCACGAGTGCTTCGTCACTATGGACTTGTCTGGCGGTGACTGGGCCTTTGGCTGAACCTGTGGATCTGCTCTGTTCTTGGGGGTACTGAGGGATTGTGCCCTTTGGTAGCGAGGACACCGTCCCTGCCAGCCTCGCTGTCACCCTCTGTTCCCGCTCTCCTTCCCTTACGGCGTAGACTACTCTTCCTGCTCCCCGAAGGAAGGAGTAAGAGTAATTGACCTGAACACCCAAACAGGTAAGTGGACTGGGACTAGATAAATGGCTCGAGGTGGCCCTGCTTGTGCAGAGTGGTGGACAAGATGACCTCCAGAGTGTCCTCCAGCCTCAACCATTCTGTGATTCTGTGATCATCTCCCGTTATTTGCAGAATGAGTGGTTGCTCAGAGTAACCTTTAAGTTGTTCCCAATTACTGCCATTGGAGAAACCACTATTTCCTCTCTTTTGACAAGCTACGGCCAGAAGAATCTTGGTACGTGATGGATCTTGCTCAACATTTTCAGGAGCTATTTTGCGAGTTAAAACAAGCAGAATTACTTTTTTTTTTTTCAAATTGTCAGTTGGAATCAACCTCACCGCACTGCAGTTTTGTCATCAAACTTTTAAGTTTGTATTAAGTTTAAACATGCTTATGTTTAGATTACTGGTTTGATTCTGGTTAAAACAATGGCAACAGATGTTCTCAATTCAAGCAACGTATTTTTAAAGGCTGCAACATAGCTGTGATTACCATCGGTGTGGATAATAGCACTGGACCACAATTAGTTATGTATTCTTTTTACTACAAAAATACTCTTCAGTTCTCTTACTTGATATAGTACAAAACAGTCTCAGTAGAAAAGTAATAAAAAAATCCATATTACCCAAGTGAATCATCCTTGTGTTATTGATTTAAATAAATAAAACACATAAATGTATGTCCCTCTTGTCTCTTAGAGTAATGAACGCATTTCAAGTTCTGCTTGTCTGAAGCTTTTATACTTTGGAGCACTGAATTAGTTTAACATGTATTAAATTACTTACAGTGAATCCTCCAATTACATTAAGACACAATCCTTCATTCAGACAGTTGACGCTGAGCAGCCTGCAGTAGTCAATTACTTCCTCACAGTTCTTTCCAGTGAATCCTGGCATGCAGCTGCAAATACACCAGTGTATTTTAGAGGACTTGCACTTTAAAAGTTAATTGTATTTAATTATGTTCCATAATTCTATTAAATAATGTTCTTGCAACAACAAAACAGAGCTCGTATATTATTTAAAATAAACAGAACATGTTTTCAAGCAATTAAAAGTCAGGTGCATGATTCTGGATATTCTTACTTCTCCAATTTTTTTTTTTCATTGATTAAAGCATTTTCATACCAATACTTCATATAATCTTCCAGAAACAAAAAACAATCTAAAATGGGGTAATATTTAATAAAAAGCTATAAATGAGATTTTGGAAATTTATTAGAAAGGATGGGTCAATTAAACCATCGGAGAGAAAAATTAGAATGATAAATGAGGTTTAATGTAGTTAGCATCAATCACTAGTAATGATTAACAAAGAGTAGTCAATAATGACATACTTAGGTATGTAAGGAACAAGGTAAGGAATCTAGGGAGAGAACAAGGCATGGTTCATTTTGTGTTTGCTTAATTGTAATTTGGTATTTTCTTTAAAGGATAAAACCAGCATTCTATATTTGTGACAGTTTTTTAGTTCCATTTGATGCCAACGGAGCTGTGGGTAACTCTTCTATGGTAAAAGGAACTGTAGACATTTCTTGGAACAGTGTAGAAAATTATCTGAATATTTGTATCTTGCTCAAAATATGCAAAAAGTAGAATCCAGACTGCAAAAACTCTCTTTTGTGTTGTGATAGATACATAATCCCTGCCCACAGGAGGACACACTATGCAAGTAGCAATGGACTACATAATCCTCACCCTCCTCTTGAAAAAATTGCTGTATGTAAATCCCATAATTACACTGCTACCATTTCAAGTACTTGGAATCAAAATTCTTGCAAAGTTTATTCTTAACAAGTTTCCGGTTCACTTATTGTGGCTAAAAGGAGTTTTTCATAATACTTGGCTGCTTTTATTTCAGCATGTTCAAAGATATTAGATAGTTACATACTTATTTTCCTCTCTAAACAAAGCTACTCATATCAACAGCATATGCATTGTCCTTTATATTATAGTACCATTCATCCATATGTTATGTTTATATATAAAAGGAATGTAAAGTAAAAAAAAAAAAGGTTTTGTATCTCTTGTTATAATCCCATTTTTAAATAACGCTTAAAACCAAATCAGAGCAACTCAGTTACAACATTTGTTTTACTGAGTTGTTTTTACCCATGATGCGAAATCAGGTGAAAGAGCTCCTAGCTTTCTTGGTTCAATTTATTTAGGTAATGTCTGATGGTTTCTTAAAATAGATAATTTAGTAAGCCAATTTTTGAAGCTTCTTATTCTAATTTTTATATTTGCTCATTTTTCTTATTTCTGTTTTATTGTTGTTTTACAATAGGCATACCAATATCAGAGAAGGTAAGAGTAAATTAACAGCAAGATAGTTGAAGTAAAGTTCCAAAGATGACACTAACAGAACAAATTTTCTCAGAACACTCTTTCCCACTTTTTGTGACTTTTATTGTCCTAAAGAACACAGATAATAGAAGAAGATACAAAGTAAACAATCAAAATTTATTGTGATGGATATCCTTGTTCACTGCCTATTTGAATCCACCTTAAATTTTGACATTCAAGAAAAAATGTTACTATTAGATTCTTAGCACAAAGTTCTATATGATATCAAGACTGAAAGGATGGAATTAGGATACAAGATAGTCATACATCATAACTGAAGTGGAGAAAATGAAATTGAGTCTCTTTGGTTATATGTTTAGAATGGAAAACAACTGCTTTCTCAAAAAAGGAAGGGTAAGTAGACAGAAGCTGAGCTGGTGATGAATATAAGGAGAATGCACAAAATAGGGGCAAGGAAAGCAAAACAAACAGGAGTAAAAAGGTCAATTCAGCTGTCATTTGAATTTGTATATGCCTGTGAGCTAAACACCATTATATTTATTTAAAATGTTAAAATGCTGTAGAAGTGGATCAGGTAGTAGTATTACACCAAATGAAACACAGGCAGGTTTTTGTGGAGTAACTTGACATAGTCATAACCTGCAGTATTTGACAATGATTACCAAAAATGAAACAAAACCTCCGCTTAAAACTTTTAATGAGCAGCTCCACACCTCATGAGTACAGCAACATAGTTACCAGTAGGTTTCCTTTGGGTAAAATGAGTTAAAACATGACTCACAGACAGAAAGATTCCAAGTCTGTGACTTAACAAAACTGAAACGGTAAAACCACTGCTCCTATAGGTCTGCTGAAATCCTCTGTTATTCAAGTAGCTAATGCAAGGCATAAATTGACAAAGAGAATTTTGAAACCTAAAACCAGTAAAACCTGCTGAACTGCTGGCCCTGTCTAGAGGTCGGCACCTCCTCTCCGTTTCGGCACTCTGACACTGGCGAGACTGCAGCTCTCACAACCAAATCACCGAATCTGGTCTCCTTGTGAGAAGTATGGGATCGTGCTCCCTCAAAATGCTTTCTCTCACCTATACGCCGCCTTCCAAGTATACAGGTGTAAATATACACAGAATTTTCATTTATTAAATATTTGGGATTAAGTGGTAAAAAACTGATTTTATTTTCACAAAAAATGAGGAAATTATTTTCAATTTATTAACAATAAACACTAACAAATATTGCAATCACTAACTGGAGCCTTCAGGGTCTGAATGGCAAAACTAAGGTTGAATACTGAAGGTTTTCGACATGCGATTGGACAGGGCGTGAGGTAATCTCACCTAAACTCCCTTTCCCACGAAAGGTTGGACCAGATGATCTTTTGAGGTCTCTTCCAACCTGGGCTGTTCTGGGATTCTATTGAAACCAACTTCCAGTGCTGCCATGTTTATCTAACGTTAAAAGTCTGCAGGGTTAGCATCTGGTTTGAGACAGCAGTCCAGGCTTTCTCTGTACCTCTGTACAGAGAGAACTGGGAACCTTCAGAAGATGCTTCACCTCACCTGTCCTGGCTGTTTCTCTTTGGCAGAGACGAGTCACTTTCTGGAGGTCTTCTCCTCCTTCACCAGGAAGGTGCATCTGGTGCGCAGCTTAGATGCTGGGGAAAACCATGTGGATTGAACACTGTCCAAAGTTTTTGCTTAAAGAGTATGTACAGGGCCAAGCACTTGATGTTGTACAAAGTTGAAGGATGCACTCTTCATTATTCTATTTAGAGTGTTCCCTCTAGGATGTTATTTCCCCTTTTTTATAGCGTTCTCAGTGTTCAAAATAATAAGCTTATAACCTATGCCATTTCTCAAAGTAGCTCTCCACAAATGTGTCTTGCGTGTCTTGTCAAATGTGTATTTTACAGGTAGCAATATGAATAATACACAAATATTAATAGTAAAATCTAAGCACCAGTGATGTTAATAGGCTCTTAACACTTGATATTAAACAGGATTGTACCATCTGAGCACCAAACGAAAACCTCTAGTACCTAGCCTTACCACATAAATTAAACGATTTTCTTGATAATCAATATAAATGGGTTGTTAATTGCCCATTTTTACTTTCTGTTATACTTATCTAATGACTTCCACTCTTATTCTCACATAGTATATCAGTGGAAAGACTGTTAAATCACCATGCCTTTCCACAGCTATTTTTATTAACCAATTTCCATGGTACAATGAGGTTCATGGTACAGACTATTTCTACCAGCGCTTTGTGAAATTATAAACTATTCAATCTGCATTGTAAACAGGGTCAGGATATTTAAAAAAAAAAAAACAAACAAACAACTTCAGGCATCATTTCATACTAACTCATGTACCAACATACTGTGTAAAAGACTAGCTATATAACAGTAAATTATTAGTATCTTATATCTTGGTTTAAACTATTGGAAAATAAATGATAACATTGTTGTTCTGTGCTATACGTACCTATATGGGAAGATCTAACTCTGGGTATTTCTGTGTATGTATGTATATATGTATTTAGGTATAAGTATAAATGAAATTGTCTTTTTTTCTTCTTTAGGAAAATTGTAAACATAGTTCTACTTATATTTTAAATTCCAGACTTCTCAACTGAATCTTTTCTGATGGACTGTAACTTTATGTTCCATACTTCTGTTATGTATTTGCAATTTCTAAGTTCATTCATAATGTGTTTTCAGGCTTTTGTGTACCACAGCTTTCAATTTTCTGCTTTTATGAATATCCTAAAATTTGAAAGTTGTTTACTGCACTTCAGTAATGCTTAGCAGAACTTACTTCAGGCAGCCAGATAAAAGCCAAGCAAATGGGAAGCGGACAAATTGTGCTCCTTAGTGTTGTAAGAAAATATCTAAAAAGCTGTTTAAATGGAATGAAATTATATACTGGGTCACTTCTGTTATTGTCAAATGGATAATTTTTAGCATGGTCTTTCTTTCACTTTTCAGCATGCTGCTTTAAGGATAAATCCAAGACCTACTAATGCATGTCTGTGAATTAGAAATTAAATGAGTTGTCTTATCCTTTCAGAAACAACATAAGCATCATACACCCTGAATGGGAGTGGTACCTGTAGTATAATTATCTCACTTGTCATCACCGTGTCCAGATTTATATATTTTATCTTACAAAATTAACAATGAAACAATTTATAACCCCTTAAATGTTTTAAATCTTTTTGTAGTACTTCAGGAGTTTTCAAGAAGACTAACACAGTAAAACACCAAAAATAAATAAAAAATTGTTAAAAGAAAAGTTTGCAGTTTTCTGTTTTCCCTGTGACTGATGATGTCTTTTCTTTCTGTAATCAGTGGGATATCATCAAGTGATCCAACAAAATACTGAAATAAATTAATTTATAATCTTACCGGCAGTTATAGTTCTGCTGTTGAGCCACGCAAGTTGCATTATTTAAGCAAGGCAATAATTCACAGGGATTCAGTATTCTCTCACAGAACTTGCCAGTGAATATTGGCAGACAGATACATGCCACATCCTATAGAAAAGAAGGAAATTAGAAATAATTATTTGTTGTACCCAAGGCAATACAGAAATTAGTGTTTACTTCCATTACTATAGAGACCCTAAATAGGACAGGGTTTCATCACATTAAACAGTCTACAAAGGCAGAACAAAAAGCAGTCCTAGCCCCAAATAGGTTACAAACATAATTTAGGACAAGTGGAATAGACCTTCCAGCACAGATTATACCAGAGTTGGGTTTGCTAGCTGGAAACACACCAGCTCTAAATTTGGCTGGCTTTGTGATTTCGTAACTGAATCGAGAAGGAGCTTTATAATTCATTTAAAGTTTTTCCTCGTTTCTGAATTTGTTCCAATGTAATGTTTGCATCTATCAAACAGTAACGGTGCACAAGGTACACCAGATACCAAACAGTACTCACTAACTAGAGTAGGAAAGAAAATGGGGTGTATCCCTTTTCCCCTTCAATATGAAGCCCAGAGACTATGCTGCTCTGTGATGGTGAAAGACATCTGTCAGTTACTGCAGTCTATAACTTACACATTAAGAACTGTAAGTTATTTTACAAACCAGAATATTTCTTAGAGCTGATGCTCTCACCCTTATTTTTCTACATGAAGTAATATTCTTTATAGGCCTCTTGATGTCAGAAAGTATAGCAAAAATATAGAGAGGTTTGTTCTCCCAGTGAAATTGGAAGTGTTCAGGTGTTTCTTTAGAATCGGTCTTAAAGGCATGACCAGGGAACTTTTTTTAACATCTATGGAGAGATTTCTATATGTGTGAAACAAACTACTGCATCTGTCTATAGAAATGATTGTACAAAATAGTATGTGCAAGTATATCTACTAGATAAAATATTTAGACAGATTGCATAATTTAGAAATCTGTTGATGTGTTCATCCATCTAGATGTCTTTTTTTTTCCTCTCTCTGTGAGTGAGTATGTATCACTGATATGTGATAACTGAGCTTTTGAACTCTTCTTTCACTATTTTGGTTCTGTGTGATCACTGCTATTTGCAATAGTCATGCTAATGAAAGAACATCAACAATGCAGTTTGAAATAAGACCAGATATGACTCTATTATCAAACCTTTGTGAGTCTGCATGAGTTTATTCTATTTTACAAAAAGAAAGGAAAAGAAAAAAGGAATTAAAAACAGATACCACAGCAAAAGCAAGAATAGGAAACAACCACTAGTTAATAAAGATGACTTATGTATCATGTTTTACATCAGACGACTTTATTAGAGAGAGAAAAAAAATGAAACAACATTTTGTTGACCTTAAGTGACCACCAAGCAACTGAACTGAAAATATGGAATTTGGGCTTTTTAAGTGTAGAAATATCAGAAACCCTGCACATTCAGACAATGCTGTGTTTCTTCAAGAACATGCAAAGCTAATTTAAAAATTTACATTAGAATTAAAAGTTCTGGCACTTGCATGGAAGAGATCCTCCTGGAAGCTATCTCAAGGCACATGGATAACAGGGAGGTGATTAGAAACAGCCAACATGGCTTCACAGAGGGCAAATCATGCCTGACTGATCTGGTGGCTTTCTACGATGGAGTGACTGCACTGATGGATAAGGGAAGAGCAACTGATGCCGTCTACCTTGAATTCTGTAAGGCCTTTGAGATCATCCCACGCAACATCCTTGTTGCAAACGTGGAGAGGCGGGTTTGATGGATGGACTATACATGGGTAAGGAATTGGCTGGATGGCCGTTTCCAAAGAGTTGCGATCAACAGCTCAGTGTCCAAACAACAAATGGTATCCCTCATGGGCCCATACTGGGACAAGTACTGTTCAGTATCTTTATTAATGACATAGACAGTGGGATTGAATGCATCCTCAGCAAGTTTGTGGATGACACCAAGCTGAGTGGTGCAGTTAATTCGCTGGAGGGAAGGGATGCCATCCAGAGGGACCTGGACAGGTTTGAGCAGTGGCCTGTGTGAACCTCATGAGGTTCAACAAGTCCAAGTGCAAGGTCCTGCACCTGGCTCAGGGTAGTCACCAGTATCAGTACAGACTGGATGATGAATGCTTTAAGAACAGCCCTGTGGAGAAGGACTTGGTGATATTGGTGGATGAAAAATGCGATACGAGCTAGCAATGTGCGCTTGTAACCCAGAAAGCCAATTGTATCCTGGGCTGCATCAAAAGCAGCGTGGCCAGCAGGTCAAGGGAGGGGATTCTGCCCCTCTGCTCTGCTCTCATGAGACCCCACCTGCAGTACTGTGTTTGGCTCTGGAGATCCCAGCACAAGAAAGACATGGACCTGTTGGAGCAGGTCCAGAGGAGGGACACAAACATGGCTATAAAGTCTGAGAGAATTGGGGCTGTTCAGCCTGGAGAAGAGAAGACTGGAAAAATATTATTAAGGCCTTTCAATACTTAAAGGGGGCTTATAAGAAAGACGGAGAGAGGCTTTTTACCAGGGCCTGTAGCGACAGCACAAGGAATAATGTTTTTAAACTAAAAGAGGCTAGATTTAGATGAGATGTAAGGAAGACATTCTTTACTATGAGTGTGGTGAGACACTGGAACAGATGTGCCAGAGCCGATGCCCCATCCATCCCTGGCAGTGTTCAAGGTCAGGTTGGATGGGGCTTTGCGTAACCTGGTCTGGTGGATGGTGTCCCTGCCCATGGCAGGGGCGTTGGAACTAGGTGATCTCTAAGGCCCCTTCCAACTATGATTCTGTGATTCTATAATTCTATGTTCAAAATAGGGTTCTCTGAAGTTTATACTTACATTTGGCAAATTGATGCATGTACCTCTGTTCTGACATGGCCTTGAAGAACATTTGTTGATATCAATTTCACAGTTGTGACCAAGAAAACCAGCAGGACAATCACAAACATATCCAGACTGATTATATTGACATATGCCCCCATTCAGGCATGGCTGAGATGAACAAGGATCACCAGGTTCCTCACAAAATGGACCTAAAAGAAAAAAACATAAAAAATTAGGGAGTGTTTGAGTGAATGATGCTTCTTGATAGGCTGCCTATAAATATTACCTTGTCACTGTGTTGTATTTCCCTATTATTTCTCATTAATTCTATTTTTTTTTTTAATTTGAGGAGGGATTGAGAGGCTTTTATTTATTGTATTTTTCTTAAATTGTCTACCCTGTGGAGCTCCAGTTACTGACTGGGACAACTGTAAACTATCACCATGTAAAAAGCAAATAACTTAAAATATTCTTGCATATTTTGTTTGTTTTGGTGAATAAACACGGTAGAAATATGTGGGAGTGACTAAACTCATCTGTAACAAAAGGAGGAGGAGAACTGGAACCATAGTCCCAGAAGACACTGAACGGTCACTCCACATCTCTCTCGCAGTGGTTATTATTAAGGGAAGCTGAATCCAGTGGAATTTCAGACTAAGGAGGTTGTTCCATTCCTATTTATAGATCCAGCCAGTAGCGAAGCTGAATATACTCTCAGTCGGTGCACACACAGTCACACACGCACACACAGTCACGCACACACACACACGCTACGGACACAGTGCCCACATGGATCAACGTGAAGAGCAGTATCTTTCCCCGCACATAAACGCTAACAGCACTCAAATGAGCAGGAACAGCAATGATGGCTCAAACTTTTTCCTCCTCTCTGGGTAGTCAGTATTGAAGTTCACCAGTGAACATACACGCTCGCTCGTTTTCTAAATGCACAAATAAACCCACATTAATGGATCTCTCAAATATCAGCATAGCTTTTAAGTCTGTTTGATATCCATAACCAGATCCTGAACCTTTTGCCAACTTGCTGGCTCAGACCTTGAGTCAGTCCAGATCTGGATATCACTCTAGATGCTGGCTAGTCCAGTTTAAAAGCCCACCCCTGCCCACGAGGAAGGGTGGTAACACAGAAGTAGGAAAGAAAAGAGAATGCAGTGATCAGGTGCGGGCTCAGCCAGAGCAGCTCAACAAGCATCAGCCCGTTCACCCTCAGCCAGCCCTTTTATCACCTTTTCTCTGCATCTTCTCATATTTGTACTTCTCCTGTCCACCTTGAACCCTGCCCTTCTCCACCTTTTTCTTCTCCTGGATAAACAACCCTTACCTAAGTGTTTGGCCCCATTGGCCCCCGTTTTGTCACCTCCATACAGAAATTCAGTATTTCTGATACGGTTACCTAGATAATCTTGACTTTATGTGGGATTACTGATATGTTACCCAGGTTCTGTTGGCCTTGCAAGAAAATAATCCACAAAATGTCCCCAATTCTACCATTTTAATTATCTGTGAAGTTTTCCTGTCTCAAAAAATTCTCCCTTAACCGCCTGTGAAATCCAGTCATCGCTCATGGTGTTATCTGTAACTTTTGTCAGCCACTCAGTTATTTGTTAAGCTCAGCACCTTCTCATGTTACGTCCAGTAGTTTGCCATGTTCTCTTCGGTTATTGTAACCCCAGGCAGGGGTTTAGAAATCTGCCTGCATGCCTCAACAGTTATGAACTGCCTAAGTATTTTGGACAATTAACTCTTTTTAATTGTGCAACACCAAAGATACAGCAGAATTATAGCTGCTAAGAATTTACTTCCATTTGCTTCTGGAAATTTATGTAGCAAGTATGCTTTTTACATATCTTGTACTTTGGTACTCTGATTTAAACCACCTTCCTAACACATACTTAGAGATTACATCAGACACATTTTTCAATAATTTGCTGTAGCAACAACTCTAACTTCATAATAAATCTATTCTGAAGTTGTAGTATGTATCGATTCCACATTTTGTTAGTCACTTGAATCAACAGAATTAAAGATAGATATTCATAAAAAATAAATTATACTTTACAAACGATGTATACTTTTGAAATGTTAAACAGAATACTTTTAACTCAGAAGTGTAAACTGCAAAGTAAACATAGCTAATTCATTCTAAACCAATTAATAATTATGTGAGCCTCCAATAGTTTCCTTACCAACAGACTAGCTATGTAGCGCAACTGTAAGTATGTGGAGCAACATTTACCAGGAGATCCAAATTTCACATTCTGTCTCTACTATATGCCAGAACAGCTGATGCAACAAACACTGTACAAGAAAATCCCATTAGCAGAAAAAGGGTTAAAACGCAATTTCTTTTTTGTCACTCAGTTCATTGGAAATAGTTGTTCTCATAAGGCAAAATGAATTGGATATATCTTTTAGGACATGTTTTTCACTTCTTCAGCATCAGAGGACATTCAAAGAATCTTTGGTGGATTTGTTGCTATCCCTCATCACCATAGTAACCAAAGTACAGTAAAAATATATTGCAACTTGCAGATGTTAGGGCTTGCTAATAGGAAAAGCTCGGAAGGCCGTTCCTCATAACATGGCTGCTGACCAGTATTAGTGCATATATAAGAGAACATTTGCAACATGAACTCAGGTGGATTGGTCAATTGTTTCTTATTATTCAGTTCAGTATTTAGCTGCCCTGTTATACTTCAGTACAATATTGCACCCTGGCAGTACTCATAGATGAGGTTTTGGTGCTTATCTTTTTTTGTTTTTTTTTTTCCTTTTATTGGGCACATTTGACAAGAATGGGTGCTCCTGTCCCACCCGCACTACTGAACAGGAGAAGGCAAATCAGCAAAACAGTGACGGCAACTGCTCTACCCAAAGGAAAGCCAGGAAGTGTAGTTCCACAAGCCAACTGGATTAATGAGTTGCTGCTGCCATTGTTTCTAGCCCCGAATCCATTCAATCCTTCCCATTTTTTCTGCCACCATTACCAGGAATTTCTTAGCCTTTTGTTAAACAATGGCATGTTTAACATGTGTTAATGTTAAATGGATGGATTATTAGAACAGGGAAAAGACTAAATGAACACAGAACAATGAAGGCCAGTTGGGGAAACCAGATGAAAGAGGTGCATTTTTGGCAATGTTATGCTGATACTTAGCAAAATTAGGAATGGCCGTTGTTCTACTAGAAAAAGAGATAGTACAACTTTCTTCTTAGGCAAGACTAAAAGTAGCTAGAAGAGGAATAGAGAAAAGCCTGAGAGGAGATAGTACAGTGTGAGAGACATATCAAGGAAAAAATGCATGGTTCAAGGATGGCAAAAAAGGTATTTAACTTCTTTTCTCCTTGGCATCTCCTTGAAAAAGGCAAAAAAACCCCGTATTTTTCTGTTTTGTTAATTTGGAAAAAACAGCGCATTTAGTGTGAATTGGGAGCCATTACCTAACCAGGTTGAAGGGGATCAATTTGAATGAAGATACAGAGGCAGCAACTGCACTCATGGTCTGAAACACAAGTCACATCTTTCATAGGTCTATCTAGAGTGAATTCAGTAAAAAACTCTACTAAGTGCCGAATGCCTTCTAGGAAGAATTCAGTCTTGAGCAGGAGTACTTCCTTAATCATTGATGCTACTTATGTCTTTGGCGTTCCTCTACTTCATAATTTCTTGTATTCAGCATCTTATATGAAAAGCAAGAGCAGTGTTCTTTCACCTGACCATCCATGCCTGGTGAGTTTGACAAACCAAGTCAATAAAAGGAATTCTGGAGAATTGGTGTTTTGAGCTTTTTATTCTATCATTCCCAAACCTGATGTCACACTCAATCTATTTTCTAAAGAAGATTGAAAGGTGACCTGATTACAACCCTTGGACGGGGAAAATATCAAGCATTAAAGGGATCGTTAATTCAGTGGAGAAAAGTGTAACAAAAGCAGATGATTGAAGAGAGAAGCCAAACCAAATAAAGTTAGAAACACCTCACATTTTTACCAGTGAGGTCTCTGTACCAGACTACCATGAAAGAACTGGATTCTGCCATTGCTGATGTCTTCACATCAATGCTTTTTGAAAGATATTACTTTAACCATATAAAAGAGAGAAGACAATATATAGGTAAGCAATATAACAACCTTTGGTCA
>JANXJC010000013.1:2323476-2333557 GCA_027564655.1 Leptodon cayanensis
TGTCCAGCTGAGGAGGGGGAGTGATAGAGCGGCTTTGGTGGGCACCTGGCGCCCAGCCAGGGTCAACCCACCACAAAAGTAAACACTAAAATGTGGTTGTTCCACATCCCATAGGTATGTTTGGAACTTAGGCCTTCTGTCTTGGATCTTTGAACAGTAATTTTTAGCTGAAACTTTGAATAAATGTTTTTCTGAGACTGAGACAGCTTGATCATTATGCATAATGAAGGTAAAATGTTCTTAACTCTTTGTTCTCTAAAGAAGAATTAAAGCTTGTAATATTTTCCTGATATTTCACTCACCTAAGGGAGGAAGATAGGGAGGAAGGGTTGGAGGTAGAGATTTCCTAGTGGGGCAGCTGTACTCTCTAATATTCTCCAGAGTAAGCAGGATAGGCACCTGCACAGATTAAACAAAATACTTCATTAGATGTCTAAGCAGTCTAATCTGTAATTCAGGGTATTTTAAAGGCTTCTGCTTTCTAAAATATATCAAAATCATTAATTGTGAAAATAAATAGATTCTCAATTTATTTCACAACTGATACACTAAAAACTTGGTAAGGGAATGGTCCAGATCTTAATATATTTTATTTTTCTGTTATATATTTGTCAAAGAAGATTATTTGTCTTCACGTTGGTATATTTAGACACTATTACAAGAAAAAAAATGTATTTTTTTTCATATTTCTTCTGTTCATATTTGCCCACTTGCCAGCCAATGCAGGACTACAGGGAAGTTAATGACTATATTAACTGAAAGGTCTCGAAGTACATCAGCACAATAAATAGAATAGCAGTTAAAAAATGAGCAAAGCTTGTACATATTTTGATATAATCATTGTAACAATAAGAATAAGATTCTATTTATTTTAACATTTTGTTACTAAAAAGACTACATCAATATTTGGAACTTTTATCTCCAAACAGTACACAAAGTGAGAAATGTGATACAATGAAAAAGAAAGAGGAAACTACAATTTAGCGGAAAAGCCAATGTACGTAAAACAATAGAACCCTAAAATGGAGAAATCTACATTTTAAAGGCTTGTGTAAATGTACTGAGTAGGAAAAAGAGGGGAAAATGTTGTGATTATTAAATGGATGAGTTTAAAAACAAGAAAAAGTGACGATGGAGACTTTATTGCAGGGGAAGGGGAAGGTAAAAAAAAAAAAAAGGCAAGCACAATATAAGCTTGCCTCTGAATAATTGCAGCTCTACCTATTCCGTTCAAAGAGCCAGTCTGCTTGCATCACAGGTAAAATAAGCAGAAGATGTATTATAAAGCATGAACCCTAGAAATAGATCTCTTCTAATTTAATATGAGAATCTAACCATTTGAACATGATTTGTGTTCTGCTATGAGGTCAGTTAAATGTTGTAAAGGTATGGTTCAAATCTTTGATATCTGTAGCAGAAAAAAATAGTAGCAACATTTGAACTTTGTATAAAAGATGTAGAAAGACCACACCTTCAGCGGCATGCAGAATCACACTGGTATATGTTTTCAAGACTATTAAATGACTGAGTAGTGCTTTTCCCATAACTTAAAGTGTGACTTTGGCTCTGACACTCATTTTTATTTATTTTTTTTTTTTAAATTCACTATCAACTATCTTGAAAAGCAGTAACTTCATTGATAAAATAAACATAATGAAAGACTGTGGCAAATTTGGCTAGACCTTCTTCTTAGTAAAAAGTAGAAAAGAAAATGTGTTTGTATTTGCCATCATCATCATCACCTCTGTATTCATTGAGTATCTGAGGTCAGTGGAGTAAATGACAGACAGAGCTTGCCTGCTTCTAGTTGGGACAACGTAGATACTTCCCACATTTTTATTTACCTCTCTACTACTGCCTGAGGTTCACAAAATCACATGGCAGTTTAATTTTACCAGATCAGTACAACCCTGATAACTAACATGTATGGCACAACGGAACAAATAATTTTCTCAGGTCTTGAATACTCCATCTTACTCACAAAGATTACCTTAAACCTTAGATATTATGGTAATGGAAGCTATTTAAAAATTAAAGCAGTTTGGGATTCCTGGTAATATATTGGTGAAGTTGCCTCTTTAGTAGACTCTTTAGGAACATTAAAAATACTCTACATTATTAAGCAAAAGAAGTTTTCCAGGGACAAAGCAGCTCTTGTAGACCAAAACTGGGGTTTTATTTGTTTGCTTTTTTCTCAACTGTTTCTGTCTAATTAATAAATACATTGTTGCTTCCACCAGTCTTGATTTACTTGTAGATTTTGTTCCTCACAGCTAATAACCCTGTGACTACAATGCAGAAAATCAATATTTTTAAAATTAAATTAAAGAAATAAATTAATTTTCTTCTAGATTTTTTATTTTTCTTTAAAATGGAGACCGACAAAGGACTGGAAAGAGCAAAACCCTTCTGAAGGCATTGAATGCACAGAAGTTTTGATGAGATGCGTATAATTATGTATACATGGGCCAGAATTACTCTGAACTGCTCAAAACACTGTGGGACATTCTATTTTATAAATGTTCACTACACAAATAACAATTTTAGCTACATTATGTGCAATCTGGTTATTTATGATTGTTAGCACTTACCTTTCTAGCACCGTAAAACTAGATGAGATTTTAAAGGATGCATAAAAAGCCTGAGTGACATTTTTGAAAACACCTGAATAACTTGACATACAAAATAAACGTACTATGTGAGATATCTCACTTAAAATGTGAGATATCTCACTTAGATGTCTCTTCTGGTATAGCTAGACTATTTCACATCTTAAAATATCCTGTATGAAGTAGTGTTGGCAACTCCATATTGAATTTTAGATTTCATTTTTGAGGTGACTTAGATACTTTGATATCCTATGAAGTCCCATTTTCAAAAATGATCTAGGCACCTTTTGAATGGAAATTCTATTGCTGGCCCTATAAAATATGCTGCTAAATGACAACTTTAGAAGGTGGAATACATAAGTCAATCATATATTTTTGAAAAATGATTGTTAAATCTGTGTTAGCAGGCTTACTTTAGTCTACATAATAATTTATTCTGACTGCCTCCTTGACACACTTTTCTTTGGTAAAGTGATATATGTTAGATTTGCTGGGTTATTTTTAATTCACTTACGGAAACATGCAAAATGACACATCTCAGTTTTTGGCAGTCATAATTGTATTTGCTAGCTTATCTCAGTATCACCTCACAGTGTCTGGTGTAAATCAGAAGAAATCCTATAAAAACCTGATGAACTGGTATTGATAAAATGCATCAGTAGATACAATAAGTAGATTCAGCAAATTCCTCAGCTTGCTTTCCTACAGAGTAGAAGTTGTGAGATCAATTGTAGATTTTAGATATTTGGACACCAAAATCTTTAGGCTAATACCTATTGAGAGCCAAATAAAGAAACTGACCTGCAACTGGAGGTTCCCTAAAAGACTTTTAAATATTGGCTCTAACATGCCTCTACTACGTACCCCAATATTCAGCAATCATGACTACAACATAATAAATGTAAACCTTTAAGAACTGTAAAACTATTCAGGGGTTTTTAGTTGGTTGTTATTTATTATTATTATTATTATTATTATTATTATTATTATTATCCATTATCCATTCTTTTGGCAGTAATATTTTCAAGAATTCTTCTGAAACTAGGATAAATTAAAGATGCAATAGTCTAAATATTGATAGTGAGCAGTTCAGTTAGTTATATAAATCCAGGAAGAAGAGCCTTAAATAAAGCAGTAGCTGGAAAGTTGGCATTTTGGTATTTCTCTGCTAATATGCAGACTTTCTAGAAGCACACGACAGGTGATTAACTTTGTCCTCTCTCCTCAAAGTTACCACAGAGAGCTGACTGATGACAAAAGATATGTATGGGCTGAAAAATCAAATGGATTCATAAGAATACTCGAGCAGTTTCCTCCATAACAAATGATATCATGTGTAGCTTGGCCTTCTCTCTTGTTTGCAGTCAAAACTGTATTGTGTGAGAAGACAAAAAACTTGGGCAAGCAGTTACCAAGCCACTGACATCTTTGTCCATCAACTCTAAATCAACAAAATACACCTACAGTCAAATGCAGCTCACAGCCCTAGCATATTATACACAGCTGCAAATATTGAACTTGACAAAAATGTTGACATATTTTCACTCCTGTCAAATTTTCAGATGGAGTCCTCAGCGATACACAGTTGTTCAAAATTTAATTCCCCCAAACAGCCTGAACTTTTAGAACTCACTAATTCTTATGAATCCCTTAACAAAATTATTTTCAAAATGAATTTAACAGATGAAAATGACTGAAGCCAGTGATTCATTTGTCTCTATAGTTTTGGAGCTAATTGTTAATTATTGTTAAAGATTATATATCTTCTTTTTCTAATCTGTAGTAGTGTAGAAGCAGGTTTACAATTAATCAAGGAGAAAGAATCTGACATGGAGAACACCCTTATCGAAAGATAATTGATTGTTCAAGTCTTTGACAAAGGAGACTGTTCAAGATATATAGATTTTTTTTTTTTTCCACGGTCCTCAGAAATCACAAGGCTAAATGGCCAAGTCCTTCCATTACAGTGAAAGAGGATTTTGGCTGAGATGAATTCCTACTAAATTACTCAACAATGATGTTCAGAAACATGACTGTAGATTTGAGGCAACTGCTAAAGACCTGGGAAACAGATCTTCAGGAGACATATCCACTTGAAAATCAACAAGCAAGGTAAGGCTTGAGGAAGCGATGTAAATGATGGGAGTGTATTCTGGGAAGGTGTGCCCTTAAGCAACTGCAGGGAGCAGGGATGTGTGCTACATCGGGGAAGCCTGAGGCAGCGGCGGGGAATGAGTATATTGAGGAGGAGGAGGAGGAGGGAGCGGGTGGTATAGAAAGTGGGACCAAAAAGAGCCCTTGGATCTCAGGAACAGAGGAGCCCATCACAGTAACGCAGAAGCAGCAGGATGGGCTGAGCAGTTACGAATAGCCCTGTTTTGATACCTCCTGTATCCTGGGAGGCAGCAGAAGAAAAAAAAGTTGAGAATAGGTGTTTCAAAAAGCAGTTTGTAACCTTTATGTTGTCGGTGAAAAAAAGATGGTTTTAACTTGAGTATTTCTATATTGCTGATTTTTTATCCTAGCTACTATATTTTAAGAATACTGATTGTCACAAAATATCCCAAGAGGGCTCAGATGAGTTAATGCCTAAAATGAAGGCTGTTCATATAGATAAAATGTGTGATATGTTGTCAAGTGACCACATCACATCATGTCATAATCCAAATTTATCTTCACATCTTCTAGATTATGTATTAATTTATCTTAATGAATTAATCTTGAGAAAAAAATATAATCCCTAGGAGTGCCTATAGAAGAAAACCAGAAAAAAACAAAATAAATATTAATTAAAATTAGATAACTAAGTTTTGTACATCTGTACATTCTATTAGAATTGTGGTGAGAAGGAAAAGGTCTCCTTCTTGTAGCAGCTGATAACATTATTAGACTCGTAAGAAACAACAGAGTATTATACTCTTTGCAAGAAAATCAGCTTTTGAACATTCAAAGTTTCTTAGAAATGTAACTTTCAGTCTCCAAAGACCTTTGGGTTTATTTTCATTTCCTGAGGACAAATTTGACGTCCATCAGCATTATTTAATAGGACAAACTGGGAGTATTCGAATCCCTGGATATTGGGCAAAGTACTGCAACACCTGGCAATTCTGGAAGCCCTGTAGATGTAGAATGTACTCAGTGCCTGACAACATGCCAGGGCGCTAATATTAACAGAAGAGGAGGGTCTGGGGGTCTCTTATAAAAAGGATAGTTATCCTCAAAAGCTGATAGCACTGCCAGGGGTTTATGGCTCTAACACAGTGAGCTAATATAAAGAAATACAGGCCAGTATGGTAAAAGAGGCTTTGAAAATTGTAGGCACATGCAGCATAGGGCAGTACAGGTATGGAATAATAAGAGGTGAGGCGCAGGCATGGCACTGGAGACCCCACAGCTGTAAACAACTCACCAGTGAACAGTTAAGGAAATGCAGACTTGAAGTTGGACAAAACTGGTCTTAAGGGTAACGAACAAAGAAATAGTATCTAACACACATAAACCCCACCATATATAGTAAATTCAGATGTCAAGTGGAACTGCAGCCCAACGAAAAAAAAAGAAAGGTATATAAGCATGTTAGCAAACATACAAACATGATCCTAAGCAGATCCTAGAGCAAGGAAGATGAAACCATCAGCACAAACATTACATTCCTCCTTGTGAAGGACTCCAGATCCTCCCAATAACACTCACCATAACACCCCTGGTGCCAATAGCAGTAAAAGGAGCAGGGAAAGGGTGAGTGTCGCATCTAGAAAAGGGTTAGAAACTAAGAAGTGTATATCATAGAACGGTCCCCCTTTGGAAGGGACCTTCAGGGACCATCTCATTCCAACCCCCCCGCCATGGGCAGGGACACCTTCCACCAGACCAGGTTGCTCCAAGCCCCATCCAGCCTGGCCTTGAACACTGCCAGGGATGGGGCATCCACAACCTCTCCGGGCAACCTGTGCCAGGGCCTCACCACCCTCACGGTGAAGAACTTCTTCCTCACATCTCATCTAAATCTACCCTCTTGCAGTTTAAAGCCATTACCCCTGGTCCTACCACTACCTGCCCTTGTAAAAGGTCCCTCTCCAGGTTTCTTGTAGTCCCCCTTTAGGTACTGGCAGGCTGCTCTAAGGTCTCCCTGGAGCCTTCTCTTCTTTTGAACTTTATCTGTATTATTATTGAAATATTTTCTGCACAGATGACTCTTAAGATTTCAATTATACTGTAATTTTTTGGCTTTATATATGCAGTGTTTTTTCCAGAATCCTGTGTTTAAATATCAATGCATACTGACACATATAATGGCAGCAAGGTAACAAAACCAAATGAAATGAAAGCCAGTGAAAGTGAAAAAAAAGTCATTAATTTAATATTGAAGACACTTGCTGGGTTAATAAGAAGACCCCTTCAGTAGTAAGTGAGAACTCTACAGCATCAGAAGATTGTATTTTCTCTCACCATTTGGGAGGTCTTTTCTCTGTAATATATAAAATGGACATTCATATGACCTAACTCGGGCCATCTAAAAACTAGGTGTTCAGTCTAACCCCTGCTAGAACCAACAGTTTTAACTGGACACCTCTAGAAGATGGTTCATTCCATCCCAAAAAAGTATCTAGGACAGCTGCAATGAATTGCCCCTGGGATACCTGTTTTTCGTCTACCTAAACAGGGCAAACTAAGCAATATTTCAGGTTAGATACCAAACTCTAGACAGCTGATGTTGAATAACATGTAGCCAGCCAATGAAGAATATCTGAAACTTTGCCAAATGAATGGATTAAAGCTAATCAGAGAATATAGTTTTACCACAGATTTATCTTCAGAAGCATTCACTTTGCAGCAAGCTGCAAAGGCTAATTGATAAAAATAATCTTTTTTAGTCTGTTGTTTTTACTGCCAAGGTGGTAAAACATGTTTTGAGATGACTGATTACTCTTTGGAAAAAAGCCAATGAAAAGATGTCCTGCATCTTGGAAGAAAAGCAACTTCAAATATAATGTATTCCTACTTATACGTTTAGGGATTTCATTCACATGTATATTAACTAATAAATTAAAATGGACAGCGGTTAACATAATCTTTTCATTTTTCCTATACAGTATTTTTATTTTCATCTGTAATCTCCATTCATTTTGAAAATGCCCTAAATTTAAAAGATCCAAGTTTGCTTTTATCGGTATTACGTTTGAACAGTTCAGCAAATAAGAAGTTTTAGGACTTAAATTAATTTTAAAAGGATTTAAATCTATCAGCAAAATGAAGAAAGGAATTCTCAAAGCTTTCTGAAAGCTTTGAAAACCTTTTGAAATAGTGACTTTTTGTCATAAATCACAGGTTGTTATTATCTTCTTGTAAGATAAATTTGGCTTTTGTGTCTTTAACAGTCTGTATATCATGGCTATGCAGAGTGGATTTCCCTTTAAAAGAAGACAGACATTATTTTAGTGAAATGTTTGCAGCAATATTGATTCTACACACTGGTTTGTATCCCTCCTGGAGCTAGTGATGTTGTTTGTAAAATTCTGCTTCGTTGCTAATTCCCTAAAATAAATAAATGAGTCTTAGTAAATTTGAAATGTGTATAGTCATCATCTATTCAAAGCAAAAAAATAACTGCACACATTTTTCATGTTTTCTAGTGTTTGAATTTCATTCACTAATTAAGATTAGGTATTGTGTTCTGTTGACACATGGTATGATGTCAATAAACAGTCAGCTACTTTCAAGACACATTGTGTCAAGCCATTGATTTCCAGACCCTGAAATAAATAATATGATAATATTACAGTCTGTAAGTCCTATGGTCCTTGCTATTTTAATTATGAACAATACAATTACCACCGTAGTCGCACAATTTTGAATTGATTGCCTGCCACAGCCATTTTCTTCGTTATTTTTAGAAAGCTCTTCTCTTACCTTCTTGGTTGTGGGTGTTAGAGCTACTTGCTTCCTTTCTACTGATTGAGGTCAAGCAATGGAGGACTGGAACCAAGGTAGCAGTGAGTGAGGGGTACACTATGGTACCAGAGTACAGCCTCGTACCTGAACTCAAACGTTAGTCATCTAGTGACCAAATTGCTTGGATGTTGCCTCTGGGTAGGTATGGACCTGAAGGCATTCCAAAATACGGAGAAGGAGAAATCTGAAGCTGAGATACTCCTTAGAGTGGGAAGACAAGTCAAGTGAGGGCTGCTCTCTGGAAAGTGTTGAAATATCAAATAGCAGATCTTTGATAGGATGACAAAGTTTAAATTGCTTTGGGATCAGTGCGGTTGCACCACAGGGCCAGCAGCACAGGGACCCTAAGCTTTCACCTGCTTTCAGGACCATAATCCCCTTTAATGCACGGGTTGTGTTTTCTTAATAATGCCCCCAAACTGTGAAAAGCCGTAATTTATTTGTGCGCAAATGTAAAAGCCCCAGTACGTGTATTCAGTGCCTGTTATTATTAAAAGTACCTAAGTCTGCAAGTGTTTGGTGTGTCTACTTTTAGAATTCTATTAGGAAAAAGTATAGATTCCTACTTACATATTTACTGAGCAAGAGAGAATAGGGATAAGATGTGAGTGAATATGGCTTTGTTGTCTAGAGGTTAGGGAACTTATATAGCAACTATGAAATGCATAATATGTTCAAGATTCGTATCCCTTTCACAGATAAAGATGAGGCTCCTGTCCCAGTGTCCAGAGTCCAGAGTCAGACTTATCCCTCTCTCTCTCTGGACTAATAAATTCCACGGAAAATGAAAAAATTTCAAAACATCACTGTAAAAACACTCTTACTTTACATAAAATATAGGTTGCTCTTAGTGACATAGACTTGTCTTGTGTTTTACTTCGGGGTTATTACTAATTTGAAACGAAAAGTGGTTCTAAATATTGTTATTCACACTTAGTCTAAGATTATTTCACCACTGTTACCATAGGGTGTAAGGGCAGGGACATTAGGAAGTCTGTAGTCCACCCTCCTGCTCAAAGCAAGATAAACTATGAGGCCAGACCAGGTTAGTCAGGTCTTTGTCTAGTCTAGTCTTCTAAACCACCAAAGACAGAGCCTGTATAATCTCTCTGGGCAACCTGTTCCAGTCCTTGACTGCCCACACAGCGAAAAAGCTTTTCCTAGTATCCAGCTTGACCCTCTCTTGTTTCAACTTATGCCTGTTGTCTCTCATTCTCCCCCCATGCACTACTGTGGCAAGCCTGACTCCATCTTCTCAATAACCTACCGTCATGGTTTAATCCCAGCTGGCGGCTGAGCACCACCCAGCCGCTCGCTCACTCCTCCTCCAGCAGGATGGGGAGAAGAGAATTGGAAGGGTAAGTGAGAAAACTCATGGGCTGAGATAAGAACAGTTTAATAGTTGAAATGAAATAAAAATAAGAATAAAAATAATAAAAAAAAATTGCAATGAAAAGGCAAACAAAAAAGACAGAGAAATAAAACCCAGGAAATACAAGTGATGCAAGTGAAAACAATTT
>JANXJC010000013.1:2346733-2365299 GCA_027564655.1 Leptodon cayanensis
AGCGTTGGGCGTGATGGAGCCCGGCTGTCCTGGGGAGGGCTGAACACCCGCCTGCCCGCGGCAAGTGGGCAAGGAATTCCCGGGTTTGCTCGGCTTTTGCTTTCCCTGTTAAACTGTCTTTACCTCAGCCCACCAGTTTTTCTTGCTTTTACCCTTCCGATTCTCTCCCCCATCCCGCTTGGGGGGAGGGAGCGAGCGGCTGCGTGGGGCTGAGCTGCCGGCTGGGGTTACACCACAACACTGATCAAGTTGATATGAGTCGTACAACAAGGGAAATTTAACAAAAATCTTATGTAATCTAAAACCTTCAGTACTATCAGCTATCAGGTTCTCTGAAGGCTTCAGGAAAAATTTCATTATTCAGACATGTTTCCAAATATATTTCCTCTGTTTCATGTGAGGGCACAGGTCCTTGTTTAAAGCGACTGCTTAGGTCTTTCAGTGACAAAAAAGTTACGACACGTTAGCTTGTTCTATAGTACAACCTCTAGGTTGTACTTAGTTGGTGTAAAGGAATCTGTATTTGTCAGCGTAAACGAGAGATATTTTGTGCTAAATCAAAATTTATATAATTGCTGTACTGTAGGCTGTTCTTTGTCAATGATTATGCACATATTAGGATGTATGCCATATATCATCAACTCTTTTGATCACAAGAACAAGCGATTAAGCCTGCACATCATCATAAAGGAAATTAAGGTCCTCATCCAGCTTCACAACACTGAAAAGCTAGAAGATGCTGAAAAGTCAGTTAGATCTGTGCATTTCCACTGAATAACTGAAAAATCTGTGGGAGGATCTAACTAGGTTGACAATAAAATTGATAAAATATACATGGATGATGATACAGATGAATTCAAGTTCAGGTTTAGGACACTAAAAACTCATCTCTGTATTAAAGATTAAAAAAAATATTTTGAATAAAAAAAATATTTTTGAATGAAAGTACGTTCTATTCATTTTTCAAAACCAGTTTTATGTAACATGCAGACATTAAGAAACTTGTAGTCATCAGAATAAACATCTCAATGCTTTCCACATGAGTCTGTATGAATGATTTTGCTGATATAAAGTGACAGAATATAGTTTTGAATATTGAGATCAGCAGCACAGCTGTATGCTTCTTTAAGCACAAATACACTGGTCCAGGCATCTGTATGTCACATAATAGATTGCTCAAACCTATTTTCACTGGCCAGATAATATATACATATATATACATATATATAAAAGAAGGCTGATGAAACATTACACGGACACGCTCAAGATAAATCTTTAGCGGAGTGGGAGCAGTACCACCACAATATGGAAAGCTAAGGGCTAAGGGTAAATTGCTGAATCAGGGAACCTGTACTGATGTTGCTAAGGCCTTCAAGCAAAAACTAATTCAAACCGCATGGACAAAAGACACCATTCAAAGTGACTGCAAAGAAGAGTGCAAAATATTTTTATGGCATTTATCATACTAATCGGCTACAAAATAGTACCATAAATTACTATGGCTATAAATTACAATGGCTACAAAAATAGAAGTAATTTCTCATGGGGAAGCCACAAAACTGAATCTTCCTATATTGAATTAGTGATGGCTCTGTAAAAAACATTCCTGGAAAGCCCACCTGTCTAAAGAAACACAGGAAACAGTTTGAGATTTAGGATATTCTGATGGAAGTCTGGCACTGCAGAGTTTGGGGATGGGGACAGGGGCTGGGGGGGAAGAAAAAGGCTTATTTTATTCAGAATGAGTAAAACTTACAGGAGTTGTGGTGGTGAAATGCAGACCAAACTATCTAATTTTTGTGGAAAAAAGTGTTTGTGGACAGGTCCTATTTTTATTTTAAAGATATATTTCTTTAATTCTTCTGGAAAAGCCTACTAACATATTAGTAGCAATCAAATTAGCTAAGTAAATAGAACTACTACCATTTCCACCTGGATGTTGATGATATAATTTAAAGTTGGTCTCATAAGTCTGACCTACTATGTGGAGAAAGCCAGCACAAGATTAATTTGTGGGGATGGAGACAAGTGAAATAACACATAAGAAAATATTTACCTTGTTATCATCTGTGCTGCTGGTCTGTTATTTTCTTCGGCGTATAGTAAGCAATAGGTAGTTTGGTGTGAAGGCATTTAAAGAGATAACTAACCTCATTACAACTTATGGATATGATAGAGCCTCTCTTGCCAGGAAATACTCACTTATTTATTTTACTACTGTGTACAAGTCAGCAGTGACACCATTGCCTTTTACTTCTTATGGTTACCATAGCAACTAGATTATCATGTTAACCTTCTGTTATTATTAATTTCTTTCTTTTATATTTTAACTAAGGATCTTAATTTATTTTGTGCTTCTTTATTAAAGATTAATAAACTCTTAAATAATCCTTAGTTTATTCTACAACATCAACAAGTTCTTAGATAATCCTTGTTTATTTCTGCTGTAATAGACAGCAGAGTTTATTACAGTTTTCTTTCCTTGTATAATCTAGTCTTTTTTTTCAGTATTTCTTTCTCTCCAATCATTTTAACTGCCTTTTCAGACTTCCTTTTTCCAATTAGTATTCATTGAGGACTCATATGAGAATGATATTGAGTGAGCTGAATTGATAATATTACATGGTATTAACAGGAGCACATTATACTGAAAAAGTAATGTTACTTGGTGGCACAAATTTGCACTGGAGATCCTAAACTAAACAAAAAATTAAGCCAGAATGAGTAGTTCTTTTTAGTTTGTTTAGTTTCCACAAATGCAGTCAACTAACAACCTTCTGTTGATAAATACAGGTTAGAGTTGCTTCACAGGAATACATGAACTAAAAGGACTTCTTGGACCGCCGAGTCCCAGGCCGACTCGAAAGCGCTATCTTGTGCATTCACTTTGATAACAACGAACAAGCTACATTTTGGGATCTATTTGAATAGGCAGGGCAAAGGTATTATTGCCAGAGACTTGGTGGGATGGGTTGTATAATGAGTGCTTCAATGGAGGAATACAGGCTCTTTAGGAAGGACAGGGAAGACAAGGATGAGGAGTCGCTCTGTGTGTGAGAAAACAGCTGGAATGCATGGAGCTCCACCTGGGTATGGATGATGAGCTGAGTGAGAGCTTAACGGTGAGGATGAAAGAGCAGAGTGGTATGGGTGACAGTAGTGTGTGTCTCCTGTAGGCTGCCTGACCAGTAAGAACAAGTGGACGGTGCCTTCTCTGGATGGCTAGAAGCAGTCTCACATTCACAGGACCTTCTCCTCATGGGAAACTTCAACCAGCCTGATATCTGCTGGAGGAACAACATAGTAGGGCGTAGGCAACCCAAGACATTGTTGGGGAGCATTAATGACAACTTCCTGACCCAAGTCCAGAGGGGCTAACGAGCAGAGGTGTTCTGGTGGACCTCATACTCACAAACAAGGATAGGCTCATTGAGGATTTGAAGGTTGAAAGCAGACTTGGCGGCAGTGATCCTGAAATGATGTAGTTCAGGAGGATCCTGAGAGGAGAGAGGAGGGAAAAAAGCAAGATCAAAACACTGGACTTGAGGAGAGCAGACTGGCCTCTTCAAGGATCTTCTTGGAAGAGACCCAGGGGATAAGGCCCTTGAGGGAAGAGAGGCCCAGGAAAGCGGGTTAATATTCAAGCATCATCTTTTCCACATTCAAGAGTTCAAGAGTGGTCCATCCCAATCAGCAGGAAGTCAGGCAGAAATGCCAAGAGGCCTGCATGGATGAACAAGACGTTCCTGGCAAAATTCAAACATAAAAAGGAAGGATACAAGGGTGGAAGCAAGGACAGGTAACCTGGGAGGAATACAGAGACACTATCTGAGCACACAGAGACACAGTTAGGGAAGCCAAGGCTGAAATGCAATTGAATCTGGCCAGGGATGTCAAAGGCAGCAAGAATGGCTTCGATAAGTACAGAGGTGACAAAAAGAAGAGCAGGGAAATTGTGGGCCCACTGCTGAATGGGGCAGGGGATGTTGTGACACTGAGCATGGAAACGTCTGTGGTACTGAATGTTCTCTTCACCTCAGTATATACTAACAAGAAGATCTTTCAGGAATCACAGGCCCCGTAGGCCAGGGCAAAAGTAAGGCACAAGGTGGAAGAGGATCAAGTCAAAAAATACTCAAGCAAACTGAATAAACAAAAGCCCACGGGTCCTGATTAGATGCACCCGTAAGTGTCGGGAGCTGGCTGATGCCATTTCAAGGCAGCTCTCAATAATCTTCAAAGGATCATGGCAATTGTGAGATGTGTCTGAAGACTGGAGGGAAGAAAATGTCACTCCTATCTTCAAGAAGGGTAAGAAGGAAGACCTGGGGAACTACAGGCTGGTCAGCCTCACCTTGATCCCTATGAAGGTGATGGAGCAGCTAATCCTGGAAACCATTTCCAGGCACTTGAAGGACAAGGTGGTGATCAGGAGTAGTCAGCATGCATTCACAAAAAGCAAGTCATGCTTGACCAACCTGATAACCTTCTACAATGAAATGACTGGCTAGGTAGATGAGGGGAGAGAAGTGTCTATTGTCTACCTTGACATTAGCAAGTCTTTTGGAACTGTTTCCGACAAAATCCTCATGAAAAAGCCGATGAAGTATGGGCTGGATGAGCAGACAGTGAGGTGAACTGAAAACTAGATGAATGGCCAGGCCCAGAGAGAGACAATTCATGGCATGAAGCCTACTTGGAGGCCCCTAACCAACAGTGTACCCCAGGGGTCAATAGTCCTGTTTAACATCTTCATTAATGATCTGATTGATGGGGCGGAGTCTACCCTCAGCAAGTTTGCAGAACAAAAATGAGAGGAGTGGCTGATACACCGGGGGTTGTGATGCCACCCAGAGGGACCTTGACAGGCTTGAGAAATGGTCTGACATGAACCTCATGAAGTTCAACAAGGGGAAGTGCCAAATCCTGACCTGGGGAGGAATAACCCCAAGTACCAGTACATGCTGGAGGCTGACCAACTGGAAAGCAGCTTTGCAGAGAAGAACCTGGGTGTCCTGGTGGACACCGAGTTGAACGTGCACCAGCAACGTTCCTTTTGCTGCAAAGGCTAATGTTATCCTGGGCTACGTTCAGAGGAGTGCTGCCAGCAGGTTGAAGGAAATGATCCTTCCCCTCTACTCAGCACTGGTACTGAAGCCACACCTGGAGTACTGTGTCCAGTTCTGGGCTCCCCAGTATAACAGAGACACGGACATACTGGAGAGAGTACAGCAAAGGGCCCCTAAAACCATTAACAGCATCTCTCCTATGAGGAAAGACTGAGAAAGCTGAGCTTAGAGAAGAGAAGGCCTGGAGGGGAGCTCTCCTCAATGTATTTAAATAACTGAAGGGAGGGTGCAAAGAAGACAGAGCTGTCCACTGTGCCCAGTGACAGGACCAGAGGCAATGGGCACAAACTGAAACACAGAAGGTTCTGTCTGAACATCAGGAAAAACTTTTCCACTGTGAGGGTGACAGCCCTGGCACAGGTTGCCCAGAGTCTCCATCCTTGGAGATATGCAAAAGCCATCTGGACATGGTCCTGGGAAACTGGCTGTAGGTGTCCCTGCTTGAGCAGGGGGGTTGGACCTGAGGACCTCCAGAGGTCACTTTCAACCTAAACAATTCTGTGATTCATTTTACAGTTAGGTTGTTAGTTTCACAGGCTAAGCTTTTAGTTCCACAGGACATTCACAGTAGCACAATTACAGAAGTCTTTCAAACTCCACTTAGAAAATGGAATATTGTATTTCTTCTCACACTGTATTTTGCTAGACTACAAAAAGAAGCTCATATAGTCTTGTCTTCACTCCTTTGTGCTTTACTTGCCCCACTTCATTTTTTTTGCATGAGGATAAGCAGAACTTTACAGAATATATGTCAACTGAGTCTCTTACTTCATTACTCTACTTTGTAAAGGAGTGAATACCTCCATATGTCAGTTGAAAATACCTTGAGTAAAATGTCACAAGATCACAATTGTTTTATTCATGATGGTACTGTGCTGGTAGCTCTGTGTGGTTTTCATTCAGATTGGTCAAAACACATAGATTTTCTTCTCCATCTATTGATGAGCTTATGGTTTTAACAGATTTTTTGTAAAACTCTTTAAAAGTATGACATTTAACGCTTTTATTACTCCAGTCTTCCAAGCCACCCAAATCTTCCTGTAAAACTTTTCTGATACTCCTTTTTATTGACAGAGCATCCTAACTGATATATTTAGCAAATTTCATTACTACAGCTTTACCTTCTGTACTCAGGTCACTAATGGGTTGTTGTTATGCCACTGCTGATCATCTCTCACGCATATTTGCACACCTCACTTCCCTGAGAACCACTCTTTGTAGGTGTACATTTCCAAATGTCATCACCTTTCTACATGGTTCTCTGATACAGATTTGCAAACCACAGTGCTTTTGCATGTTTATAGATGTATTTGTTATTTGACTGCTATAGCTTTTTCACCAGATGTTTGTAATGTTAAGCAAGGTGGAGATTATACATTTTCCTAGGAGACGCTGAAGTAAAATCACTGTGGATATAAAATAGTTAATCATAGTACCAGTCATTTTTATGAACAGGTAAGCAGTCAGATACTATGATTTCTATTGTTGTGCATAATTTTTTTGCTATTGTAGGTGCTATGAAAACCCTTCCCTTTTCATGATATCTGATTTTGGTTAATTAGTCGCTTTCTGTTGATATGTGCGCATATTATACTGGGATACATCAATGCAATACATACTATGGAAGTCATTTACACATACAGAATTCCACTGTGGTTACACTTATCTAGTAAATAAGCAGGGATTTGTGTATGGCACCTGAGCTGTGTTCTTGTCTCCTATAGTGTCCTGATGAGTGACTTTGGAGCTTCAGCCACAGTTTCCTAGAATTCAACTGACACGCTATTTCAGTCATAGAGTTTTTGGAGAAGAGAGATTTTTGCTTGCAGAACCCTTAGTAAAACAATGACTGGAATTACAGCTAGAATTAATGTAAGGTACCGAACTGAACAAAAAAAAAAAAGAAAGAAAAGGGGAAAAAAAAAAATTATATATTCTATATTTTTCAATTTCATGGCATTCTGTCTTATTCTCTTTCTTTTTTCCTCTGTATGGATTTCATAAGCCATTATTATCACGCCACTGGAAATAGTAACATCTGCCTTTTATTTTTGCTCATAAACCATGGATTTGATTTCAAATTATTTTTCTTTTAAAAATTTGTTGCTTGCTTAATGTTGAGAATTTTAAAAAGCCTGCTGTTGAGAGTGGCAGTACCTTTATTGACTGTGTCACTTTTGTTATTTCCTACAGTATTTGTCCTCTTTCTAGAATTACTATTATTTTTAATATTTGCTTTGTCAGAGTTTGTGAAACTTCAGTATGCTGTCTATACTTAAGTTTTCATATCACATTGTGTTTTTTTTTCTCTCAGTAAGGGTAATTTATAACTCTGTAAGTGAAATGGCAGCACAGGCGGAACTAAAAAGAAATATTACATCTCTATGTTTTCATCAATATTAACCCAATATATTGCGATGTATGTTTTGTCTTCACCAATCCAACTGTGATTGCTAAATATGAATAATGACAGTCAAACCATGAGCAATCTCTGTTTGCTGTGTTATCTACCTATCTGTCTATTCATCCATCACCCCAATATCCAATCACTTCCATAAAAATGAATAGTGATATATTTTGTGGACCTAATGGAGCCTTTGGCATGTCTCCCATTTCAGGCCCAGCATTGTGCTGGGGTAGAGATCTTTTGTTCTTGGTATTTGCTGTGGTTTATGGCTGACAAAAAATGTCATATTTGAGCTACCTCTCATTCGTCAGCCTTGTTGGCTACCCTACACTCCCATGAATAACTGGTATTCCTCACACTCACTTTCCGGTTTTTGCAAAGCGTGGCTCTGTTTTTATTTCAACCACATCCATTCCTCTTATTTTCATTATTTTATCTCTTCTTTTGTTTTCAGTTATTTTTTTCTTTAAATACTAAATACTACTAAATTTGAAATGTCTTTCTCTGATTCCTCATTTCTATTCAGTCTCTTAGCTGATACCACCTTCTGAGCCTACCTTCCATGAAGTCTCACAATCATTCAACTTAGTTTTATAAAAACAAGTGTCTTTTTCCTGTTTTTCCTTTTTCTGTCATTCCTCCAATATGTTCTGTTTTGTGGTATCACTCTCTCTTCTTAAGTTATACAAAAAGTTATTATTAGGTCTTGGCTGTAAACCCTTCTAGTTCTTTGCTGATTATACTTATAATACAAACCGGCATTGTTCTGGATAATGTAGCTCTACAGGGCTATTAAGAAAAGAAAATGTATGCTCTCTTCTGGTCCTGTGGAAGGAAGTAGAAATGCTCTTGCTGCTTTCTACTGCTTGTCATACTTCATATATATTTTATTAAATAAAGATTACAGCAGGGTGCTTTGCAGCTGTAAGAGAAGCAGCATGTACCTTTCCCTTAAGAAAATATCTTACAGAAGTGGTTACTTCGTAAATGAATACTCTTGATGATGTTCCCTTTCATGATGCATCTAGCAGATGCTGAAAAAATGAACTAAAATTAACAATTAACTAGAAATTATGTCCAAACATTTTCTCATTCTCTATTTCCCCATTTGTTTATACTCTTTGACTCATCCCCTTTTTCTTCGCTAATGAAATAAACCCCACAGAATTTCTGCATCAGATTTTATGCATTTAACTGAGACATGCAAGTTAGTAGCTTGCTTTCTGTAGATATCTTTGCTGTCTGTGGAGAGACTGACAATTCTGGGGCAGACCAAGTAAGATCAAACTATATGTCTCTACTGACTTCATATTATGATTGTGCTATGATCTGAAAAGAACCACATTTAAAACTGTAACGAAAAAAGCAGTAGTTAGATAGTAATAATTATCAGTTGAGAAAGAGGTATCTCTATACAGTGACAAGCTTTTAAACAGCAGTGTTGGGCACTGTGAGCTATCGCAGACTAGGCAGGTACGTAACAGCGAATAGTCCCAAGGCTGGAGCAGGCTAGCAGGCTCCCTGAGACTTCGAAGCAGAGGCTTTGGACGTACAGAAACGTATCAAAGGCTGCAGCGCAATGCACACAAACGGCCAATTACTGAAATAAAATTGTGTAACAAGCTAATGAAGCTGCCCATAACTCACAGGATGGCTGGAAGTGCCCTTACAGCGTGCACAAATCTACCTGAAAAAGAACTGATTCTGCAGATGCCATGCTTCAGAATTGGGTATGCAGAGCTGATCACTCTGGTATCCTACAACGTACTGCTACACGTCTAAGTATTGTTCTATTATCATTAAATGAAATTTTATTTAGTATTTGGTCTGAAGCTTTTCTGACTGTGTTTCATTGGTCTAGTTACCCATATTTAATGACTGCCTATTTAGACTAGATATAACATTTGAGTTAAGTAGACTCAAAATTATGCAGCTAATTCTACCTTCTTCAAAGGAAGTACAAGCATCTGGGGATTTTTTCATCTGTCATTGTCTTTTCTCAGTATACCAAAAATATTAATACACCTGTACCCAGTGCCCTTCTGAGTATTGTTGTCTTCACAGTGCAACAGATAGAGACTTTACAACTCCTTGGGTTATTAGAAGGGAACTATATTATATTCAGAGGTAGCCTTTCTGTTGACATTTTGTGTCTTCATTCCTGACAGAACAAGGAAACATATAGGGTGTTTTTTGCTTGATTGGTTTTGGGCTTTAATTTGAAATAATGTCTAAGTAATAAGGTTCTATTACACTGTAGGAAAGACACACTTTTGCAAAAACCGTGTAACTGTCTTCAGGTCCCTGCCTAGCATATCAGCTCATTTCACTGAAATAACAGATTTAAGTGTAATGCCTAACTTCAGAAAGAAAAGAAAACAAAAGAGAAAACAAAGAATTATAGATTAGTCAGTTTACTGTCAGGCCCCAGAAAAAGTCTGGAACAAAGCACGTAGAAAACAGCAAAGAGATTAATATATTTGGGGTAGTCTGGACGAAGGAAGATTAGACTGAATAGAGCTATAACCATCTTCAGGTACATCAAAGACTGTCACAAACAGGGAAGGCAGTTCCATTTGCTACACTCAAGTCATAGTACTAAACGTAACTTTGCAAAAAAAATTTAAATTGGTTGTTAAGAAAACTTACAGTGATGTGGATAGAACAGAATGTCTTGGGAGATTATGAAGTCTCTCTCTTTGGAGATCTTTAAGAACATGTGAGAAAAATATCGGTAGGAGTGATTGCGGTGGTTTAACCTTGGCTGAGGGCAAATGCCCACCCCGTTGCTTGCTCACTGCCCCTCCTGGACAGGACAGGGCCAGAAAACAGGAAGAACAACAAGAACGAGAAAGCTTGTGGGTTGAGAAAAGGAGCGTCAGGTTGCTTACCAACTACTGCTGGGGGCAAACCAGACTCAACTTGGGGAAAACTAATTTAATTTATTGGTAATTAAAATAGATTTAGGTGGTGAGAAACAAAGACAAACATCAAAACTACACCTTTTCTCCTCCCTTGCCCAGGCCCAACTTCACTCCGCTCCAGACTCCTATACACCCTGCAGGGAAATACCTACTTCACCCTGGTCTCTCCAGCAGCTGCCCTGGTGGGGAATCTCTGCTGAGGCGCCGGGAGCCCCTCCTTCCCTCCTCCTCTTCCTCCTCCTCCTCCGGCCTGGCTGCTGGCAGGGCTGTTTCTCACACTTTTTTCCTCACTCCTGACTGCCCGTGTCACGTTTCTGCCCTTTCTCACTCAGGTTTCCCCCCCGTTGGCGGCGGTGGGTGGGTTGGAGCCGGCTGGAACCAACAGTAAATAGATGGTAAATAGAGCTAAACCCCCCGAAGGAAGGGGATGGGTTCTAGATTACTTTTTGGTATCTCGCCCTCTTCTGTATTTCTATGATAATTTTACATCTTTTTAAATGAGGATGGTATTAAGTAACAGCCCCTTCTTTCGCAAGTATGAAAGCTCTTTGTAAAGATGATGTTTTCTTTTCTCCTAGTTATACGAGATTGTATTTGTCTATATTAAAAGCTGTAGATGCCGCACCTGTGGCACTATAATTCACATTCTTCTAGTTTTAAAAGATTTACAAATACTGATTTCGTGTTTTCTATCATACATGGAAACTGATACTGATCAGGCTAGGAACAATGATAACGCAAGTTAATGATTTACCCCTACAACTGAAATGTCAACCAGTTTTGTTTGTACCTTTTACATACTGCTATATATTTTAGCACTTTACAGATGCTATTATTTTCCAAAGTCTAAATTTAGTATATAAACATAATACAAGGTTTCTTCAAGAAGATCTGTTTTCCAGAAGACCATTTTGATAAATATTAATTGTATAGTCATCAAGAGTATTGTGATATTAACCATATTCATCTACTTCTTGCTTTTGAGAACTCATGGTAATATTTTATATAGTAAGGCCTTTATCATCATATACTTCTTTTAAATCACATGAATAAAACTACTTACAATCAGTTTTTGAAAAATATCATTTAAATATGTAGTTTAGTCCAAAGCACATCATCAGTGTCAAATGAAATAGCTTTTTCAGTATAGCTGATTCATTTTCAAAGTTGAAAAAGAAAAAGATACCTGCACTATCAGGATACAAAAGAAAACACAAGAAAAATGGCATGAGATTTCTAGGTGATTTAAAGCACAAAACAGTAAATGTGCCTGACCTTATTAGGTATATTAAATCTATTTTATCCCTTTCATGAAAAAAGACAGTTTTTCACGCTTGAAAGCACTAGCTACAGAATAATTCACAAACAAAATATAAAGATGGGAAATTAACTAATCAGATGTATAATTCTATGAAGTCATAACTAAGGAAACTAAGATACTGCATTCATCACCAGTTGTTTCATGTGGTGACATTCTTCAGCCACTTGTCTGACTGGGACTGTGGTTTTTTAGGAACACAACTTGTTCCCAGGAGTATTGCGAATTGCAAAAGGTACCTCATACAAATCTTGAGATGTTACAGCATGACAAAGTGAACAACAAAGTGTTCTGATGAGCAGATGGGTACTGTTAGCTTGCAGTCAGCTTTGATGCCATACTGAGGCCTTTGAGAAATTGCCTATACTTTCCTTCCCTCCCTTCCTTGTCTCCTTTTCCTTCCTCCTTCACTTTCCCTCCTTCCTCTTCCTCCCCACCTCCTTTCTCTCCCTCCTTCCCTTCCTCTCCCATTTTTCCTTCTGCTGATAACGTTCAAGACACATGTACTGAATGTTACCTCACAGATCTGTGGTCTCCAAAACAAGACAATTGGGTTCCTACATTGCACATGCATACATGCTGGCACTTTTTATAACATCTGCATCACGTGGCATTCATAGTAGGCCACTCATCCCTTCCATTCATTCCTGTCATAATATTGTGACAATGGGTATAATAATAGAAGCTCTAAGGTACAGTCAGAATGTGCCTACAGTCTACAACATCCACGAGAGAACAGAGGTGCAAGTTGTATCCAAGAGCTGTGATACCTCAGTCTTACACAGCCAGCAAAAATTTACATTGGAGGACGAACCAAGTGGGATATAAACCACGTCCATTCTCAAGGTGTATGCTTTGACTGCTTTAAAACTATGGTCACTATTTGTCTGTCGCGTGGGAACTGTTTAGAGCTTAGGCTGCTGTTGTTCTTATTGACCACAAGGTAGTGTGCCCTTCATAGTGTCTCCTGCTGATAACATGTGGGCTTGGCTTGTCTAGTCATGATTATGCCTTCCTGAAATATCAAAAGGCTGTTGGGCTGTAACGGCTTTTGTATTGCAAGGGTTGCAACCTGTATCATTCAAGGTATATGCCCCAGTGCAATTTGAGTGCTAGGACCTGTAGGACGGTGAATATGTCATTAATGGGCCCGTCTATTCTCTTGGACTTGTTTTAATCTGTATCAGTTATAAATTAATTTTCAGGAAAAGATAAAAAACTTGTCAGATGTTTTTGGTATCAGTATTTCCTTACGCTACTTCCTAAGTCATGAGCATTTTCAGCCTGTTAGTCTATCAAACACAGACCGGAGTCAGTGGGTCCTTGCTTTTTAGTCCTGATGTCTGCCTATATTTCTCAAATGTTATATCCCACTTGGTTCATCCTCCAATGTAAATTTTCCTGGCTGTGTAAGACTGAGGTATCACGGCTCTTGGATACAACTTGCACCTCTGTTCTCTCATGGGTTTTGTAGACTGTAGGCACATTCTGACTATACCTTAGAGCTTCTATTATTATACCCATTGTCACAATATTATGTTTGTATTGCTTAAACAAAAACTACTGTAGACCCTGGACTCTACAATATTGGGTTCATTTTTCTCTCTATTCAGAGCAATTACGTGAAGAACTTGAGGAAAATGCAGGCAGAAATTCTACTTCCATCCTACGCAACCCTCCTCTGCACTCATCTCCAAGCTTCTTTGAATAGAAATTTGTATTCTTAACATGTCTCCTTAACAGTTGTTTCCTACCATAATTGTTTTAAACAGAAAGTGAACTACAATTGCATTCAGATTAAAATGAGCAGACAGATTTGTAAAGAGGAAAGTGTTATGAACAGCTATGTTAGGTATCTGAAGAAAACAATGGGACTGAGAAAGTGAAAGGGAAAAAAAAAACAACTTACTATGCCTTTGTATGCATACTACTGTTGAATATTGCTATAGAAATCCTGGAACACTGAGGCTATAAAAATCTCTGAACTACTGTGGAACAAAATTTAACAATATACTTTATGTGGTCTAAAATTCAAAACCCTGTGGAAGTGTTTATTTTTCTCCAGATTTTTCACTTTTGCTACTGAAGTTGTCTTTACTTCATCCAGAGGCAATTTTAAGATAGATCTTTCTACAGGGTGTTTGAACGCACTAAATATTTGGTTAAATGACAAAGGTTAAGATGACATAAACTGGAACTTCTCTGTCTTATAAAAATTTTCACAAGACAGAGGATCTGGCCCTATCAAATAAAAGGCTAACCAAAAACAGATTCTGTGATAATCAATGTGCTATACTCACTCAGTCACGGTGTTTGGAGATTTGTGTTTGTTTCTTGGTTTTTTTTAAATGCATTTACAATCAGGACTACAGCTGTGAAGCCACAGACTTTACCTTGTATTAATTTATAGGACATGGAAAGCAGATAATGACTGATTGTGAAAGAGACAAATTAACTTTATACACAGATGTTTAAAAGAAAAGGAATATCAGCTTGACGTAAATCAAACTAAATTATATTCCTAGTGAAATTAAGCTTGTTGTAAAATATATTTTACCTGAATCTCAATGAAAAAAATGGTTTTTGTAGTACCTTTTCTTTTATTATCTACGCATAAAAATGTAATGTTTAACTTTTTCTAGAACTGTTGGTTTTTTGTAGGCTGGTAACTAGAAAAGCTACCTGCCCCTAGACATAGCATTTATGTTTCTTTCTTGCAACTTATGAACATTTAGATGTGCTTAAAACTTCCAAGGCCTTGTTGAAATATCAGTATTCTGTATATATGTATAAAAGATAATTACTATAGTAATATTTAACATATTTGTAAACTGCAGCATTTGGATCATTCCTATGAAGTCTTGGTTTTGGTAAGGCTCATTTCATAAGAAATCTCAGTTTTAAACTTCATTCAAATCCAGTTGCAATATGTCATTTTAGAACAAGTTGGTAATATAAACTATTGACTGAAACTCATGGCAAAAATCACTCTAGGCCACACGTAATTACTCTTCTTTTTATATCCCCAAATTATTATTGCTCTGTCTTTTTTTCTTTTTAATAGAATTCTGACTCTCGCAACTGTAACATCAAACACAAAATTTTAAGACTGGGATGTAAAGGATGTAAAGGAAGTATGAAAGAAATAGCCTATGGTCCTGATCCAGCAAAATACTTAGGAAAGCATGTAATTGAGTCTAGCCATACACTTGCATGGCCATTAACACTTATAGCACTTTTATGATGTTCTTTTCCTGAAGTGCACGTGAGCTTCAGTCAATAACACAAATAACACGCAGTTACTGAGAGTCACAGACTATGCCTGTACTAATTAAGTAAAAAAAGCTAGGGCTCAGTTTTTGGCCATGGAGAAGTGGAACAATGCGTTCATTTAAAACTCTGAAAAATGAACCATGTTGAAAATTATCACAGATTGTGTTTTTATTGTTGATTCTATTTATTCCTAATCCTTGAAGAATAATAAAAAAGGGGAAAAAACCCAGAAATTCAGCAAAAAACAAAACCAAGGGGAGCCAAGAAAATCCTGACCACAATAAAATGGAGTTTTGTTTGATTTCAGAGAGATCCAAGATTTTTCCAGGATCTTTTCTTTTTCTTTCTTCCTTCTAGATCGAGCCTGAAAAAAACCAAAACCGTGGCTTGCGTTCTCATTCAAGCAGTAAAGACACCCTAGAGCAAAATGACTTGGGTTTTTGTCATCCTTATTCAATGGACTGATTTGTAAATTGTTTTTTCTCTTGCTTTCTGTATCTGTTCATTTGTAAGAGGAAGAGCAGGAATACAATCATCCTTGATAAGTATTCATCATGGTAAGGATAAATAATCATACCTGAAGTCTACTTAAAAAAGGTAGAAGATAATCAAGCAGGGGCATGCCAGCTAAAGAGTAGGATGACATAAATTTACAGCAAAGACCTCTTCCTTCTCTGGATGAAATGGTTGCAGAAAACTATATATAGGTGAGGGAGACTTCAGATAAAACAAACAGAAGGAGATAATTACTTCTTCATTGCATGTCTTTACTTGTTTCTGCATACCTTCATTTTGGATGACATCCCAGTTGTTAATGGACTTTACTTTTTACCTTTCGCCATCTCAAATATATTAAAAACTGAGAGGATGCAGATAGAAATGCTGAAGAAATATAAAGAATCACTTGTCTGGAATCAGGCAATGATTTTTTAAGAAAAAAATAGACAAAAGATTCTCCAAAGGGAAATTAAATTTTACTACTGTGATGTACACATGAAATTAATTTGGTTTTTTTTTTTTTTTTAATTAGTAAGGAATCTACGGATTTACTGAAGATCTTTATTTTACAAATATTTCCTAAATTCTACTGAAGTTTATCTGTGGTAAATCAAAATCTATGTAGGTTTTGAAGTATTTCCACATACATATATCATAAGAAAGGCAAATTTATTAAATTGATAAGTCAGATTTCAGCTTTTCTCAATTTTTATGTCAATTCCCAGTTACCCCCGTAACCCCATGCAGAGACTCACGGTGCATCATTACCTAGCTGGGTGGGGTACAAGTGTCCGTGGCTGTGCTGGTGGCCTCTGAGGCAATCAGAGATGGTTTTCCTCCTGACATCAGAAGATAAAGCCCAGGAGGCGGGGGAGGGCATCTAAGTGGAGGATGTCTTTGTTCTCCCTAGATCCCGAGAGAAATTCATCATACGCATGATCCTCATTTCAGCGTGCCCCTTCCCCAGTTCTGTGCGTCTCTCTCCCTTGTCTGTCCTTGGGAGTTCGGCCTCCCCTGTTAGCCCTCTCCCACTGAGCTGCAATGACGAAGACCCCTGCCATGTGCTCTACCTCCACATTCAGTCATCCAAATACTGATGATCACACACAGATCGAGGAGGTCTTTGGTTATTCCGTATCAGAAAACACTTCTTTACTATGAGGGCGGTCAAACGCTGGGGCGGGTTGCCCAGAGATGTAGTGAAGTCCCCATCAGTGGACATATTCAAAACGTGACTGGGCATGGTCCTGGGCAACCTTCTACAGCTGATCCTGCTTGAGCAGGGGGTTTGACCTATATGATCTCAAGAGGTCTGTTCCAACCTCGACATTTCTGCAATTCTTCAACTTCTTTCCTGAGTTGTATCTGAAAAAACAGCTTCATTTGGAGCTGTTTTAAATAATTTTGGCCTAGAATTATCCTTTACCTATCTACACGGAAATTCATCAGTCATTTTTTCTGCTCAGTTTTGTACAGTTCTTCTGGGGTTCTTCATTTTTGGCATGCCACATGGCTACCTGAAAGAGCGTGATTTTATCTGCACACTTGGAGATATAACTGTTCATTCTCTTCTCCACATCATTGTTGAAGATGCTGAATAAAGTCAGACATGGTGTCAGTCTTTGGGTAATGCATGAGTGAATTCTCTCTGTCTTGAAATAATGTTCCATATGTTTAACAATGATCTCACAAAACTTCAGCAGACAAGTGAGGCACCATTTCCCTCTATAGAAGCCACGCTGACTCCAATAACATCCACGTTTGTTGTGTGCTTCGTGGTCTAATTTTTTTCACAGATCTATTGAAATTGACATTTTGGATACTACACCAACACTTTAAGGCTCTGACATTAAGGTAGTTCATTTGAATTATTTCCAAACCTCTACCCTGTGGCCAACCCTAAACCAATTACTCCCCTTAACAAGCCAAAGTTTCTTCTCTTCCCCTCCCCCCTCCAGCTCTACTTTCCTTCACTACCCAGTAACACCCCAAACTCTTCTGTTTTCTTTCTAATCTATATTACTGACCCCTTCCACACCGGTACATCTACCTCTTACCAGTCTTCCATGCTATCCTCCATACCTTGTAAGTCAGCACTGAACATGGCTTTTCATCTCTTTCCTGATCTGTTACTCCATACTTAATTTCCTACTAGTCTTCACTTACTTCACTTACTTTTAGATGTGTGGCGTGACACAAATCTGCTCTTCCCCTAATTTTGCAGGCCCATAATGATTTATTTCCCAGTGACTCCTGCTGCTAACAGTCCCAGCTGTAAGCTATTTATGACCAGCAGTCATCTTAGGCCTGGCAGAGAGGGAGGAAGTTGCTGGATCCACAGATAAACTCGACCCTTCTGCTCCCCACCTGTACTCTGGAAATGATGTGTCCGTGGTTCTGACGTCTCTAATGAGGACAGGGTAATATAAGAAAACTTGTATTTGAGGGAAAATTATATCTCATCTGTCATTATTGCTATTTTAAATTTACTTCCCTTGAGGCAGAGGGGATTACAGAAATTCAGTAAAAAATATCTTTTGTAATTCTGCATATAAAGGTTTTGGGGGATTTTTCTGTATAATGTGATTTACAGCTGAGAAATTCAAAGTGAAAATTTAAACCTATAATCCTAAAAATGCTTTTAGCTAAAAATACATTTTAGGCTAGTAAGGAGAATTTTGTATGACTTTGCACAGAGCATACACATTCTTATAAAGTGAAATGGTTAATTCATCATTATAATAGATTCTTAGAATGAAAATATTTTTTGAAGGTTATATTTCCTTTTCCAAGATTTTAATCTTTAAAAAGTGAACTATTAAATATTCATACTTCTATAAAATTATAAATTCAGCCATGAACTATTTCAGCCACAGTTGCAGTAACATCAGAATATTGCAATGCTGGTACACAGACACTTGAACAAAAAACATGAAA
Organism: Leptodon cayanensis; assembly: GCA_027564655.1. Classification (NCBI taxonomy): domain Eukaryota; kingdom Metazoa; phylum Chordata; class Aves; order Accipitriformes; family Accipitridae; genus Leptodon; species Leptodon cayanensis. The sequence continues at coordinate 2,365,220 of JANXJC010000013.1, forward strand.
ATGTGTCGGGGAATGGCTTGCAGAAAGGGGTCATTCGGATTATATGCAGCTGGTGGGCCAACAGAATGATGCTCACGTGG
>JANXJC010000013.1:2365399-2381444 GCA_027564655.1 Leptodon cayanensis
TATTCTAACAATAAATGGGCACTATGTCATGATTCATATTGGATTGTTGGTGTTCCGTTTCTTTTCCTTCTCGTCAAAAATGCACTGTATGGAGAGTGTTTTTTAATAAAGAATGTTAATCAGGCCCACATTGCAATGTGGAAAAGGTGGAAATGAAAGCTTATTTCCTTTTAAAATTCTAGGTGTTTTTAATATAGTATTTAAGAAGACAGCAAGCATGACAACAATGTTCTTGTTTACATTAATACACTTAGGAGTATTACCTAAGTTTAGATATCTGCGATACAAGAAAATACATGTGAGATAAATATCTAGAAACTTCTTATAATTAGGGGTAAGATCTAGGTTAAGACCAATTTCTCCAAGGAAATAAGATTTTTGACCTGTAGAGGAATGCCACCGGTAAATTAGTCTCTCAGGTTAAGACACCTAAATTTACATAATTGTGTGGTTACATGGTTAAGTAGATCTATGCATGCATGCATGCGGTCTTCATGTTCCCACTGTTGTCGGCTGTGAAGTAGCTAATACCAGTCAGTGGAGTTTGGAGAGTGATTCAGCCGACTCTAAACATTGGGCACTTGGTTGATTAAATCTCTTAGCTCCATTTTGTGTTGACTAGATATTCACTGAATGCAATAGGTACTTGGACACTTAGCTCTTATACCTAGATGTAAACACTTAAATTTAAGAATTTTAACTTTGTGGATGTCTAGCTGAGACACAAACCAATGCTAGGTGAGATGAATCTCCAGAGCCTTGCAAGTTCAAGCTTGGTACTGATGGCAACGTTCTGCGTGGGAGACCATGACATGGGTTTGCAGGCTTAGCCATTCTGTGAAAAGCGCGTGTTAAGGACGACTGACTAGTATCTTTGAAGAGGGTCACTTTTGTTCATTGAGGACATGACGAAGAACACCGGCTGTTCTCAGAGGATGAAGTCTTTCCATCCCTCCTTATGTAAGACTAAGTTAATTGGTGTCATAGAAACAGGGAACGCACATGAGCATTTGACATCAGAGCCTTGGGTCTTGAGTTATTCGGTCTCCTGACCCGTGTCTTCTCCCAGATGTCATTAGAGGATGAAATATCATCCTCTTTCAAACAAACCATTTGAGATGTGTAAGAAGGAGAAGAGCTGCAAGTATGTATTATAAGGAGTTGTTTTTTTCTTACAACTAGTTGCACTCACTGTGTTCTGTGATTCAAATAAGTGAAGTATTAACAGATTATTAATCAAGTGGAAAAATGTGTGGGTTTTTTGCTAGCAGGAGTTTGGAGAAAACCAGCAAACTTAGAGGTTGTAAAGGGGATAGAATAATGGGTATTTCACTGCCACGGACATTCATACACTACAGTTTCAGCCACTTTACTCTATAATATCTTTTACAGAGTCTTTCTAATTCCCTATTCAGTGCTATCAGTATTTCTTAGCTGATAACATCTATACATATAAAATAGTTTTTCTCACTACCTTTTGCAAGGCCATGTGCACGCATTATTTTGTTTTCCTTGAAGAACTGTAAAATAATTAAAAAAAATAATAGAAATTACAATAATCGAAAGTAATTTAAGAATTACTAGTGAATATCTCTAGTGAAGGACAGATATCCAAAGAGTGAAGAGACTTTCTGTCTGTAAGGAGATACAAAAGATTTAGTCTGATTTGCAGCCTCATAAAACCTTGTTATATTCTATCATCTCATTTCTGCACAGGATGGTAATGTAGTAAGGAAACAAAGAGAGCTCATTGGTTAGAATAAAAAATTGTGTTACTTAATATAGTGGAAGTTCTGTGACCTCACAACAAACTCATTCATTTAAAGTGTATAGTGTGATTGCTTTAGTGATTTAATTTAGTTAAGATTTACTGAGAATTACATTGCTTCTTCAACTACTAAAAAACCCACAACCACTTACTTAAAAATAAACAGATTTAGTTTAATAGAAGTAATAAAAAAAATTATTCAGTTAGAAATTTGTTGTGGAGTATGATATTAATAGTCTTGTAGGGAAAAAAGGCCTTCCCTGAAGAAGATGATGTTGGAAAAGTATTCATTTGCAGAAAAAAAAAAAAAAAAGATACCAGGATTTACTTTATCATGAACTTTATCCAGACTCTCACATCAGTTATTATAAATAACATGGGTGGTCATATATCTGCCTTCATATAAAGTATCTTCTACAGGCTGATATGTTCTACAGACACTAAGATAGAGCCTAAGTATGGTTGGATCTCAGAATTTTGAGACAGTAATAAAAAATAACTTTACCATTTTTTGCTTTAAAATAAAGCAGCTATTAAATCAATTCTTCTGGTTTTATTTTGTAGGAAGCATTTTATTTGTAAAAATCTAGAAAATAAGTTTTAAATCATGATTTCAGGGTAAAAATCTTTTTACAAGCCTAGATAATTAAATGCAAACTGGAAGTGATAAATAAACATTTTTTCATCCAAATTTTGAAGATGACACTGCTGCCAATATTGACAAACAATGTGCTTTTGCAAAACTGAAAAGACAAGGAAAAAAACATTTCCTGAATTGAGTCATCTTTCAGTATTCTGCCCTGCATTTCATCAGCCAAACTTTTCACTTCATCACAGCTCAAGCATACATCCCTGAAGCAACTTGTAAGCAATATACTTAAAATCTGTACAGCACCCACCAATTTTTGCACATTGCTCTGTATTTCCAAGTTATTTTACAGCTGACAGTCTTACTTCTCCTATAATAGGGCAGTTTTCACTTTGTACTGTGGAACTAAGTATTATTATTCATCTCATGGTCAGTAATCTTCCCCAATTTTTTTTTAATAATTTGTTACAATTAATTTTGTTAAAGACTTACTAGTTGGTGTATTGGATTAGAGTGTTAGTGAAATGTACAAGTTACTCTCCAAGGTCTTGATTTACATTTAACCTTGGGAAAGGTCACTGGAATTTGCTTTGACATAACATTAATAATAGGGAAATCTGAGTGCAAGTTAGCTAACTCCTTTAAAAGGGTCACTGAGCTGCTCAGCATTTGAAGCTGTTCTATTTAGTAATTAGCAGTAACCTACAAGAAGCATACATATCTGGTGTTGTCCCAGAGTATACTTTTCTATCGTAAAGTGCTATCAGAGATATATTCAATCATTATGTTGATTGAGTATACTTAACGTTGAGTTGATATACTCAATAAATATGAAAATTATTTATAAATCAATGATGTTTTTCTACTAATAAAGGCAAAAAAAATTGTGTGACACAGGAAGATTATCAAAACTGATAGGAAGCTTCGAAATATAGACTACTGAAGTGTGCAAGGAAATCACACCAGGAGAGTACATTTAAGAAAACTTAAATCTGCTAGGTCAGACAAACGATTCATGTCACTTGGTGTAGTTCTGACAAGCCGTTGTTGTGTATATATATTTACTACTAGCTAAGACAGATTGATCTGTACTGTGTTTGTAAGAGTAAATTATAGCTATTTGTACTAGTGTTATCTAGCAGTCAAGTAACAATTGCCTAAACTGCTTTAGCCTCAAAAGACATATGAAAAGTCCTGTCACATATTCTCACCACCTAACTTAAGGGCGTTTACCTTAACTCTCTAACTAGAATATTCCTTCATGGCTGAAGTAGTCTCTTCAGGGCCTCAGTTCCCTGAATCACTGTCTGGAAACACAAGCCCCTAGAAAACATACTCTTAATTAAGGTACCCTCATCAAACACGATGTGAATGAAATGTTGCGAACTTGCTGACTCTGAATTTAAAACAATTACTAAAGAGCTGGATCAGAGAACAGGGAGATGGGTGTCGCGTTTTTGTTTTTTGTATCTGGGTCCTATGTGACTGAGAAATATTATGGTCTCTGACCTAGAGTAGGTACGTAGTCTGGAGAAGAGCTGAGTCTCTTAATCATGAGATCAGTTCCATCTGTCATTAAGTTGCTTCACTTGGACACACAGAAAGTGAGGACAAGTACTGCCTGTGGACCATGGTGAAAGTAGAGTGGAAGAAAGTGTCTACCGAATGGTAGTTTATGGCAGAGGTTAAACGTAACAAAAGACACCGAGGAGACTCTAACTTTGAAATTTCTACTTTAAATTGTTTTAAAAGTAGGTTAAAAATAAGCTGTAGAAAGGGGCAAAGAAAAAAATCAGCTGGAATTCTCTTACAGGAAGTATTTTTTAATAAAAAATAAATAATTTTGTAATACTTGATTCATGGGAGAGATGCAAACTCTTATTCTGGACATGCTGTCACAGATTTTATGGCACTTCTGAAACAAGGATGAAATATACAGAAAGTGATGTGATCAAAAAAATCATCGTAACTTCATTAAACCCCCAAATACAACATGCATTTTCTTCCTTAACACTAAAAGAACTACAGCCATTTCAGTGTCATTCATAAAAATGGCCCAAAATCTTGACCATACTTTCTCCATTCCAGTGACATTGAGCAGTGATTAGGGAATATGGCTGCAGCTGGCAGCTTGGGAGAAGGAAGCAGACAACCATAGGAAAAACATGTAAAAGTAGGCTGAGATGGACCCTGGACTGATAGGGGAGAAACTGTCAGCATGAATGTCACACTCTGCCCAACGAAGCCCTCGGACTGCTGACCACCAAGTCTTGCCCCCTCTTCTTGAGGGAGACTGATGTATTGGTCTTGGGACCAAGAGGAGCACTGGAAAGCTGAGCATAATACCAAAGTAAAAAATAGATAGTAGGAAGGCATTTTTGTATAATATTTTAGGGGTATTATTAATAAGGCTTTGGGTATTAATTTGGGCTATAAGTGTTAGTATTAGACAAATTGAACTATTAGGCTGTTAAAACACTAATTGTACAAACAATAAATTCTTCTCTCCATATATACATATAGTGAAGTCCTTTTACAGTTACAACCTTTTTCAAAGTACTCTGGCTGTAATTCACCGATTAAGCCAACAGACCATTTTAAATTAAAGCACCCAGATGATGGAAGGTCTAGCAAAGTGGCTCCAAGCAAAACCACCTAATTCTTATAGGATCTTCTGTCCCACAAGTGAGGAGGGAACTCATTATGGCCTGTAAAGAGGCTAATTGGACCACTGGGGAAAGCAGGAAATGTAGGTCTCCCTTACAGGAATATGTGAAAAACCACAGCAATCTCAAGTGCTCTACAGAGGGTTGGTTTTTGATCACTTCTCTTACCTCCCATCTTCTCATCTAAGGAGTAAAACGCTCTCCAGATTCAACAAAACACATTCAAATGGAAAACTACTCCTCTTAATCCACCAAACACCGTCTAGGGTAAGCACACTAAGCATTACCATTGCAGAGGTAGTTAAGATATTGCTGTCTCCTGTTGGTTGTGAACGAATCACATTAGTTTTCTGTGCATCTTCAGAACAGGACCACAACAACCATCAGAATTTCTGAGACATCCTCTTTGTTAGGGGATACCTAAAAGGCACCTCCCGTGGTGGACTCCGGAGCCGGAGGAGCTCCCCTCCTTCCCAGCCGCTGGAGCCCAGCCCAGAGCACCCGGAGACCTGGAAGTCCCTCTGTCCTAGGCCAACGGGTGCAGATGTTGCTTTCCTGTTTGCAGGCTCAACCAGCAGCGGAGACGAACACGCGTGCCAGAGACACACACACATGCAGAGGACACTAGCACAGCCAGCTACACGCGCTGCCCACGGACAGGGTGCTGCCTTTGACAACACCCGCACAGAACGCTACCAGAACTCGTAAAATGTGTGTTCAAAAAGACAAACCCCAGCCCTCTTTGACTGCTCAGCATTGAAGCTTGCTAGTGGAAAACACACAGCCCCTTACACTCTAGCTCAAAAGGACAGGCACATTCACAGACCCCTTAAAGAGCAGCGTGGGACCTCAGCTCATCTAATACTGATGCCCAAATCCTGGGCCTCCTACTCACCAGACAGTCCAGCTTGAAGTCTGCTAATGAATTACACGTGCACGCACCAGGTTAGGGGAAAATATAAACATTCTGGTCTTCCCAGTGGCTCGTGCCCAGGCACACAGGCCCCATCACTCTGGGTCCCCTCTCCAGTTGCTGATGCTGGGACTCTCACCCGCTCCAGCTGGCACCAGACACAGGAACCACCATCCCCCAAGGTCTGGCACCAGTTGCCAGCACTAAATTGACTCACTGGGGACACATGCTCCTGCAATCTGCGGTCTCCCTTCAGCTGCTGATGCTGACACCCTCATTCACTCCAGCTGCTGGCACCACAGACCTCAGGACCACTACCACCAGTGGTCTAACTCCAGTTGCAGACCTCAAATTCAGTGACTTCCATGGCTCCAGTTTCTGGCAGCTAGACCTTACAGCACTCACAGATGGGGAGAGACTGAGATTACATGTAAAGAGAGTTAATAAAAGATTTCATAAGAATAATGGATAGACCACAGTGATTTGGAGCAGCGGCTGCTCACACACTACCAGCCTATGTTATACCTCCTCCTCTCTATGCCCACCCTGTCCTTGTTTCGTCCAGATCCCCTTCCTCTAAACATTCCTTAATAAGCCTAAGGGTGCAAATTCTGGTATGAATTGGAGTATTCAATCGTAAGAACAATGGCATGCCTAATGCTAGCTGTTTGTTATTAAGTTATGTTAAAAATGTTCTTTCAGAAAAGAGTAAAGAGTGTTTTGAGAGCTCAGTGAATGAACTAAACAATTAATAAAAAAAAAACAACACATAACTGACATGAACATACATATTGCTATTCCAATAGATCATTCTATCATTGTGAACACAACTTGGACAAAGCAACCTTTACTTATTTTGAATAAATGCTTGTAAATAATAATTGTAATTATAAACATTAAATAATTTTATTATAATTTTATTTACATCTCATCAATTTACAGTAACAAGAATATTTCTTACTTTCATTCAGATCATGTGAACTAGTTACTGCCAGTCTCTTACCTCATTTTGGAAAACAGGCATGTCAAAGTTTATCAAATCTTAAACATCATTTGCACAATTTTGTATTATGTTTGTGTTTTCTGTGTACAAGTTCGATATCAAAACAGAGGAAGGTTTTGAATTTGCTGCCAACTTCACACACTTAGAATAGCATTCGAGAGACAAGATTCATAATCACGCAACTCATCTTGTCTGAGAGCACAATACAGCCACGATGGAATAACAATAGAATGTCTGTTTTCATAGAAAAATGTCTGTTTTCACATGGGTTGGGTTTTTTGAGGTAGCTGTTCTTGAAATTGCCTTAGTGCTAGTAAACACTTTTCCACAAGATCACAGGAAGAAATGCAGACTTAAAACAACCACATCTGGTCAGAAAATATATGCAAAACTATACTGTGTTAGTCAATCAGTCCTGTTGCAAGGTATGCTGATGTCCTACCTACTTTCCTGTTACAGCAGGACCTGAGGGTATTTATATAAGAGCAGGAAAAAAGAGGTAAATTCCGGAAAGTGTGTTCTCCTCCCATGATACTTATGCTTAGAAACAAGAAAGGGTTCTCCATTTTCTTTTGGCTAACTGGAGAATAAAAAGGGAGCTAATTCACAGTCATAGTCTCCTTTTCTCCTTCGCAATCCTTACCAGCAACCTGGAGAGAAGATCGCAGTGATTGGTGCCATCCACTAGAGTTGAGTGTATTGAACTATTTTCACGTCATTAGGGGTTTGGGTTTGCCATGTCTGGAAGGGTGTTCCTCCTGTCTCCTCCCCTCCTCTCCCTCATTAGGTCAATATTGCAATGGTATAAAAGATTTTTGTGCGGAAAATTTCAAAAGCAATGTGGCCACACAATTTGAGTGAAAGGGACAAGAATAAGTGTTCCAAAAAGCTAGAGACCATGTGTGGGGGAAAAGCTAGTTCTAGAAAACTTTACTAGTGGGCTTTTCTCCTTTGAAAAAAAAAAAAAGTTTTTTTTTTTCCAGTTTTCTCAGGATGATGTTGACCACAATGCCTCTACAGTGAAGGAGGAAAAGGAGAGTAATATAAAACAGATTTACTAGGCCTTTAGAATTAAGCATATCTATCCCATTTTGAAAATTATAGTTCTACACAGACTTTACTAAAATGCCAACAAGAATGTTCAGTCTTTCACTATGAAAATAAAGATTGGCTCTTGGATCCCTCTAACTCCCTTATGCTATTTTTTTTTGTTTGTTTTTCTTTTAGCTCTGCATCTCAATGTAATGATTTGTTTATATTCTATGATTGTCAGGGATAAGTGATGCTTCCAAGAAAGAGACATTTTTAAAAGTTTTACTGTCCCTGGATATGCAAGTGCTGGCTTTATGCTTAGCTCATTCTTAAAAAATGTTCTTCTAAGTATTGCTGCTTCTTTTATACCAACACAGTAAATCTCTGCTGTGAAGTACAGGAATGAATAGTGTTTTAAGTTTGGCTGCTATCCTGACCCCCAAGAAAAAGTGTTTACAATAGGATGGCTTTAGATACATTTTCCGATTCAAGCTTTTCTTATGAAAGCATTTATTTGTCCAATATATCATAAGTAAACCGATTAACTTCTGAAAGTTGTTTTTTTTTTAATCGACACACCACTAAATCATGAGATTATTGACTCTTTAAATTATTCCCATCTTATTTTTCTAGCACAGCTATTAAGAGGATGCTGAAAATACGAATACAGCTGTCATGATCATTCTAAATCATCCAGCAAGAGCTTCTGATACTATTCTTGCGAACTCTGTATTTGAGAACCAGTGAGTTAGTGATTATGAGTCTTCCTTCGTCATACTGCCAATAGGAGAAAGGTATTCATGGATGGGATCCAATTATGAAAAGCCTCTATCATTTATATGGTTTTATTTTAGTACATGAGTACTTTAGAATAGTCACATGGAAGTCTGATTTCTTTATTTTACAAAACCTATTAAAAAAAAAAATCTGAGGAAATTGCAAACTATGCAGCAATCCTCTAAAATAACTGCTTTAATAAAGCAAAAGTTGACACCATTATTATAACACAGAAACCATTATTATAAGACAGGAAACAAAGGTGATTCTTACCTGTAAAGCCCTTGTTACACTCGCAAAGAAAAGTGTTTGGAGTAACATTGCTGCAGTTACCATTGAAACACGTATGGGGCTGGCACTGTCCAACTATTTCTGTACAATTTTGACCTATTTAAAAGGGATAATAGGAACACTGAACTTTAGTAAAAATTAATATTTTTTCCTGAAATGTCAAATTTATATGTAAAATAAAACAATATATTTTATAGAAAGGTGGATGGATAGATAGGTATTTGTGCTAAGGTTGGTCACTAGTTTTCATCAGAATTACTGAAGTTCTAAAGCAAGGCAGAAAGATATTCAGCTGCTGTAAGATAAGCTACTGTGCTCAACCACATCTGCCATATAGTTACAAATTCACATGTAGCTTAAAATGCAGAAATGCTATTAGTACTGTAATATTTGTTTCTTTTTGAGATTAATCTAGCTTACAGTTTCTTCCAGCATTGTGAACAGAAGATGTTCCCATGTGGAGTCCAGTTTAACTGAATTTTTCTTAATATGCAGCTTTCTGGAAATTACAGTTTTAAAATGTTTATGCTATTACAGCATACGGGTCTAAGTACCGTATAATTATGCTTGCCACTTGAATTGTCGCTATGACATTATTCACACTTCAACAACTTTTCAAATTTCTAATAGACTTCATATTATGGGATGCACTTTTTTCCTCCCTTACTCTTGTGTAGCCACGTCCATAATGTATGTTTAATCTCCTAGTTCTTCTTGTTTACATACAGCTTATTTACTGGACCAGTATTGCCAGTACAAAACTATGGCATTAGCCAACACTGTCCCATATAGGCTAACAGAATATTTTAAGCATTGCTTACTGTTAACATTAAGCATGATCATTGCTTTTAACAGAATTGCTTGTGAATCTCTCCATTAATTTGAATTAAAGTAGTACCAGACACTTACTGATATTATTTTCAAAGCATTTTACATAGCCCCCAGAAAGTATAAAAGGAATAGAAAAAGTACTGCATACCATCAATGTTTTCCACTATTTTACTAAACTTTGAATAATTATAAAAATCTTTTTCTCATAACACTGACTTATTCATACCTGCATAATCTTCTATTTGCAAATGCATTAGTAACCAAATTATTATGCAGTTTGAAAAGCAATTAAAAATAAATTACAGCAAGCTTTATGCAACATAGCTTTCATTTCTGTGTTCTATGAACCTCACTCGTTCCTGACTCATCAGCTGTGTTTCATAGCATAGCACTGCTATTGTGAGCGCTTAGAAGTGCAGTCCATCAAAGGAACATTGCTGGAATTCTGCTCCACAAGCACAAAAAGAGCTACAACAATCCTTTTTGTGATATGAATTAATATTTCTGGTACTTTCTAAAGGATTCCCAACCCCCTTTGGTCTGAATGCAGGAACAATATACCCATAATTTCCTTCATCCCCTTTTCTTCCTCCATGAAATCCGGACAATGGTTAGGTAAGTATGTATCTAATCACGCCGTACACTCTGGTAGTCCAATCCCAAACCCAGATTCAGTTTCTCCAGTGGGTTTTCGGTAAGTACGGCAATATTTCCTAGATAGAATTAGGTGAATTTTATCTGTGAAATATTTAATTTGGTGATAACAGTAGGTTGCACAAACTCCTTTTGAAAGGAAGTTTACAGTGCAAAACAATCGGGAAGAAAGGAGTAAGTGCTTTGTTTTGCTTGCTCTTCTACTTAAATGTTTGACTTTTCAATTAAAAAAACAAATTTTGATTTAAAAAGTTTCTCTAATGTAATTTTAAAGGTCTTTAAACTGAAAAGAGAGGTTTTGTGGCAGGTTGAATGAAATGTTCATTTCAGCAAAACTGTTTGCTGTTTTTCAGCAGTTTGGTTGACTAACTTTTGGGGGGAGCTTGCTCCAAATGATTTATGTTATTTTGGTGTAAGAACTTGAACTGCTGAACAAACAAACAAAAAACCCCAGTTACTTCTGTAAGTTCACAAGCACTTACCTGTCTTGTGCTTCAGTGGGAAAGAAGCATGATAAGAACTTACTCTGTTTTTCCCCATGATGCACTCATGAATGTAAGCAAGTACAAACTGTCTTCAAATGACTGCACAGTCTCCTATGAGCAACTACATGTAAAAGAGACCCAGTGCAGGCGTGGTAGTGGCAATGGACAATCAAATTATACAAAAATCTCACTAATGATGTTCTTATTGTTTTATTATCCATTAAGAAAAATACATTATCTATGTAACATTTATTGCTAGAGGGGAAAAGAAATACCTGAAAATTTTGGAGGACATGTGCATTCGTAAGAATCTCCAGAAAGTTCTGACTTCTCAGTGCAGGAGGCATTGTTGTGGCAAGGTTTAATGGAACACATATTAAACTTCTGGCAGAATCTTCCAGAATACTGTGAGAAACAATGGCAATTATATGCTTTTTCCCAAACATGGCTTAGACATTTTCCATGCCCAGAGCATAACGGTGCGTTTGGAGACTGTTGGCAAAATTGCTGCTTCACAGTTACGTTCAGACGGAGGCCCATGTTGCACAACAGCGGACCTCTCTTATGAAGCTCTGCAAAGTAATGAGTTCCAGCACCAAGCCAGTTAGGGTCAACTTGGTGCAGTCCTCTTATCTGGCAAACAAAAATCAACTGCTCTTGAAGAAAACTAGCTTTAGGGCAGTTGATAAATTCTTCCTTGGACACATTTACCACATTCATTCCGTAGGACTCAAAGGATGGCTCGGAGGAGATGAAGAGACTATCGCCTAACTGAAGCTGTAAGGGGCATATCTGAGGGATACTGAGATTTTGTTCTTCCGGGATTTCCCCAGTAATACTTCTATTCACGTTCCAGCATTCAGTGTAAAAGTCTGAGCAGATGTTTTCCCTTGGTTTCCATTTTATGACACTAGGTTTTGGTTCCACTCGCCATTCAGCAGTCATTTGCCTCTCACATATGACCTGCCCATTTACAACGCATAGCTGAAGAAAGCACGCGAACACGCGAACTGCTGCTTTTATAGTCATTGTTTCACTTGGCAAAGGGGAGTTGTCTTTCACACCTGCTTCTTTACGAAGGATAGCTTCAGAACACTTGTTCATTAAGGTTCATCTATGTTTTCCATGGCAGCCTAGGAATTCAAACAGAGAAAAATATTTCCGTTTTCACACCAAATACAGTTGAATATCAAACCCTCATTACAAAAATAGATATTATACAACAAGGCAAGATCTACATCTAATTACACTGATGTGAAACCGGAATAAGTCCAATTAACTGATCAGAACTACATCGCTGTAACTAAAGTCAGATTTTTCTTATCTCATTCCTGCTAAAGATTTGATTTTCATTTAGTGCATTACGTATTGAAGAGAAAGAGCTTAAAAGCATGATTTCCATATTCCCTCCCCCTGTTGACAAAAACTAATGATAACCAAGTTAAGACAGGACATCTGTGGCGAAACTAAGAAGTAAACCAGAACATCTAAGCTCAAGTCATGAGCTTTAACCATAGATGTTTTCCTGATAATGATTTATCATTAATTTATGATAAAAGTAGATATCTGAAAATGTAGGCATGTGAATTACAGCTTCAATGAAGAAACATACAAGCACATCCTCAAATCTTTTATGTTCACATACACTCAGCAAAACACTTAATTAAATCCTTAGTTTTCAAAGTATACATCTGAAAACCAAAGGACCTTAGTCATATGCTTCAGGTTTTTGATGTACCACAGTCAAAGCCAGCAGACTACAGAGTCCTACAGGACTATTTAATTTATAGAAAAGTCTTTTTTGGTCCTTCAATATAGCTGGCAATTTTTATTGCATGGAGATGAGTGATTACAGAACAGAAAGAAAACCAAAATAAGATTATGAAGCTTATTCTTGGAGTCATACAGAAAATGATGAAAACAGAATATGATGTTTAATACCTTAGAAATTGTCAATAGCTTTGAGTTAGTAGCAGTTTAATTTGCCTTAAATACAATGTTTTTCTCCCTTTTAATCCTACAATGCCCTTTTTTTTCTCAGTATATTTATCTCACACTTTAAGATAGTGGCCTCCAAATTGACATTTACAAATGAAAAAATTATTGTAAAGAATAAACTGCATCTTACAAGGGAAGCCATTTCATAAAAATAAACGATCACATTTATATTTTGAAATTTGTTTACATTGTTTTTATTTTTACACAGCATGTGGAATGACATGTGGATGTGTATATTTCTACACCTACATACACTTGGTCTATCTCTAGTGTGCACATGGACTGATACTGCTTTGATTACATAATTTCATTAAATGTCCTCCTCTTCCCCCACGTACTTCAAAAATATTTTGGAGCATACTTTGGCCCATGCTGAAAGATCAAAGTAGGACAGGAAAGACACTATTTGTGGAAATCTTGAGCTGGAGAGTATTAAATGACTCAGTGAGCTGTTGAAAATTACAGAATAATGTCAAAGGCTGGCATTCAGTCTCTCCTATCGTCACCTAAGTCGGACTGAAAGCATCTAAAATTTAGCTATGTGCAATTAGTAAACTGGTGTGCATGTGAACCTGTCCCCATGACCTTTGTGTAGCAGAGTGACCAGCACTGCTTCAGCCTTTGAAGATCTCAGAAAAATGTGGACTATGACTAACTAGTAGTAATAATAGCAGACTTGAGGTGTAGAATATTAAACTCGGAAGGGGTGGAAACTAGATTTTGATCCTCCTCCCAGAATAGTTTTTCTTTTCATTTAATTAGTGAATCCCAACTCTGCCTTCAGACAGTTGAAGTACTCTAAGCACCTATCTCCACAGCCAGGCAAGTATGCTAATTTCTAATTCCTCTCTCTGTCTCTGTATTTCCACCCCTGGGAGCTAATTCCCCACAGAAAAAAAAGAAAGGACATGGATCTGCAAGAAAACTACTAGCCTTGTTACAGAATACTCATAGTCTTTCTATTTTGAGACCATTCCATTATCTTCAGAATTTCATGATGTTCAACGATACCATTAGATAATGTGCTATCGAATGTGTAGTTTGGATCATTTAGCATTTTTTCTTTTAAGGTAGCAGTGTTGAACTATTATATCCATTATAGGTGTTATTACATCTGTCACTATTATCAGGTGTAAAAGTCTATGGTCTATATTACTGTACTTTTAGAAATCCTACACTCAGCAATCCATCTTTACATACATTTTTCATAATGAGATTTTCTCAGGGGTTACTAAAATAGATGTTTATAAAAGGTTATTTTTCTTTTTAGACACTTCAAAAAGAAAGCTATTGCATGTCTAATGTGGAAGAATTCTTGCCCACTTACATTTTGCCCTTCATTCATGTAATTATGCATAGTTCTGGTATCATATACAGACTTCATTTTTACAGGTAAAGAAAATGTGCTTCCTCACAATATTTATATGGGATAAAACTACTGAGCTATTTTAAAATAAGTAATCAGTAGCATTTTAACGGTTGATACTCTGACTTCACAAAAATCATTATTAGTCTTCATGCAACTGAAAGATTATTATGGGAGTACTAGAATTAATAATGTTAAGTAAACAAATACATTCTGTAAAAGCAATGGAAAAACAGGGGAAGATGGAAAAGAAACATCAAGAGAGAACAAAGATTGGTTTCTTAGCAATAAAATCAAGAGGAAAAAAAGTTATATAGTGAAGAGTATGAAAAGTAATGAGCTATGCATGAAATAGAGTTGCAGTAGTAACATACATGACTTAGAAAATCAGCCAAGAAATTAAATATCTGCAAAATGCTGATGCCATGTCACGAGACGAAATGATGATGAGATGAAATTTGAAAGTGATTATGATAACTGTTATATTTTAGGTCTGCTTTAGGCAAGGAGAAAAACTTCCTATCTATAACCCCAGATGTTTCCATGTAATTCATGAAGACTAAGAAAAGTCGAAGACTGGGACTTGTATGGACACACAGTAAGATGCTTGACGAAAATCTAACTCTTAAAGTTACATAAGGCTGGGTGAAAGGCAGCACAATGCTCTATTTTGTGCTAAAGGAGAACTAAAGCAGAAAGGTTTATGCAGAACCCCAGTGAAGCCATTTAAAAGCAAAAATGAATCCCAAGTTATGTGCATTCCAGTCCAGTATCTTAAAGATTATGTTTCCTTTCTAATCAATGAGACATTAAATACTAATGAGAAAAATAAAGTACATTTTAAGCGAGATTGGAGAAATACCCACAGAAGATACCTGACTCTAGGAGCCTCTCAGAAAAAAAAAAAGAAATCTATCAAAGAAGAGAATAAATCAGAAAATGTTTAGGAACACGGTGTCAGCACGTTGGGGCCAGGAATGAAGCTCCTCTTGCCACCTCCCCACACGTCACCTGCGCTTTGCAGACTGCCCACCCGTGCTTGAGGTCAGCTCTGGTGGGATGGGGCTTTGACTTTGGATCAAACTGCTGTGGAGAGAGCTGAGAGGGAGCTGGCAGGGGGGGGGGCTTGCTGGGGGTCCCCCACCTCGGTCAGAAGCTGCGTTTAAGCTCAGGTTCTCGCCCTTTGTCCTCACCTGGGCTATGCTGGAAGTGAGCTGGTACCCGACCTTCTACCTTGCTTACCTGGACCTTGACCCTCACCCAAATATCTGAGTTACTGGTTTGATCCCAGGATCTGCCTCCTCACTGAGGAGCTGTCTGGGAACCACTGGACTGTTGGCGGGCTCTGAGTGCCATCCCCAGACCCGCTCTGCTTCTCGCAGGGGTGCTGTGGGACGGTGCCCCTTGTCACTGAGGTGACACTGTCACCCCACCCCCCCAGCACCCCTCCCTTGCAGGACAGCCCATGTTTGCTGCTTCCTGGGACTGTGATATCATGCTCGCTTTATTTCTGATGCATGTTTAAAAACGTCAGATTTAAGCACTACTTAATATAGAATCATAGAATCATAGAATCACAGAATGGTTTGGGTTGGAAGGGACCTTAAAGATCACCTAGTTCCACCCCCCCTGCCATGGGCAGGGACACCTTCCACCAGACCAGGTTGCTCCA
>JANXJC010000013.1:2387741-2428615 GCA_027564655.1 Leptodon cayanensis
CAGCTTCTTACAGAAGCCACCCCTGTAATCCCCCCCCCCCCGCTACCAAAACCTTGCCACTCAAAGCCAATACAAATACCAGAATGCATTTTTTCAAAGATAAAATAGACCCTTATTATACTAAGTGGTTTTTTTTTAAAAAAAGACTGGAGTTATTAGCAGTACTTAAGAACCAAACAGTATTATTTAGGAGCTACGTAAGTATTAAAATACAGTAATATGGTAGGAAGTAAAAATGTAAGATACAATAGCTATGTCTATAGTAATAAGTATCAGGGGTTTTTATCATTCTGGAAGTGGGAAAAAGACATTGATCTTCTATACTGCTAAACTGTTAGGCTGGCTCTCGGAACGACTGTGACCATTACCAACTCATACTTTAAGTCAGTTCTCAAGCACAATTTGTGAGACATCAGGCCAAGGATCATTCCCAGTAGGCAGTCACATGTTCTGGAGGCTAGCAAAAGAGGATCGTTTGGATAGGTCAGACAATCCTGTTAAGCCTCAAGACCAGACAACAGGCTCTGGAAACATTCAGTTACTAGAAAAACGTCTTCAGGCCTTCAATGTAGGATATGATCATACTATTTCAGGGAGTTGGGAAGCACGAGAAAAAAGACAATGTCTCTGTCTACCTGAAAAAATAATTGCCAAGAATATATGACCCAGAATACATGTCCAGAATATATGACTGCTGTTTTACTAGTATTTTGAAATATATTATATATAAAAGCAAAATAACTGGACCTGTGAATAACGGCGATAAATTAAATTGTGTGACTCACAATATTAATACACAATATTAGTTTAGGCTTTTTATACAACTTGGTAGCTGTATTCTTGAAAGTAAAAAAAAAGGTAATTAATGTCACCTATGACAGTTATGTATCATTTTCTGTGTTTTTTGTTGCCTTTCTCATAATTCTTGTATGAATTCACAGAATAAAGAATATGGGGCATCTGTATTTCAGGGATAAGAAGGAAAAATCAGAAAGCTCACAATTCTCACCGTATTTATTTTGAAAAACACGAGCAAATAGGCAGATGATTAAATCCTCCTAGGTCTTCAGGAGTCACTATTAACACTCTGAATATCAGCCAAGCCTTCACATATCACTGTCAATAACCTGAGTTCTATCTATCTGAGTTAAACCGCAGCAGGGGCACAGGGAAAATCTTTTTCACATACGGCATGGAAAAATAAGGTAGTTTTCAAAGCCAACCCTTCCACTAGTCAAGATGAGACAAATAGAATTTTAATCTAAATTTTGAAGAAGGTATCATGTGGATTGCATAAAAGAACTTCAGTCCTGATGTCAAAATGATATGAAGAGCTAACAAGTATAATGTTAGAAAGGAACTTGCAGTTCTCCTCAAACCTCTGCTGAAACTGACACTCAGGGAGTAATCAAGACTCTACAAATAATCCTCAAAAGCAGATTTTAGCTGATGGTGGGGAAAAAAGCCTGGGGATAGTAAAAAACCAGAACTGTATCATCAACATTATTCTCCAGATTCTCATCACAAGTAATGATCACAATGAGCTACCGTTTGCTGACATAAATGTCTTGGTGTTTCTGGAACAGTATTCAAACTCTCTATTTGTGAGAAAGCAGGTATCTTGTCACCTGCTTCAGTTGCGGAAACACACTACAGGACAGAAAGTTTTATAAAACTCTGATGAGATTGTGCTTGAATTTAATTGCCGAAAAGATCTGGTTTGGACCTCATGCTGCTTTTATTCAAGTGGTGAATTTATTCAGCTGTATTTGTGTTACTAGTCAAAGCAGCAACACTTCCTGGCTCAGAGGAAAAAGGTTACTGATGCATCAAAATTAATTTACATTGGTATCTGAACTTTGGTTTCCTTTTCTTAAAGCAACATTGCTGCAGTGGTAGGTTTTGGATGGGTAAAATGCATGTATTTTACTCAGTCTTTCATCATGATCTCAGAAAATTAATTTCTCACACAACAGTGAGAGATTCCTTGCTTTTCTCCTGATCATTCATGAAGAGGTGCATGTGCCAGAGTAGCCTTCAGCTCTGAGGGAAGCGTGCAGGCTGTAGGTGTCAGAGCAAAGCAGAAACTGCTTCAATGCTTCCTGCTGAGAGCACTTTTTTCCTAGTAGGCTTTGGTAAAACTCAGCAGAGCTCAGGGGGGGGAAAAAAAACCCAAAGCAAAACAAAACAAACCCCTTAGAACATCTGAAAAAGATGAAAAAAAATAGTGAAATCTCTCCAGAACTTCTAACTTCTAAACCTAGAAACTGACTGATGGCTGCTGACCCTCAATCACCTACAGCTTTGAAACAGATACACCTCTTCATTTTTTTCAGGAGCCAGATGGTATTGTATTTCTAGGACTATTAGAACAAGATACTTATAAGCTGCAGTTGATCAAACAAGAAGAGAAGGATATTTTAAACAGCATTACTAATACCCCTTGTGTAACTGAATGGTATACCCTCTCCTGTGGTCCAGCAATTTTCAGAGCTCTTTTGGATCGAAAAAATGACACTGTTCTCTCCAGGAAAGTAAAAACCCCTCTCTGTATTTTCTGCAGCCTCTGAAGCCTCCACCCTGTTCTTCCCAAGATCTCCCCAGGTCTGTTCACGCTTGACAGTCCTTGCTTACCGAGGTTCTTGCTCCCCACTTGCATGGCAAGAGCATCTTCAAAAGCTCACACGGAGCTGCAGTCAGCCAAAGCATGATCTTTCACTCTTTCCATAGAGGTATCCTTACGCATCCCTTAGGACAGGGAACATACATAACTTCCTTCTCCGCTGCCCAGCCACACTTCTTTTAACATATTATGTGAAATACAGTAAAATGCAAGCAAACAAATAAAATTTATACCATCTGTTAGAAGTAGAGGGAGACAGATGTATCTTAGAGGGAAACCTATAAAATTAATTGGTCAAGCTGAGAACTACATATGAAGTTCTAAAAGCAAACCAGAGGATATATTGTCCACCTCTTGATAAGAGTGATTGGAAGTAAACATTTATTTCTGAACTGAAACACAAAAACTTGATCACTTAACTACTAAGGAAAGAGTTTCTGGGTTTCCAAGTTTCATTTTTCTTATTTTGGCACTAGAAATGTTATGCAACATGAAGACACTGGAAATTTTTACCTAAGTTCTACAATTTTAGTCTGGGTTACAAATAGCATCAGTCACGGTGGCACTTTTAACATTAAAAAGTCTTCAACATTAAGAAGACTTAAAGACAATGTTTAACATGTAGTAAATTTGGAATATTATATTAACTATTATGTAAATAATTTCTGAAAATTAATTCAACTTACTGTTCATAAAATGGCTTCTGAAGCTTTTCAGAAAGTTGTAACAACATTCTAGAAGCTATAAAATATTTTTAATTCATAGCAGTTTCTTTTCTGAAGGAATATGTTGATAAAAATGCAACCATTTAATTTTAGAAAAACCTATTTAACTGTTCATGGAATTGTTTTGTTGTTTGGGGTTTTCTTCCACAAATATTAAATGACAAAGGAATTAGTTTCAGATATATTGACTAACTTATCAGGGAATTCACCTCACATAATTGAGGTTTACAATCTAATTATGTTCTATTCTCACTTTTGGGTCTTGTAAGTTTTCCAGCATTTTGTCAGCTTGTTTTGTGCACAAGCATTCTTATTCAAAAAGCAGTATCTGTTTAAAATATCTCATTTGTTGACTTCCATAACACATTGCAATACATGAGCTATACTTGGAGATTTCAATATCCATTTGAGACATTCGCAATTACTTTTATTTGATGTATGATTTAATTCATGATCTTGCATTTTGCAATGGTATTACTCTACTTTTCCATCTGTGAAATTCAATTGTCACAAATTGTTTTCACTTCTTAGGGTCCTTTATCAGAATTAAGCATCACTGGCTCTTAAAATCTGCACATTTGAACAATGTTTCTAATCTGTTTTCTAGAAAAAGAACTAATTTTGCAAGTTATTTTGTGTAAAATAAAGCTGTACTTCTGCATTACATAAATAATGCAGATACATTTCTAAAATCTATAAAATGTGACATTTCAGTACTCCTAGTCTAGAAGTTGCTTATTATTTTTGTTAATCATTCTTTGCCTAGTCCAGTGTATTGTGTCAGGCAGAAATACAGATAGAAAAATTCTGAAGTAAACTCAGACTTCTAATTATTAAATAATTTATAGTAATATTTAGATAATTTCCCTTCATGGAATGATAGCTGGATTTTTGTTGGGTTTTAGGTCGTCTGGAAGATTGGAATGTTAAAACAGATAAATTATTTCATTGCAAATCAAGATCTGTAACATCTGGGCTTGGCTCCTGCAGAAAAGACCAGCTATAAAAATGATACCTGAGACAGGGAATCAAAGATCAAAGTCGAAGTATTACAGTCAAGAATGTGACACTAATGTCAATTTACAATTGTAGGCTGTTGGCAATAGAATACCCGGTTCTACATATAGAAGTGTCATTTGAATTTAGAGTTCTATATTTGGCTTTCACAGAATCACAGAATGGTTGGAAGGAGTCTCTGGAGCTCATCTTGTCCAGACCTCCTGCTCAGGTAGGATCACCCAGAGCTGGTTGCCCAGGACTGCGTCCAGTCAGGTTTTGAATACGTGCGCAGGTGGGGACATCGCAACCTCCCCGGGCATCCTGCCCAAGCGTTTCACCACCCTCACAGTAAAAAAGTGTTTTCTTGCATTCAGGTGGAGTTTCCACTGGGGACTGGTGAGGCCACAACTGGAGTTCTGTGTCCCGTTCTGGGCTCCCCAGTAGAAGAAGGGTACAGACATACTGGACTGAATCCGGAGAAGGGCAACTGGGATGATTAAGGGACTGGAGCATCCTTCATATGAGGAGAAGCTGACAGAGCTGAGGCTGTTTAACCTAGAAGCAAGAAGGCTCAGTGGGGATCTTATCTGTGTGTATAAATACCTGATGGGAGGGAATGAAGAAAACGGAGCCAGACTCTTCTCAGTAGTCCCCTCTGACGGGAGAAGAGGAATCAGGCACAAAGTGAAACACATTAAATCAAGCATCCCTGACAGTGTTAATATTATCTGAGCCAACACTGGGGAAAGTAATTTATAAATTTGGTATGCCTTAAATGAACAGCCAATATTCCAGGGCTGAGTTTTCTGTAGATGAGACTTCTTTTAGTTTTGGGTTTACGTGGCAAGGTTTTGGTAGCAGGAGGGCTGCAGGAGTGGCTTCTGTGAGAAGCTGCTAGAAACTCCCCCCATGTCCCAGAGAGCCAATGCCAGCTGGCTCCAAGACGGACCCACCACTGGCTAAAGCTGAGCCCATCAGTGACGGTGGTAGTGCCCCTGGGAGAACAGAGTTAAGAAGGGGAAAACACTGCTATGCAACAGCAGCTGGAGAGAGGAGTGAGAAGATGTGAGAGCCCCAGCCCTGCAGACCCCCAGGTCAGTGCAGAAGGAGGGGAGGAGGTGCTCCAGGCGCCGGAGCAGAGATTCCCCTGCAGCCCATGGAGGACCCCAGGCTGGAGCAGGGGGATGCCCCTGAAGGTGGCCGTGACTCCATGGACAGCCCTTGCTCCAGCAGGGTCCTGGCAGGACCTGTGGCCTCATGGAGAGGAGCTCACACTGGAGCAGTCCATTCCTGAAGGACTGCATCCTATGGAAAGGACACATGGGAAGGACCCATGCTGGAGCAGTTTGTGAAGAACTGCAGCCCATGTTGGAGGAGGTTGTGGAGGACTGTCTCCCGTGGGTGGGACCCCACGCTGGAGCAGGGGAAGAGTGTGAGGAGGAAGGAGCGGCAGACACAACGTGTGACGAACTTGCCGCAAGCCCCATTGCCCATTCCCCTGTGCCACTCAGGGGGAGGAAGTAGAGAAAATTGGGAGTGCAGTTGGGCCTGGGAAGAAGGGAGGGGTAGGCGGAAAGTGTTTTTAAGATTTGTTTTTATTTTTCATTATCCTGCTCTGGCCTTTGATTGCCAATAATCTTGTTTCCCTGAGTCAAGTCTGCTTTGCCCGTGACAGTAATTGGTGATTGATCTCCTGTTCCTTATCTCAAACCACAAGGTTTTCATTGTATTTTCTCTCCCTTGTCCAGCTGAGGAGGGGGACTGATAGAGCAGCTTGGTGGGCATCTGGAGTCCAGCCAAGGTTAACCCACCACAGTCATCAAGTTCTTTGAAGGAGTTGGGAAGGGAGTGAAGAAAGAGGAAGTTAGCTGTATGGCTACTACCCAAACATTTCAGAATTCATACTATGCTTTCACTAAGAATTATTGCTTGACAAAATCTATTCTTAGTCCCAGTTGGAACAATGGGTAAGAGGAGATTGGTTTGTCATAATGATCTTCTGGATCTCTGTGATCTTTTTTACTTCTCTTTCTTCATGGGTTTAGAATCACAGAATATCTCAAGTTGGAAGGGATCCATAAGGATCATTGAGTCCAACTCCCTGCTCCTCACAGGACAACCTAAAACTAAACCAGATGACCAAGAGTGTTGTCCAGTCACTCCTTGAACTCCGACAGCCTTGGTGCCGTGACCGCTTCCCTGGGGAGCCTGTTCCAGTGACCGACCACCCGCTCAGTGAAGAGCCTTTTCCTAATGTTCAGTCTGAACTTCCTCTGACGCAGATTTATTCCATTTCAATAAGAGTAGAATGGTGAACAGATATGTTAACAGACACTGCTCACATTTAAAGCTTAACTGTTAAAGCAGCAATCTGCTGGTCCCTGGTATTTATTTCAGATCTTAAAAACTGCCCAACTATACTTAATAAATCATAAGCTGGCCTTGCTGCTGCTCTCATTATATTCTTGTTAAGATTTGAAGATGAAACTCCTTGCAGCTATGGGTTACAAAATTTGAAATATTCAAAAGCAATGGACACAAACCCTGAGCTTTCTTAGCTGCCACAGTTTCACTCACTTATCTGAAGCTATGACAATATTTTCTCTGAACAATTGACCCATTACGATTCCACAGCACCCGTTGCCACTACAAGCTTTATTACAGTCAAGATCTGGGCAAGATCTGGCAAGGTTCTAACAGAAACTGAACCAGAAGTTGTATATTAACTTTATCATGATCTGTGCTAAAGCTGGTGGGTCTGTCAAAGTTGTTTATATAGCTTTCAGGTAGGAAGTAGTTTGTGACCGGCCAGACTAGGCCATAAACAGAGAAAGTTCGATTCCTCAAATCTGATTTCTGAAGTCTAGGTAGAAGGCTAGGAGAATGCAGGGTTGCAAATATTTGCCCAGAAAAGTTATAAACAACTCTTTCCAGTTTATAAATAGCTTATACAAAACTTAATATCTTACATAGAAATTTTCAAGTTCCAGTGAGTGCTATCAAATGTTAAATGAACACCTATAGGAAAAGATCATGGATAATTATCAGCCGTGGGTGTAAGCAAGCTACTTAACAGCCTCAGGAAAGAGTAATAGTATGTTAACATTTATATAATTTCTTAGTTTTTATGTATCATTGGAAAAAAACTGCAAAAGGTATGGTAATTTGTTCGTAATACTTTTTCTCATACATTGTATATTTTATGATTATTGGATTTATATCTAATACCTCCCCCAAAATCTACAAAGCCGACACTACTAATTATAGGAAATTTTTTTACATGAGGGTGTCTGTGACTGGCTGATAAATCCCTAGAATGGGAGAAGGCTCAGAGGAGGTGGGCAAGGGCCATGTGCCCACAAAATCCAGGGAATAATGCAGGGTGTGACTGACCACAGCTGTTGCAAAGAAGCTGACTTTATCTCAAGGCAAAGGGGACCAGAGGGTGGTCTTTGGTTTAGATGAACAGCCAGCAGTTAAGTGGATCAGCTGGTGGTGTAAATGTTTCTCCCTAAGTTCATTAAAAGTATGAACATCTCCCTGAGTTAGCCACACCAGCATGGGGTGTGTGAATACATGGCTAAACCCAACAGAGAGTACAAAACCTAGACAACTAGCAAAACAATTTTGAAGATAGCAAGGGGATTGATCCAGTTTCAACCCCCGTTTCTCCTTTGTGGTGACTGGGGACACGCAGTGTTGTGGCAGTGAGCATATCACAGAGAGCACTAACGGGGATCATAGCGGCATTGTCATTGAACAGCATGTTGCAATTTTTGTTATATTTTGCGAAGTTTAACTTACGCTTGTATTGTGTTATGCACTGTATTTTGTATAACTCTGCTAAATCAAAAAATCCCCTGTAACATCTTTATCTTGAAATGAGTAAATTTCATATCAAACATCACACCTTCCACATGTGGGCTACCTAAAAGAACCTGGTCAGAGAGTATTGGAGTTGTGACAGTGGCTTACCTGAAGAACTACTTAATCATATCATTCAACATGATTTATATGCAGACTTCTCATTTTGCTCTGTCTGATTTAAAAGCATGCTATGGATTTCACTAAAATGATTTAAAATAACTAAATTAAGATTTTAATTTAGGACAGCAAAACACTTGCAATGTAACTTGTACAGTGTGGTCTTTTCACTCTTATATTTTTTTCTTTATTTTACTCTAACTTAGTATGTGTCTTCTCTGTGTCATTACTACTACTAATCATTACACATTAATTATGATGAATATTATTCCTATAGCTAATCATATAACAAGATTCTAGAACATTGGCTTGCACAAATGCAGAAGACAAAGTCCTACTCCCATGTATCTTCACAGACTCACGCTGAAAATTAAAAAATATTAAAGTAAAAATTTATAGCAGGGTCAGAAAGGTACTGACTTTTCCAGAAAGTCATGAGAAATATGTTTATCTGCAGAACTTCAGTCCTTCCCTTCTCTCTGACCCGAGACCCCCCCCAATTTATTCCTTTATACTTTTCCATTTGGCATATCTTACCTCTCAAAAGAGTTTTGTATTCTCACCATAGACTGGTTGAAAGCCTCTTTTAATTTCCTTACTATATCCTACTCATTTCCCCCATTCATAGCTGTAATAGCCTTTCTGAGAGTGGGATTTTTTCGAGTTGTACGTTTGTTATTGCTCTGTTCCCACGCCTTGCCTTGTGAATGCATCTTTCAACTTTCTTTTGTGGATATACTGTGTCATTACAAAAGGATACATTTAAAACTGTTGAAGGTTTTACTTCTAAGCCATGAAACCAAGACCTGTCAGAATTAAGGCTGAAACTCTGGCCTGACATTGGCCTCAGTATAAATCCAGTGTCACAAGCAATCCTCTTAACTAGTTCCTTTTTCCATGATCATACTTATAGTTCACATAGAAAATTATTATAATCCTTTAAGAAGTAGGAGTACATTAAATTAAATTCTTTCAAATTTATAGTGAAATCATGCAGATAGACACAGGATAGGTAAGGTAAGAAATCATGTACTGCAGAGCCACCTCAAGTTATTTGTCATAGGTTGACCGCAGTATAGAATACTTTGGGCAGCAAACTGACACTCTCTGGAATGAAATGGGAATAAGTAGATTTCTTAGAGACAAAAGCTCAATCTCTTTTTTTAAGTTACAGTTAGTAACATACTTTCCCCTAATTTATAAGCAGTCCTGACCAAACAATAGCTTGTTTTGATTATTTTAAGATGCTTGGAGGAGAATCTTCCTCAATAAATTTTGACAATCTGTTAGTTTTTTGCATAAAAAAGGAAAACTTTCATTAAAAGTGTAAAAAAAAAATAATCCACCATTTCATATTGTTGTCCATTTCAAATAGGTTGGGGTTTTTTTCATTTCTTTGCCCCTTTCTCCTCTTGTCCCTTTAAAAGGGGAGAACACAGAAAAGTAGCTGAAAAAAACCCCAAATATTTTGAAATTTTTATTTATTTTATTTTCATTTGTTAATCAAATTACAAACCCCACCCAAACAATTCCCTTTTTGTTATTTTCAAATAATGAAATACTTCTGCCAGTACCCTGCGTGCATCCCTTTTTTACTAGTGCATTCCCACATTTGTCATTGGGTTCTAATCTTACCTCCACACAGCCAATGTGAAGGTGAATTAATTGAGAAGTGCTGTGTTTCTATACTTTCCTTTGTGTCACTTCATATTTTCACCAAAGTTTTTGTGTTGGAATTTTTTTCTGGTTGTTTTATTATTTGACACAAATTCCTATTCACTTTTTGCTTTCTGCATATTTGAGCATAGAAACAATTCATATGGCTCCCCATTTCCTTTTTGCCAGAGTTTACTGTACTTTGCCTTGGCACAATATGCTGTCTCTGTACATTAGAAAACAGCTAACTGTTCCAGAAGTAAATGAGCCATCCTTACTCTGAAACAGATGTAAGATAATTTAATATTCAAATGACCAAACCACCCTCACCCCCCAAAAAAGAAAAAAACCAACCCAAAAACCAAACCAAAAAAACAGTCCCCTGGAATTGTTCAATTTACTAGTATGCTAAATAGAATCATAGAATCATAGAATCATTGAGGTTGGAAAAGACCTTCAAGATCATCGAGTCCAACCATCATCCATGCCCACTAGACCATGGTACAGAGTACCTCGTCTATGTGCTTTTTAATAGAGTCCGAATCTCCTAAATCTCCTATATTGTAAATATCTTCCTGTCTTCTCTAGCAGTTATTGCATTCTCCCTCTCCCTGTTGTGTTTTTCCCCCTTCCTCCATTTCACCAATAAACACATACTTTTGAAAAGTCTCGTGAGGGGCTATAACAAATTTTTGAAACCGATTTTTTTTTCTTTACTAGATAGTTTTACTTGCTCATCTTTTGTAATCTGAATGAGTAAATAGATAAATAAGTTTGCATAAAAGCAACCCCAGTATGGTACCTTCAAACATTGGTCTTGGTTTTGAAACCTACTTACCTACTGTAAGTTTTCCATAGGCAAACCCACACATATCTACAAATTACAAACTCATTAATTAGGTACAAGTCATACTGTTCTTATATTCAATCGTGTGTCAATTTTTCTTTAAAGTTTCATTCCAAGATGTAACATAGAGCTTGGTATCTATGGAGCACATTAGCTAAGCTACACAGCTTCTCTAAAATAAATCTTTGTTGTAGTATTATATGTAAGCATATGTTGCATTTGGAAATAATCTTAAAATGATGCTAATTATTTCAGAATGAATATTTAATGCAATCAAATAACCCTGTAACCTCTTCATTTGAGTTTATTGAACCGATGTAATACTACATTGTTATACCAGACAGAGGATTTGTCTTGATTCGTAACAGTTTAGAAATGGGTTATGCTTGCAGCAGTTCACATTTTGACAATACAAATGTACACAATTTTGATTTTTTCCCATTATTAAAATTCTATGATTTTTTTAAAAGAATATATATATTTTAAGTAATATAGGCAACATACTCTTCAGTGCTACTAGGAAAAAAAAGCAGAAATTTTTATTTCCGTCTAATAAATGCAAAGATCATTTTAGAATTGTAACTGGCAATCAATGTAACATTTAAAAATATAATAGAAAAAAGAGGAAGGCAACTATATACAAGTAGGCTGCTAGTTAACCATCAGACTGAAATATTTTCAAATGGTAATAATTCCTTATAAAGTAGTTCCGCTTAACATCTGCTTAGCTAATTGGTGGTAATTGTACTTACAGAACAGGCCAGGATATTATCCTCTAACTCACAGAGTGCCTTTATGACTGAAATAGTCAAACATAAACTTATGACCTATTTTAAAATTCTTATTTATTTCCTTGTAGCACGGAGCAGACATTGCATGAGCACAATCACAATAGCTACTTAGAGGCATTTACTACCATTTAGAACCCCTATCCCTCCTCTACTTGAGCATAAGATGAACTGCCAAGAGTTAGGAGCTTGGGGTATGCCTAGTAACTTTCTGCAGAAATATTCAGTGATGTGCTAGGTTTTCCTACATTTGCTAAAGAGGGCAGCAAATGAACCTTATGTGACTGAAACTCTCTCAGAGTAAACATGGGGATTCGCAACATAGGAGATTTTGGTGTGGGGAGGAGAAAGCTGTGAACTTAAATGTTGAATACATAGAAAATTATTAGGAAGAAAAAATGTCTTAAAGAAACATAAAGAAAAATCTTGCTCAGCATAACACATTTTGTAGCGTGCAGTATTTAGGGCTATGGTTTACTGGTCAGGTCTCCCATTTACAAATCTAATACCACCAGTGTATGTCTGTCATCATCTTGGTATCACTTAAGTCCAAAGCACATAACTGGGGAAAAAAGAGAGAGAGAAAGATTTATGCTCTGTTTCAAAACTGTCTATTCTGGCCTTTAACTGAGTAGTAGAAAGCGTAATCTTTATGGTAGAAGTCACTTTCCCATGAATACATGAAGGAGTGCTAATGATGCCTCATACATACGGGAGATCACTGTAAAAGATGAGTTTACAGAGGTAAGTTATAGGCTTTAGGAAAATGAGATTTGATCATTCAAGCATCTCAGGTGATGATCATGAGAACAGTTAATGAACTTGAAAAAAGGTGTTAACTCTCCTGAGACAATCTCCTAGTGGCTGGGAGGTAATGATACATATTTGCAGAAGCAATTGCAGTAAGACATAGCAAAAGGAGAGTCAATTAAAATAATTATCGGAAGTGTTACTCTATGTTGCTGTATTATAAATACAAAAATCTATTACTGGAATTTAAAAAAGTGAAAAAACCCCCAACATGTAGGTTTTAGATTGCCTAGTCTAAAAATTAATACATATCTCTTCCTTTCCCATCCAAGCAATCAATCATTGCAGGAGGTTAATTATGTCTGTTAATGGAACACAGATTTCAAAATACCGTGATTTCAGGAACAATGCTGAATTCTCAGGTAACCCAGACTCATTGTGAAGACTTTTGTGACTGTCCAAAAATTTCACAGATCTAGTAACCTGAGAAAAGTAAATGCAGTGTTCCCAAACTGAAATCAAACAATTCACATATTATTTGGTAGTATGACTTCCAAAACTCTTTTGGAAAGTGTTTTTGTCTAAAATACTTTTTGCTTTTTAATAATGCAACTGAGAAGTGCATATATGCCAGTTACAAGAGAACAATGCTTCATGAACAGGGAAGACCTTCATTCTGAAATCACCTGAGAGTACTCCAACACATTCTCACATCCTTTTGATTACTTACAGTTAATTCAGATCTAAAATAACTCTGTTCATTTGTAGTCTGCATTTCTGGAGTTAAATTGAATAAAGAGGCTCTTCAACAAACATTTTCTTATTCTTCAGTCACAAGCTTCCTGACCTCTATAACTACGCAGCTGATGAAAGTCTAATGTTGAAAATAGGAGTGCAAGATCTGACAACTATAAAGCAAATTATTCTGCAGCTTTCCTGCATACCAACCCCATCCCCACCCCCAAAACCCAAAAACCATAGCAATCTTCACTGGAGTAAGTCCATTACAAAGCATGCATATAATTTGTTGCGTTTAATCGATACAGTTACAAGTTTTAACTTCAGCAAGCTATATTCAGCTTGGGAAATGAGAGCTAGGATCCAGTTCTGATGCAGATGGTGTTATCATAATGTAAGATCCACACAGTCTGAATGTTTTAAAATAATTACTGTTTAACATGCAAAGAAGAACGAGGCTTGCAAGGAGAACAAAAAAACCGCACACTAATTAAAAGTGTATGAAAAGTTAAAAAAAAAAAAAATCTTGATTTCATCAATGGCGGTGCAAATTTGAAACAGGAATGTATTCTCAGCAGTTTCAAGAATTGCGTTGTCACCAATTATTTAAGATATTAATAAACACATTAAAGAGTATGGAAAAAAAATCTATGTTAACAAACAACTAATAGATGGCAGCACTGCAAAGCCTTTTCCATTTGTAGCAGAAATGTCATGCTTGAAATGTATATCAGCATCGTTCCCATAAAACGAAATGCAGCTCTTTCCCCTCTCTCACAGGATGTCTCCTCTGAAGTTGTGGCTCAGCCATGAAAGGAACCTCCTGCATCAGAGGAACGCTAGCAAAGCAACTACCCCCCATCACCTCCCGCGTGGCTGCCTCAGAGACTTCAGCTGGCAAACTGCTGCAAAAGCAAAGCCAAAACCTGAGGATGTGCTCGAGAGTTTACTTGACAAAGTAACACGGAGATAAGGAGTGAGGCAGCTGCGTGCAGGTGCTGAAGAGATTTTTCTGTCAAAGAAGAGTTCTTCAAGTCCATGTACGGAAAGAAAAATGGCTCAGTTAGTCGAAGCAGCATGGCAACTAACAATCCTGTCCAAGGCTTGCTTAACATACAAAGAAGCTTGAAGGAGCTTGAGAGATGCAATACTTTTTCTCCCATCTTATCTAGAATCCAGAGGCATTGATTTCCTGCTTTTCTGGTCAAATCCCCCTTTCTTTTCCTATTAGGCTGAGCTGGCGTGCCTAGCTAGCATTGGATGTCTTTAAGTTAAGTAATATATTGTCCAGAAAATACTTCTATTCCTTCCCTATTTCTAAATTTCTCACTTTACAGGATTCCAGGTTACCTCACGTAAACATAGTTTGCTCCAAAATGAGAAGCTGCAGCATCCTCAAAATGTTGCATATTCTAGTCATACACGTTTTCTATTACATGTCAATAACATTTCTTAGAGTTGCACTCTCTGTCTGCAAGACGTCTTTACACTTGTATGATGGTCCCTCTCATGGAGGTATTTACATTCTAAGGACAGAGAAGGAGAAATGAAGGGGAAAATTACAAAAAAATAAAAGGTGGGATTAAAAAGAAAGATAAACTTACTAGTCTAAATGCCTACAAGCTTGCAGAATCAAAGAAACGGGTTCTTAGAGGGCTTGAAATATGATCAGGGAAGGGGCCTTGCATACAAGCCGCGGGATCAGACGCGACGCATAAGGAGCCGCGTGAGTGAAGGCACCGGGCGATTCTGTAAGAACCTGACATTCAGGCAGTCAGGGGTGGAAATCTTGGAACTGAAGATGGGAACGTTTTACACGTGGCGGAGCAAGAATAAACTTTGCTATGAAACAGAAGTAAATAAACTGACGGGATCTAAAAGTTTTTATACATGCTTATCAAAAATAATACTGTTATGAAAAATTATCTAATTAAATAAATATGTGAAAATATTGCGAGGAACGTAAGTATATTTTTCTTTTTCACAGCTTTTACTTACTTGAACTGGAATGGAATAGGAAATAGTGTTATTTTATTAATAGTAATATTGTGTATCTGATTTGCTGATACATTTCTATACTAATTTTATTTTTCTTATAAGCTTGATAAGGAAAACCACACAATTTAAAAGAAATCATGCTTTTCAACAAGCATTTGGCACAATTTAAACATATATTATATATTTGAAAATAAACCCACAATCAGAGACTCTGCTTTGAATAATGAGATGAAAATTTTAGTTAGTTAGTTAGTTAGTTAGTTTTTCAAGCTTGAAACAGATTTGGTTTAGTGTTTGGATCCAAGTACCAAGGCTTGAAAATTCATTTTCACATCCTTATATTAGCTTATAAATTATTTGACAGGTAAGTCTCATATGTACGTACAGACCTGGCACATACTGTCATTTTTGGATTGCCTTTTTTTAGTATATAATTTTAATTTTAAAAGGCATTTTCTCATAGAACTATTTCACTGGGCTTCCTGTCCATGTTGACATACAACTGCAGCACCATCAGAATAGCTTATGTATTAAATATTTTATAATCTTGTTATCTTAATTTGCCTGTACTGAATTCTAGCCAACGGTAAGAGTAAGAAGTCATTATCAGGTGATGGTACAGAACAGATTTTAGGTGGTTCATGGATCCCATTCCAAGAGCACCTGCTGAAGCCTCCTGAGGTAACATATGCTCCTCATGTTTTTACAGTACCTTGCTGGAGAGTGCACAGTTTAAAGGCATACAGTAATGAATCCATTACAACAAAAGCTATCATATTTTCCTGTTCTAGTCTATTAAGCTCTGTATTTCTGTCTTCAGAAATAAATTAAGCATCTGATTTGCAGAGGGCTAGTTCTCTATTAGCTGCCTCTCAGTCTCTGAAAGAACAGTAAAAAAAAGCTTGTGTCTTACATTGATACGTCTGAAGCAAATCATCCTCAGCTGCTTGTTTTGATTGATCTAAAGATAGACACCCAGCAGCCACTTCACTCATTCTAACTTGGCTGAAATAAGCTACGATGAAGAACCAGCAAGTCAAGATAAAATTTGTGATTTTCACACAAGATACTGGGTTAGACTTCTGACAACGTCCTACAAAAAAACCATCAATGTTGGTGCTAATCTGCATAAATGGCGCGGTTTTGGTAGCAGGGGCAGAGGCGGTGGGCTGCAGGCATGGCCTCTGGAGAAGGATGTTGAGGTTGTCCCCCGTGCTGGACACAGCCTCTTCTGGTCACCGCCACGACAGACCCACCACAGGACACAGCTGAGCCCATCTGCCAAGCTGGCAGCTCCTCAGTGAAAGCACACTTAAGAAAGATGAGAAAACATCGAGAAGGAGGCAAAAATGGGCCAGGGGGACAAGAGAAGAAAAAGTGAACAAGGGAACAAGGTCAGGGCAGCAGAAGGTGCTCCACGGCGGAGCAGGTAACATCGCTGAAGGGATGGAGGGCCATGGACAAGCTTGTGCTGGCACAGGGGGGCCCTGAAGGGACTGCAGGCCATGGAGGGCCTACGCGGGAGCAGAAGAGACAAGCGAGAAGGAAAAGCAGAAGACAGAAACTGTTACGCCCTGATCCTGTGCCACTGACCTAATCCTGATCCCACTCACCAAAGGGATCGCATGTAACCTGTGGCAATAACAAGGGGAGCGGACGGCAGGAGGAGGGGAGGAGAAGTCGAGTCTGGGAAGGGGAAAGGAAAGGTATTTTCCCAAGTGTTTAGATGTTCACCTTCTTTTTTTCCCTATATTTCAATCAGTAATTAAATGTTTAGGTTATGTTAATTGGCAATAAATTAAGTTAAATTCCCCAAGTAAAGTCTGCTTTGCCCTTGACAGTAAGTGGTGAGTGATATCTCCATCTCTATTTAAATTGATGAGTTTCCTCATTCCTTTTCCCTCTACTTTTTCCTCTATCCCACCGAGGCTTCCCCCTCCTTAGCTGTGTGGGTGCTTGGCTGCTAGCCAGGGCCAAACCACCACAGATGTCAAAGAAAACCAAGTATTTTCACAACTGTCTCCTGTTTTTACCTTAGACATAAATACTTATTTCAGGGCAGAACTTTTTTCTTTTGAAAGTGGAAGATAATTGAGTACTCACTGAAATAAGATACTAATAGTCTTTGCAGAAATCACCTCCTTTTACATATGTAGCAAATGCAGAAAAAAATTAAGAGCATATTCTTACTGCATTTTCTGCAATCCTACTGACCCCTAAAAGAAAAGCTCCAATCTCAAACTATTGAACCTCTTTTGAGTAGAGACTGACAGTGAAAATAGGTTGCATTTTGATCTTTGTAATATAAATGCTCTTCAGGCAAAAGGAGGTGTAGGTTATGCAACTCAGCTTCACTGTGACTTGGGAAGAAGGGGTGTGTGAGGGAGATCAGAAAATCTGTTTTATATAGCATAGAGAATTTCTAATTCTGTCACTTCCATATCTGCTGTGGAACATACAATCATCAGTTAATTGATGTTGATTATACCGTGTTTGTCAGTCTCTTTTCCCAAGTAACAAGTGATAGGATGAGAAGAAACAGCCTCAAGTTGTGCCAGGGGAGGTTTAGATTGGACATTAGGAAAAATTTCTTTACCAAAAGGGTTGTCAGGCATTGGAACAGGCTGCCCAGGGAAGTGGTGGTGTCACCATCCCTGGGGGTATTTAAAAGATGTGTAGATGTGGCACTTAGGGACATGGTTTAGTGGTGGACTTGGCAGTGCTAGGTGTATGGTTGGACTCGATTTTAAAGGTCCTATCCAACCTAAATAATTTTAAGATTCTATTTTAAAATTGACAGTTTATTTTCCATTTTTTTCAGAATCATTAATTGTCAATTTATATTTATCACATGGAAATGGAAAATGGTGTTAAATTTTTTCAACAACAAAGATAAATAATAAAAACTTGTGCATTTTAATGTTAGGATAACTTTCCTTGCTACAGCTTTGCAGGTAAGGATATTGATTTTCTTTGTAGCTTTTTTTTTTTCGCCTTCCTTTTTTTCATTTTAGAGGAAGTGTGCTATCTATTTTTTTGTAGCTAGATGGAAATGAAAACAGAAGTCCTTATAGAACAATACCCAAAGCCAGCAGTGAAAATTACTGTCACACCTTTTCCACACAGACAGCTAAAACAGATGAAATATTTGAAATTTAGCGTGTAATAGTGCTCATTTTGACAAAGACTATGATTGAAAAAGGAATTGATTAAATAATAATGAAAAAAGGAACCAGGACTTGGTGTGAACTCATTAGGCTGAGATTCCCTTTAGCCACAACTAAGGAAACCCAGCTGATTCTGCACCTCAGAATAAACATTTTCTCTGCTCAGTCTGGCAGGTAGAGTGGCTACTCAAGGACAGTAGTTTCCCTAGGAGAAATTTGATTAAGGAAAGACATACAACCCTATATAACCAAAACGTTCACTGAAGCGTGATCAACAAAGTCTGCAAAAAATGAACATGAAATTCTGAGCATTGTTATGTAACTTTATACTGTACATTACTCCCTTAATGATAACATTTAAAGCAAAACATAACCTCTTTCCCTTGTCCAGATCCAGCATTTCACTGTAAAATAAATACACATCTGTTTACACCAAGGATTTATGTTCAAGTATTAGGAGAAACAAATCAAACTTACCATTATCTGGATTTCTGTGGAAAGCCTAACCTACAACATTTGATCGGTGTTGTTGAAATGACGGTGCCATTCAGTGTGCTTTGTTAAGGCTATTCATCTCCCTACAAACAGTGGCAACTCAAAATTAATGCTGCACTAATAAGAGTTTAAATATGCATATTTTTAATCAGAAAAAAATATCTTAAATATATTCAATGGCCTGAATGTCATACTTAAAAATAGAAGTGAACTGTGTTTAACTAGATCTGCTTTGAGGCATACGATATGTTTGAAGTTTAGTTTTATTTGATTGCCTTTATGAAACACATCTGTTGATTTGAACTTTTTCCTTGAAAACACTCCAGCTGTTTTCTGGATTCTGAACTTGACTTTTCAGAACTATAGATCTATTTTATGTTAATTCATAAAAGTGATCCAGAAAGCATGTGCCGGGATGTTATCCAAGTTTAGTGTTTGTTGACCATGATCCTTCTGCATTAGGGTTTGATGGGGTTTAGGAGACAATGCCATAGCAGCCAAATGTATTTACTCCATACTCATTGGAGGTGGTGGATGGGAAAGTCCACTAAATTTGTAGGTCATTCTCCTTTTTCCACAGTGTACAGAAAAGAGATCATGAACTGGGTTATAATCATTACTCTAAGGCATCTACTATTAGTCTTTGTATCGACAAGATTAAATTTACTTGTAGTCGATAACTGGGCTATGACTATTGTACTTTTCACATTAGCTGTCAACTATAAACTGACTCTTGCTAAAGTTATCATGGAAATGAGAGCTTTGGTGTATGTCATCTTAAATGTCTCGTTACCTTGTCAGCAAGGTGTTCTGGCTTTTGTGTGGGCAGGGGACTGGATATGATGGTGAATATTTGAGTATATGCTGAGAATGCCAACCTGATGATCCAAATCTTGGGATAAGCAAAGATGAACAAAAATTATACCACACACAAGCCAATTGTGATAAACAAAGAAAAACACTGGTCATCATCAATAATAACTTCATTTTTACCACACCACATTGGCTATATGTTTATTTTCTTCACTTAAAAGTATAGCAATGAGCTGCCCTTGGGTAGAACAAAGACCTGTATAGCTTGTTTCTTGTCTCTTGCAGTGGCCAGTTGTAAATACTTAGGAAAGAGCCCAGAAATAGGGCTCTTCTTGTTATCCCAGCTTTTGGAGACATGCAGCCAAGGAACAGCCTAAGCCAGTGGTGATAAACTGTATTTCACAGCTTTCAATGCATTTCTTGATTCATGAAAATAATTTTTATCCTCTTCAAGTCCTTCCTAAAAAGATAGGCAGATTTAGATTTATTCATGAATTCATATTTTTACTAATACACCTCTGCTATTTTTTTGCAGATTCAAATACGACTTTTTCTATACTAAACACCTCATCAGAAAGAAGTGTATCAATGTGTAAATCGAACAGTGTTTTTTAGGGTTCAGAACAATTTCATGCCAATATAAAGAGCTGTGAAAAAGTGAATAATCTGTCTTTACCCAGGCAGAAAGGCACAAACACACTCAGAAACTCCACACCTTTTAGATGCCCAGTTCCAGTTATGAAATTCATAAGCCTGAACTAAAGATAGAGCTTTTCCTGAAGAAATGACAAGACATAAATGTTTCATTTTCCTCTATACCATCTACAGGCTTTATACACTGCATTTTAAACACTTCATTCTAAATAACTAAGCATGTAAGTTTCTGTACTGCATAAGAAATGAATTCTAAATTTAAATCTAAAAATGGGATGCACAACAGACAAAATGAGAAAGTAGATGAGAAGGACGTTAACTTATTAATAAAAAACACCGAGAAAAGGTCTGTATCAGAAACTCTGCCATCTACTATACTTAAGCATCTGTTAATGTGCCCATGTTCACATGAAGGCTCATAAACAAAAGCTTTGCCAGTTTATGTTTCAACAGGAGCAGCTGCATTTTCCAATATTCTGTCTCTAACAGTACCCAGTAATAGACATTTAGGAAAAGAGGTAAGAAATGGAGCAAGTGTGAGTAAATTGCATTTGGTCACGCTATTCAGTACTGATTACTGATTACAGTAGTGGTTACTGATTGACCTGTCATTAGATTCATCTCACTCTTTTTCTACTTCCAGAAATATGCTATGGCAAAGTATTCCACAATTGTTAAATAGTACTTTCTTTTGTTTGTTCTGTGTCGGTTATGAATTGTAAAATATAGGGGCTAATAGTTCTCCATTGTTGTATGATTTTAAACACATCATTTGTCCCTTTTTTGAGATTATACATATGGATCACATCATGCCTTTGATAAAGATAACCTTTTGCTCAGGAAACTGTCTATTTCAGGTACTCAGGAAATTAAAGCCGTAACTTTAGTTTCCACACTAACTATTCAGGATACAAACCCCACCTCTCCCATTTCAAAAGAGAAAGCCCTGACAACTAGGCTGCAGAGTAATCTTGGTGCATGCACAGTCCATACACCAACCAAACAGCTATCATTAAGTTCGCAAGTACAGCTAGTCTCATTTCAAAATCAAATACGTAACATCTGTTGCATTTTAGACTTTACTGACTTCATATCAAAATTAAGTGGAAGCTGTTGACAGTGGCTTAACTATTTATTTGATCAATGTCATATGCCATTACCGGGTATAGTCTTCAGCTAAAGAAAGTACGACTGAAGACAGGAAAGAAAGCTGCCCACTTGTCTGGCCCTGGCCTTCACATCCTTCATGAAAACCTTCCAGAGAGTAGATTAGACTAAGCTCATTGGAGTGTGCTCAGTTCTGGAAAACCTTCTATAAACAGGACAATAGGGTTAAGGAGAGAGCCTGCAGTAGAAAAGATAAGGACACATTTACAACTGGAAACAAACTCAAAGCTAAGTCTCAGAAATGGTGAAAAGAAGGCAGCTTTTATGGGGATCCACAACCACACATTATTCTAACATGTAGAGCCTCTAACCCGCTAAAAGTTACTGTCTGGAAAGCAAGACTAGAGGAAAGGTCCTTGAAGAGGGTGAAACCAACAAAACGATACCAATTCTCACTCAGAAAAAACAGAACAAGAGATACACCAAGCTAAATCACAGTTCAAGCCAAGAATGAAATGGAAACATACCATTCAGAAGGGGTAGATTTGTTTTCTAGAAGCAAATAAAATCAGACGTATGTGTACCATAGAAATGTCAAAGACATGCCAGATATTTAACAGGCATAGGGGAAAAAGCACCCAGTGCTGCTAACCCAAAAACATCTCTAGAGATTATGTATGTTTCTATACCACACATTTATAGCATAATAAGTTAGTACTTTTAACCTCAGAAGTGAAGTGTGTGGTCTGTGCAGGACTGCGAATGTACTAAAAAGCAATGTCAAAATATCTACAGAAGTATTTTACAAATTATTCTCCAGGATATTCTGACAGAGGATGTTAGGAACATTACAAAATAAGTCAGAGATTTACTATTAGCAAGAGTAGAACTAATACATTCTCAGATCTTTAGAAGTCTGACCTTCAAATCTTTAAACCACTTCATTTCTTCCCTGTTGCTTTGTCATTGGGATTCATATCATTCACTTATGTTTGCATGAAAGCAACATTCCAGCTAGTGGTTACATGTTCTGCTCTCTCTCTCCAAGAAAAACATCTGTATCTACAGAAACAAAAAAGGGGTCTCTATGGAAAAGTGCATGTAAAATCTGTTCTCAGAGATAGTTTTGCTGCCCTTGCTAAATCACATCACATTGTTAGATGTCATACCAAAGGTATACTTCCTGTACATCCATGAAAAAAATAGCCTATTTTTCTGATAATAGGACAACAAAGTGGGGGTTGGGAATGGGACTTTTAGGGGTAAAAATTAAAGCCAATGTTTAAAATTATTCTAATTTTTAATGTATCTTAACATAATAATACTTTTTACTATTATAAAAGATAGAAATAAAATACAAAAATACTTTAAATAAAGCACATATATTTGAACAAAAAATGTAAGATTAAGATACTATAGAACAATTTATTAAAGGAGTCAGAAATAGCAGGAAAACACAGAAAAAAATGTCAAAATCTTAATTAATTTTTTCTTTCTTTTGGAAAAGTAATTCGATCTACACTTCCTGAAGAACTGTCACTCACAGATTGTTCCAGTTAACAGACTGTCACATTGAACACTATATGCAGCTCAGTGAAATTGGCACTGTTCCATAATTGAGAAGTTGTTTTTTTTAAACCTCTTTCAATTATATAATATCCTCAGAGTCAATAATATAAAAGCAGCAGCTTTTCTCATATGGAGGAGAACTTTTATCATGTCCTAAATTAAGTAATAAGTAACAAGCTCTTGCATTTTAAAATCCTCAAAAGACAAGTAACTGGATTAACTGTTCTTGCAGTGAGATAGATTAGTGTGGATCAGGTCATAAAAGTGACGAATGGGCTCTAGTGTAATATTTGTATGAACATTTTCATGGATAATCTATCTCAAATGCAAAAAGAGTACCTAGCATAATTTAGTTACTCTATATTTGGGAGATATTCTGTAGTGAAACTTGAAAAATTCTGTGTCTGCACTCATTTTTCAACAAATCATAGTTAATCAAGAATTAGATTTAATTAATTCTATTTATGTGAAATTGAGATTAAGACAGAAAGTATTATATGGGACATGATATTTCAACTCATGTTCACGAAAAAAAGCCCTATTCAAAGAACAAACATGCACATAAATATCAGAAGTCATTTCTGGAGCTAATTGACATGACCTGTAACATTCTCAACAATTAAGTGCTCACCCTGCTTCTGAATGTAGTGCTCACTTCTTTAATGCTGCTTTTCTGTGAAAAGTTGTAATGCACTGGCTATTTTTTCTTAAATTGTAGAGATGTGATGCAAAGTATTTAATGCAGAGCCACACAGGGAATTATTTTGAAGTTGGAGAATGCGGGCTGCAGCTGTAAGGTGTTTTACTGCAGATTGAGAGTAATAGTCTTCAAAGGGAAATCACCAAGCTGAAAGGCAAATTCTTATCCTAGGGATCTCACTAACAAGAACAGAAAGGTAACAAAGTGTTAGTAACATTTGCCTAATCCAAAGATATGGAAAGCATCACTGATAAAGAGAATCAGAACAGGAAGAACTGAAGTCTGTGGGAACAGAAATGGAAATTAACTACATTAGTATAAAGTGCCTGATTGCTAATAATAAAAGTCTGTATGCATGGAGATTCTGAGGTGGAAAGGGCAAAGGAGGACAAAATCCCGTCTGTATTAATTCATCAACTAGCAGTGTGATGGAGACATGAAAAAGTCATTGAGTTTTGTAGGGCTGATCAGGGCATGTACTTGCACTAGGTAAGGAGTTGGGCCAATGTGTGAAACACGGCAGGGGCTTAATCTGGAATATTGGGAAGAATTGGTATGACCTAATTTTAGGTTTCTAATTGAAACATGTTCATTATAAGAAAAGTATGCCTATGCAATTAATAGAAACAAATAAGCTTCAGAGTATGTGAACAATATTATGAATTATCATTCTTAATGGCCTGCTTTACAGTTTTATCACATGAGGAAACTATATTAGATTCCTCAGACAAGTAATATGGGCAATTCTTTGTTGTATACAGTATGGGTCACTGTTTTCAATAGATTTATTCGGATGCAGAAAAGGAATGATCATTAAATTAGCCTAATTTACACAAAAATACTAAACCACATTGATTTACTTATCCTAGTGAAATAAAGGCTATATTGAGTTATAATTTCTCATAAATATATTAGCGAGCTAAAGTGCAATGTTGGCACAAGAACAAATTAATATAAATGCACCAGAAATATATTTAGGAGAAAACCCAGATATTTCTAACCTTCAAACTACCAATGTTGTGGAGTAGTAAGTCAGTAGAGTAAGTGGGGCAAAAATATCTTGCTGATTTTATTAGAAAGGGGAAACAATTTACAATATGGTTGCTTACATTACCAGGGGACTGGGTTCAGTGACATGTAGAAATGTTCAAGTCCTCCCAGAATAAGGCAGACTTAACCTGTAAGACTCAGAAGGGTTTTCACATTTATTTTATTAAGAATTAAGGGGAATTCTCTTTTGTAAGTTCATGAAAGTGTTTTAGCTAATATGCTTCTTATCATGTCCCATTTCCAGAATTTCAAGATAAATGAATTTGCACAAGGCTGGTTTTTCTTTCCTGGTGATATATATAAACTTCTATGATACCCTTTGTCATTCCAAGGAGGTGAAATGCAAGTACGTCCTTTCAGCTAATAAATGGTTCAGATCTGTAAAAACAGTGTTAGGAATTTTGATCATTCGCTCTTACTTCAAACAGTAATCAGGAGAACCTTCATGTCAAAACATAGTTAGTAAATACTTTTAATTTACCTTTACAGCTATTGGGAGTCAATCACTACTGCCTGTTGACAGAAATAACCTCATCCTTTCAGTTAAAACACAGATATAAATGAAAAAAAAAAAAAAAGGCCCAACAACTTGACATGCCATCTCAATGTTCTTACAACATCATAAATCATTCATTTGCTCATTCTGAGAATACCTTCTTCTATGCTTTTAAGGTGTAATGACAAATATAGCTTGTACCTGATAATCGTTTTGTTGCTTGAAAG
Source organism: Leptodon cayanensis (assembly GCA_027564655.1). NCBI lineage: Eukaryota > Metazoa > Chordata > Aves > Accipitriformes > Accipitridae > Leptodon > Leptodon cayanensis. The sequence goes on from JANXJC010000013.1 coordinate 2,413,128, forward strand.
TTTGAACATAGCCCTGCAGCAAAGGCTGAAAGCTTCAGCTACTCAGAATAAAGCAGTGAAGGTACACTTCAAAAGAAAAAGATTTCTTTTACATAGACTACTCTAGGAAATGTGTGCTTAGGAGAGTCTAGAAGAAATCAAAGTCAAATGAAAGACTGACAAAGTACAGATCTTATGTTATAATGGTATAATTATGCATACTTTCAAAATTGTACAATCTGTAAAATAAAAATGTAAAATAACATTATCACTGTGTTGCCCCATATTATCAACATCCATCGAAGTCATGTGTTACTGTTAACTAGGCATTAGGTATACTATACCAGTACTAGTATTACTGCAGTCATGATAGTTGAAGGATGCACAGTAGAAAAATTTCTAGGACAGGAGGACATAGTTTCTGATGCTATCTGACATGCCTAACCTTTCTCTGTAAGCTAGGTATAAATCTTTACATAGCCGCAAACGACGCATCTTGAAGAGTTATGAAAAAAGAAAAGCGAAAACAGTTTTCAGCCACTAAGACATCAGCGAGAGTGAGTATACAGCTCAGTCCTCCTGCAACAAAGCTGTATCAGCCTCAGCAGTCCGTGGTAATTTGCTGTTTTCCACAACGAAGTACTCAGGCAATCTAATGACCCCCTGCCTAAACAAGCCTTGCTGCCGATTACATGTTGCCCCAGCACAGGAGTTGTGCTTGAACTGCTTGAGAACGTGAGCAGCTCAGTAGTCCAATATTATTTGACTATGAAGCTTATATATAGCTTAATAAGCTATTAAACTTAGTTGTTGTGCGTGTGCGTGGTCATGTGTTTTTTGGGGGTGCTGACCTTGAGCTATACAGGCAATTCTTAAATAACCACTGAACTAGAAAAAAAAGCAGGGTTTTGAATGACTCTCTAGTTCATCTGGCCCAGTAAATGTTTAAATGTTTATATGCAATTAAATCCACCAGGTAATCCAAAATGGGTGTATAAAGTACTCTTGGAAAGGAAGGTGATTTAAAAATCTCAGATTAAAAAAATGTAAAAAATTAGATGTCCTACTTTCTGGGCGAGTACTTAGACATATATAACTGAATGGCAGAGCAACCACTGATAGATTTCTGAATCTAATCTCGGTTTTCCTTTGCTTTTCTTGTGCAAGACAAAATTTCTTAGCAGATTGAGTGGAATATGTCCTTTAAAACAAAATATGTTTCTACCATTTTCATTTCTATTAAAAAAAACAAAAAACAAATGCTGTTTCTGCTCAATCTAGTTTGATCCAAAAGAATTGCAGCTTGTATTTGCAGCTTTGACCTTTACTTGGCTTCCACTCCTTCTTTGTTTGTAGGTCCTTCAGGAGAGTAAGGGATTGGATATGTCTAAGATTATACGAGTAAGAAGAAGACAAGCAAGTTTGGGTTTGGTTTTTTGTTTTGTTTTGTTTTGTTTTGTTTTGTTTTGTTTTGTTTTTGTTTTTTTTTTTTTTTGTTGGGAGCTTTTTATGTACCCTAATGGAAGCAGCAGTCATATTGATTATTATGACTAAATGTATTGGTTTGCCCCATTGTTATTTCTTAAAAGGTGTGAATTTAATCTTAAAATCTGTATTCTGCATTTGTAAGTATACCATTTGGGCCTGTCCTATCACCATTTGTCAAAGTCTTTATTTTCAAGTAATATGTACAATATTTCAAAGGGTAAGATTCAGTTAAGGAAGAATGAGTACTCTTCATTAGATTGATTATGCTGTTACTGGGCATATTAATTCATCGGTAACATGCTGTTAATGATCCTATGCCAAAGATTACCAATCTGTACACAACCTACAGAGTGTTGCAACCTGTTTTTCTAATGTTTATATCAGACAAAATTTTGTATTTACCAATATTTTGGACTTAGTATCTCCCCCTGGTCAATTTGCCTGGCTTTTAATTCACTACCTTTTCTTTCCTGAGCTCCAGTTTAAAACATATCTTGATCTCTCCTATGGACTGAGTCTATGTTAATTTGCATCCTCTTGAGTCACCTTAATTTCAGTTGAATTTTGCATGTTGACTTCAGTGAGAAGGAGTTTAGGGAAATACACGTGGACAAGGAGATGGCTGTTTAGTCTCCTGGTCTATTGTAAATGACCAGAGAATCACTTCTCTGTTCTTCTGCAAAATAACCTCCAACTTTTAATGGGAATTTTATTAAAAAATCCATTATAGATGGTAAAGTACCTGCATACTATGATAAGGCAGAGGTTAGTCAAAGAACAATGGTGGAACCCACCATCTCATAAATATATGAAATAACCACAGGCTACTGTTCCTTATTTAATGGTTCCCATTTAAATTTTCTTTTTCCCTGACAATTTAATTTTCAATTTCTTTACATGTTCTTTGTCAGATGTCTACTTTTTCACAAAGGTTTGAATTTACTTTCTAACTTTTTATTTTGCTGTAATCGAATTTTTACAGTATTTGTATCCACTACACCTTTCTAAACTCTCTATTTTCCTCTGCAGTTTATACAGATATCATTTAATTTCAACCCATTTTCTCATTCCAGCTTTCTTTTGTTTATTGCTGTTTGTTTTTTTTTTCCCCCGAAAACTGTTTGTCTAAAGCCTGCTAAGTTTATGACAATTTCTTCATTCATATCAGAAGACACTGAAGCACCACTCAGCTTCATAATATCTGGAATGGGTGACACATTGTTTGTCTCTTTAGTGACTATTCAAATTAGTAGTCAAAATCCTAATGGTTGCTCAGCATACAAATAAAGGCGAAATTCAGAAACAGATAATGGCAAGATATGCTGATTTCTTTTAAATTAAATAACAGTAAAGTTAGGAAGATAAACAAGAATAATGTAATTGTATTCAAAAGCACTTGAATTGTGATTCAGCCAGCAGATGGCAAGTGATGTTCCGTGAAGAAAGACAGGAAGGCTGAAGATCTTACTTGTACCATGCAAATATTCTATGAATTGAAGATCCAGACAAACCTTTTTCCTCACCTATCCAATTATAGAGTATACTGTGCTTTTGTTACTATGAGAAGGAACCCTAGCAATCTCAAGGATAAAGTGCTGAAGATGTAAAATAATTCCTTTGTAGTGAACCTGAAGAGGTGTTGTTTCATTTTTCTTGGATGTTCCAATCTGGAATGGATTCATTTGCTTACATTGTGGAATATTAATCACTATTATTTGTCTGAGCATGCTGAGGGTGATGTAATGTGAAAAGGGAAAAGCACCAACAATTACTGAAAACAAATGCAAAATATTGCCTATAAAACATTACTGCTTTTACAAGGAATTATCAAAGACAGAAAGCATAGCTGAAGCATGACGTAAATGCTGCAATAAAAATGACAAGTGGCCAGAAGTGTGGTCAGAAATAATGTGGAAAAAAAAAAAGGAACAAAAGCCTTTTTATTTTTTTCATCCTATGAGTTCTGTTGAATTTAATGTTAGTATTAGGGAACAGGTTTTGACCCTAACAACATAAATGACTCTAAAAATACAAAATGTTTGGTAACAATGTAGTTCTAACTCTCGGTGCATTTGTTACGTCATCTAAAATCACTTTTCAGGAAATGAAAATGTCTTAAAAGGCAAAAGTCAAAGTTTCTTCAAAAAGTACCAGCAGCTTCTACTCTGTACGTGGCAAAGCACATGTTGACTTACACATGCATCACCCGAAGAACTTAGAGACAGGCTTTCACAAAAACCATTCCAGACAATGTCAGCCAAGCGTCTGAAGGAGGCATTTAGATAAAAGCATGTAGTATTTTCATTAGTTCAGGTCAACATGAAAGTTTTCAGCTGGCTTTCCCCCACATTTGTCAACAATACTAATTAATAGCCAGGAGTATAATTTTCTCTTGGCATTCTCTGTAGGATGCTTGATAGCCCTCACTTTTTCTTAAAATATGCAGTTAATCTTGGCTTTCTAAACACGCTTACTAATAGAATGCATGTTAAGAGTGCATAAATACTTCACATTAAAATTATATGATTAATTAGCTGAATGGAAATAGGGCAGGAGAACATTGAAAGAAGAAAAAAGCAAATTTGATTCTTTTCCATCTTTAAAATAATTTGCAATTTTTTCCTTTGGTAACAGTAAAACGTAAATTGTGATCTGGATATAACAGTAAACTGCATGGAGTAGAGTCAGAAGACTTTAATTTTGTAGAGACTTGATGTTAATTGGCTTAACAATCCTGCCAAAGCAATTAAAGCAACAGTGGGTGGTTTGAGGATGGTGCAGATCGTTGATGCCCCATCAAACTTAATAAAATCACAACCATATTTTGCCTGAGTGGATCCTGAATGAACCACCCACACAGGACAGAGATTTTAGAAAGCCCCTGTTCAAAAGATTTCAGTGATAAGTGAGTCACAAGAGTGTCAAATGTTGTACACTTTTTGTCTCCTAGCATTGGATATAGGATGAAAACTTAAAACCTTTCACTTTAAAATATAGTTTTTAAAAAGGAAATGAGGAAGAAAGAACAAGTTCTGCTTTTTTTATGACCACATTTTTTTTTAAAGCAGATTATATTTGCTGGATTTTAAATATTGGTGCTTCTAGATAACTAATAAAGCAAAAGCAAGACGTTGTCATTTACATTTTTGAAGAATGGTTTAAGTTTCAGTCATATAACTTCAATTGTCTTTGACTGAACATGCACAGCTTGAACTCTACATACAAAATTTTAAAAACATATTTGAATTGTGCAAAGATATCAAAGCAGAGTTATTAACATTCCTAAATCGAACCACTCTACCAGCAGCTGTAGCAGATGTCAGAATCTTTCTCAGCTACTTAAAGAACTTGTTAACAGTTGCAGTTGCTTCAATTTATTTATTCCCACTCTGTTTGTTGAAATAATTTGAATGAAAATGTCTTTGCAATGACTTCAAACACTGAAGTGTAAATATTCCATTACAATTTTGCAAAACGAAAGATCAGTTTCTAGCCTTGTACATTGCATTTTTATTCTTTAGTACCTTGTTTTAGAATCCAAATTTATGCCCTTTAACATCGTTAGGAGAGAAAAAAAGAATATAAAGCTTGGCTTTGGGGGCATATTTTGTCTTTATCTGTTTCATTAGTCCCCCTATCTGAGGGCCAGATTCTTATCTACTGTAAATCAGAAGAGATTTCAAATAATTGGTTTACTGAGTCAAAGATTTTGAGAGGAGTGTTAGCTGGAAGTTTTCTGCTCTATCGTTTTTACATCCCCACTACATGGTGTATTGTAGTGCTGTAAAAAATGCTTTGGACTGAGACTTGACCTAGCTTTTAAAATGAAAAATTTTAGAATTTCAGATTTTGTTTCATGAAAATGAAAACCTCAGTCTTTTGGTTCAGAAAAATCAAATATAACAATAAAACTAATTATCTGCAAAGAACTTGGGAATTTTTTCTTATCTGGATATAGTCCTTGTATAAAGTGTAAAGCTCAGTTCATTCAGTAACAAAACCTTCTTTTCCTCAATAAAATTAGAACTTTGCCACTTGTCTATCTTTTCTATTTGAACAGAATGAAAGAAGAACTATAAGGCTAATCTGTACTGGGATCTTTATCATGCTGAAACTAATACAAGCCCTCTCACACCAGAAATTTCTTTTGTTGTTTCATTGTTAGTTTTACCTTTTCTGACAGATTTTTGCTCTTCTTTTTTAAATTTTAAAATAGAATTCAAACATGAAATATATTTTTTTACAACATTGCATACCTACATAAATCATTGATTACTTCTTTCTCATCCTTGGACTGTGAATTATGGAACAGCACATTCATAACAACAAAGAAAAAAAATCTGGGACTCAATATGTAGAAAACAGTTCTTCTTGGAGAAATAATAGAAGTAGATAAAGCTGATATATGCTGCTCAATTATAAGATGTATCTATAGAGGATGTATTGAAAATCCTTTGAACTGGATATCTTCCCAAGTACGCACTTTTTGCGGAAGTCTACTGCTCCCCCTTATCAAGTACATCTGTTTGATAGCTGCTTTTATAGTTACACTTTGTTATTTTTTTTTCTAAATAAACTTGAAAGCAGTTTTGCCTGTGTGAAAATTGTAATTAACTTTACCGAAGCACAGCAGTTTTAAAAGTACATGGCATTGACCCAGGATTTTGTGAGAAGAGCTGCAGGGTGCAGTTATGTCTACCATTAGTAAAGCTTTTATTGTATTCATATCCAAAGATTTTACCCTTTCACTGTCAAAGTGATTTAGCTACATCTCTATTTCATGAGGCCAGGAATCCTCAAGCAATCTCTAACCTGCAGTAATAAAAAAAAATTCAGAAAAGCTGACCTAAATTATTTACTGTATGAGATGGGGTTTCTTAACCTCTTCAAAGATATGACTTTGAGTTACAGACTGAAGTATTATTAGGTATATTTTGGTGCCAGTATGTATAGTTTTTCTTAAATATTTTCTGCTTTGTCTATGATAGTGCAGGATTTGTACTGAAAATATTTGACGTTTTCAAATGTAAACAAAACCTAACCAAACAGTCATATAAATATAAAAAAGTCTGTAACTATATTCTCAATGCTTTCTTTGACCATTGATTTACCCATAGAAAAACTATATAAATTACAGAAAAAACCCCACCAAAAACCTATGCACGAGTCAGAAACATACAAAGTGAAATAAATGAATAGGCTTCAGAAAAAAAGCAAACAACCAACCAAACTACAAAATTTATGAGGGGCTTCAGTAGAGCAATATGATTTAAAAGGTTGTTTTATAATAATTTTCAGCATGGTAAACTCAGAAATTCCTGTAAAGATCAAGGGTTCACTGTTCAAAGCACCGTCCAATTTCCACCAACTGGAAAAATAGATTAAGACCACAGTTTTGTGTTTTGAATTAGAAGGGCTGGGTTTTCACAGAGGTGCAAATACTTAGAAGTTTGTATTTCTGTTGTGTATTGACTTTACCCATACAGGCCATGTTGTATAATAAGGACTGAAATTCAGATAAGATAAAAAGTGAGTAGTAAACCAATGCAGGCCAGTCAGGAGTGATCAGACTAACAGTGTTATGAAACTGTAAAAATTGTTGCATGCAGTCTGCACGCTACACTTGCAAGAATTAAATTAATTAATACAAAATTAAAAATTAATTAATAGTGAATTAATAAAATGTTAATTATTACGCAAATTACATAAGTAAGACACTGTTTGTAAAGTCCAGCCAAACTGAAACATCAGAAGGAAGACTGAGAAACACAAATAAATACAATGACAGGTTTTGATATTTTTTTCAAATATTAACAATTCTGTTTTTTTTCTCTGTGAACAAATGGACTAAAACACATACTTAAAAGAAGGGATTCTCTGAAATAACTTGCTTCTTGTAGCTGAAGTCTTTAAGGTGACAAAAAAAAAAGCAAAACCCACCAAAACTTGATACAGTCTCAAAAGCAAGCAACGATTGGCTTGTACTGCCTCCATTTTATAGTTTAATGATTTTTTTGCAACTGTTGTCTTAGAAGCTATCCCCATGCACTTAGAAAGAGGTCATACCTGAGCTCCCTATACATAAACATGTACTTACCTGTTTTTCATAACAATATGACATAATATTGCATAGTAAGCGTTTCAAGTTTACCTAGCGGTAACGTATCCTCCTGTCATGCAGGCACGCTTTGCCACTCGCTTCTCCTTCTACCTCAGTTTCTTGCCAGGCGGTCACAGGCTTTGTGCTAGAAAGACCACTGAATCTCTCTTCCCGCATATTAGAGGGAAGCATGGTTTGTTTGGGTTGTCTGGGGTTCTTTGGTGTGGGGGTCTGCTTAGTCATTTCTAGGAATGTTGTATGTCTGCTGGAAAGGGAAAGAAAAATGTGAATTTTGGGAGGAAACTTTTTCCAAATCTTTTCGTGTAGTTAAAGCAAATGAAAAGTTGCAGGCATAGCATTGTCTGTCTACCTCCCTTGCATGTATGTATGCATTTATTACACGCATGCAAGATATGTGGGTATGTTATGTTTACGAATTGGGAGACTGGGAAAAAGGAAAGGGCCATTTAGGTAATGGGGAGAAAAAGGTGCTGATAACACATTTTAAAAGTACTTACAAATTTTGAGATATATTCCATTTGTTCTGCTGGTAATACACAAGTGGTGTTACAATGCTTAGAACAGTAAGCATTGCATACAAGTTGAAACTAATTTTGGTGAGTATAGATTATTTAAACATTTATTTCACTCAAAGCAATACCTGTAGAGTGTCTTCAGTAAATTAGTTTCTTTCCTCACAGTTTACAGTGGTATTAGAGTTTCTTTTTTTGTTGGCATATTTAAAATATGCTATTAGTATTACAAGTTTTTAACTGTATCTATATGTGTGCTGTGAACTAATTGATTTCAGCTTCAGACACTTTTTCAACACATTTAAAAATGCTCATACTTTTTACACAATCAGTTTAACTCCTGCTGCATATGTGAGAGTAACCCAATCCATTCACCATTTTAGAAAGGATGGTTCAGTGAAAAAACTAGTAGCTAGGCAGAACAATTACTATATTACAAAGTCCTACCATTTTACCAAGTTAGCAGTATAAATAATCAAATTAAATCAGACATTTGGTGATGTCATGACAAATAAACTATCTTTTGACTTTTCATTAACTATTACATATATACAAAAGCTTAAATTTTCCTCTTTCAACTTCCTTATTGACAGTGGACTTCCGACATCTGCATCCCCAGGCTTTGCATCACATTTGAATTGCTTTAATTGTGAAACGTATATTGTGACAGAAAAAAATTAGCAAAAAGAAGTATCTGGTTTCATGTTGTTTGATTTTATGGAGCAAAGGGATCAATTGTACTGTAAGTCACTAAGGTTACATTTATTTTAAGGTAAAAAAACTCTTATTAGAAACCTAGTCAGTTAAAATATTTTTCACTTTAGAATAAAGTATGTATATTGCTAAGATCTCAGAGACTTTTTCTACCTTTTAGAGTTTTGGTTTGTTTTTTTGTTTGTTTTTTTTTTTTTTTTTCCTTAGATGGATGAAACAAACCCCACAGAGATTTTGTTCAAATGTCATTTACGCATTACTACTTTGTACTTTGAATCTTTTTCTGGATGTGATTACCACCTACTTAGCATAATAAATTTTCTTTCTTTTACAGTAGACGTGGTAATTAAGGCTAAAGAAGTGGGTAGCATTTTCATGTATTTACTGTGCTGCTTAGTCCAACTTCTTATTTGTGCCTGAAGACTAAGAGTGTAGTGGTTACAAAAATTAGAGTCTGACAAAATAATGAATTTCCTTTAACTTTTCTTTAAGAAAAAAGTGTATCCTTCTTCCATGGCTCTAAAAGTTAATCCATTTTGATAGAGTTTGCATTGAGTGACTGAAGCGAAACCAAAGGAGCATAGTGAAAAAACATCACTTCCAAGTAACTAAGTTGCACTGATGAACAGTCCTCCTGGTTAACTGAGAAAGGAGGATTACATCAGGATTTCAGGGCATCTACCTAAATAGATAGGGTAGCTATACTTTATCAAGGTAAGTATTTGTTATTGCTGAGAGGCCATACGACACCTTGTTCTGCAGCATTTCAAAAGATTATGGAGGTTTTTTTCACATCCAGTAAAGTTTATTTTATTGAAATGAGGAATCTTTCTCGAGATTACGTCTCAGTCTGTATTTGCAGATGTTTGTCAAATTATCGTCAGGTTGTTCTGTGTGCTGCCTTATTGCACCCATCATGTATCTTTTCTGAACCCGGATATCGTTATTAAACCTGCCACTAGATGGCGAATGTTGGAGAAATTATCCTTGTTTTACTTCTAGGGCCCAATCCTACACTATGTAATACATGGTATAATCATATCATCTACAAAAAGGTCCCAGCTTGCTTCAGTGAGGTAATCTATATGCCACTGTTTGAACACCAGGTTGCAAGATCTTCATTGAATCTCACATCTTCAAATATTCTATGGCAGAAAAAAAAAAAATTCAGTGCTTCTGTTATACTAGAAATACACTGTAGTGGGCTTGCTTGTTTATTCTTCCTTATTTTCAACATTCAGGGGAATTTTGTAATTGGTTTAGCCTTGCTTAAGACCAGGTAATCCAAATCACTTGCCTGAAGTGTCTAAAGTCCAATCCTCAATTTCCAAACTACACTCTACAGTCAGTGGAACAAAACTGTCCCTTCCAGAGAGTGATTCTGGTAGACTGACTGACAGATTAGTGAGGCTTGTGTAGAAGTTATGTGACTTTGTAATTACTGTACTTTTACAAGGTTCTGGAAGAAATTGATAGGGAATTTTTTATCTATTTTTTAGGATTAAAAAAATCTCATTCATTAAGGCACTGATCTATATTTGATGCTGACGTAAATGAACCTTACTCAGGTGCAACTATTAGGAAAGCAAATAGAAGTGTTTCAGATATATTATTGGCTAGAAAACTATGCAAAAATAAGCACAGATATTGTTCTTGACCTTACTGGAGTGTATAATTTTTGTAGTACTACTGATGCTGTCCAGTGTTATTTACAAATAGTCCCACGATAGCTGAGAGGTAATTCTTTTCCTAACATAAAGAACAGTGACAGATTTTGCTTCAAAAGAACATTACATCCTTTAGCAATTACCATTGTCCCAACTTCGACTCCGAATTTTGTCCCTTTTATAGAGCCAAAAGCAGAAGTTAAACTGTTATACAAAAATGACCACTCAAGAATATTTAAATTTCCTGAATCCATCTTTCATTCCAAGATTTATAGTTCACTTTATTATGATAATTCTAACTGAATTTGCCAAACTTTGGAATCCAAGAAAGACACAAGCCATTTAGGTTAGTTTTGGGATTTTCACTTTGTATAACACCACAGTTTAAAGTCCTGTGGCCATCTAACAATTCTCCAAAAGAAGTCTAATTCTCCTTAGTCACAGATTGTCTACACAAGAAAATGCTCACTATTAGAAAAATGAAGGGAAAGAAGTGACAGGGTCTAATTTTCACTCACATTCTTAGGTCATATCATTCCCCTCATTGTATTTTAGAAAAGATGCATACACAGGACTCTCTTGATTTGTGTCCATAACGGAACTGAATCTGATGAATAATTTCACCACTTACTGTGCTAAAAATCACCATTATCTTTCCTTTAAAAATTTTGCACAGTGTCTCTTTCAGATTAGTGCTGTTACTTACTGTTTCTACAAGAATTATTCCTATATCAAAAAGAAACATTTCTACAGCCATCTTACTCACCTTGCTTTTCCTTTTATTATCTTATGGTGTCTTTTAGTCTGTCTTCTTTTTCATTTGAATCATATATAATAAACGTCTTCCCTGCATACCTTTTTATATATTTTAAATCCTTTTACTATGGTAGAAGATACAGAACTTTATTAGTTGCCATGATTTTATTATTATGCCTTAAATTTTACTATATTATTTCAGTCCATACACTTTATGTACGTAATTATGAGAGAGGTTATATTCCAGAATATAGTCATATGTATCTTAATATTTATTTCTAATTTGTTCATCCCACTGGAGACATGCAAATTAGAACAAGCTTCCGTTACACCAAAGGAGATGCTTTATAATGTCTTTGGCTGCGGTTGAATGTTGTAAATCAATTAATCGCTGTCAGCACTCCGAATTTTTATAGTTCCTAGCTAACCTTTCAACACCAATTAGTTGCTACATTTTAGGTTTTATACGTTTTTATGGGGAAGGTGGGAAATAACATGGTTGGTTATTGCTGACCACCGTTTGGGAACTGATAATTAGACCCCTGTGAACTTTTTATTCCGAGCCTGACATCAACACCTTCTTCAGCAAGGAGGCTGATGTGAACCTCCTAGATGGCTTCTCTGCACACAGTGATTCATACCTTTAGAGGGAGTATCATTTTGAGGCTCAGCTTTACCTGTGAAACAGTTTAAAAGAGGTGTAACGTAACCTTCATCTCAATCAGTATTTAAACATGCAAAATTTAAGTTTTGCTATGTAAGAATACTTGATTTCAATAAGCTTGTCTGTTTATTTTTTCTCTTGGACATGAAATGTGGAGTGGTTGAGACTTAGTCTTTTTCAATGACTTTTTTTAATTGCAATATTACAAGATTATATTATGACTGCAACCTTACCAAACTCAGCCTTTCAGCTTTACAGACTTTATCTTATCTTATCTTATCTTATCCTATCTTATCTTATCTTATCTTAAGCTGTTTTACAACAGGCTGAGCTTATCTAGTTCTTGGTGTGAAAAATGCAGAATATCACTGCAAAGAGAATTATTTCTGAAACTTCAAAAGCTCTTTCCTATGAAATGTGCATTGTGGATTTGAATGTACAATGCAGAAAACAGGTAAGTGGTAGAGGCAATGTTGTTTCTCAGAGACACAAAATGGCAATAGTTAAGTAAAAACTTGGAAACTTGGAACGCTGACAAATTTCTTCTGCATTCAGCTGGAACACTTAATTGTCTTCTTGTTACCCACCAAATGGTATTAGCCATTCCACCATCATCGCTGGTAGAAGATATGTGATTCTTTTCTTTTTTTATGCACTCAGATTATGAGATTGATGAGTAAAAGCAAGCCAGGCTTTTGGGTGATGGTGGAAGGTTGTAGCTTCAGAAGGAAGGAAATTAGTATTGACATAGATATCTTTACATTCTCACATGCTTCCAGCTTCTGACATGTTTCCAGCTTCTATTAAATGTTTCTATGAAATGTTCTCTGGCTGAGAAAAGAGTGGGCTAGAAACATAAAAGCAACAGAGAAGAGTTGGGCAAGAAGAGTCTGAAAGTATGAGATTTCTTCTGAAACATGTTTGCCCTTACATTTATTGCATATTAATTCTTTGCACTTTAACTATGGGAAGGCTCAGGAAAAAGATAAAATTTTCATAACAGGAAAAGAACTCCTTCTCTCCCCTTTCCCTCTTTCTTTGCTTGCATCTACTTGAAAGGCTCACCATCTCCCACTCTGTAGAATGTTATGTGCATTTACATACTGTTTAGATGCGATATTTTAAAATACTGACCATTATTTTTAACAATCGCCCACCAATTGCTTCCTTACTTCCTTTACTTTCCTGGAGGTGAAATTAGGAGGGCAGCTGAGCACGTGGCAACAGTTTCCTCACCTTTATTTATAACGGCTTATGTAGTCTTGACAAGCTACTACTAAACCGTTATGTTTCCTGGATGAAAAAAAATGAGGGAATTGGAGGCAGGAGAAAAGGAGAGGCATAAAGGGTAGAAGACAATGGGAGCCTTCAGCTAAGCAGATATGGTTGGATAGATATAAGGGGGATTTCTGTAAAGCCTTTTAGCACTCCTCTTTTCAAGTCCCGCTCAAGTCTTTTAAGGTGATTCCATATTGTATGATTTTAATGAGAGAAATGAGATTTGTTGTTTCAGCACAGGTAATACTGAATTGCAAAGCAACTCAAGCTCTGATGTCAGCAAAGCCTAGAATTCTTACTTCCCCAAAGATACCATATTAAATGTGTAGGCTGTAGAGAACAGTAACAGTTCTTGAAGTAGAAACCCAAAACTTCATCTTTTCATTTTCAAAAACCTCACAGCTTTGTCCTCTGATCATCATAAAATTTCTCCTTTCCTTGCAGGTCAGCCAGTAGGGAATGAAAAAATCCCCTGTCCTAAGTGTTCCGATTCTACATTTTTTATTTAGGCTCATATAACAAGCTTTTTACTAACCTTTACATAAAATGCGGGCAGAAATGAAAAAAAGAAGAGGTGGCATCTTGTAAAGTAGAGCCCAAGAGAAGAAAGTGACAGACAAATGAATTACACAAATCATCACTGGCAGTGGTTCTAATGCTAATGCTAAGGCAAATAAAATGGTAATGAAGTTAAGCAACAATGTCATTCAGATCAGTTAGTGAAACTCCTGAATAAAAAGTTAAAATAAAACCCACCGGGAGTCAGATTAAGCTTTTTTATGCCAGAGTAAGTCAAGTCTCAAAGTCAAGTTAATTTTTCCCTATATTTACACATACTAAACTGCAGTATATCAGGCCTCCAATAACAGTGCTAACTATATTTCTGGCTTATCTCAAGTGTAAAAAGATTCCCTGACCCAATACTTATCATTATTCCTCAATGTAGCCAGGTCAATAAATTCGTTATTCATCCAAGGGTGAAAAACTTGCTTTATCCTAAAGACTACATTTAGCCACTGTTAGAAACTGTAGGAATAGAGACAAAAGGACTGATATCTGAGAAAAAGCTAGTTTAGTTATGAGCAAACAGGATAATCCACTATCTGAAATATTTGTTGGAAAATTCACAATCCTGAAGGCTGTTAGTACCTTCTAATTGTGGAGGCTTTTGTGCTGGTGAACTGTGTATTGTTCAATTTTGCTCAGGTTTGTGGCTTAGCGACCTCAATTTTTAGTTTTTAGTCCATATCTTCACACTTTTAAGCCTTGCTATCTATGTTTAAAGGGATTAAGTTTGATTTCTGTGAACCGCTATTCCACTTCCAACATTTTTACCAAGACTAGAAAATGGGTTGGAACCAAGGCATTCCCAGATTCCCTCCTTCACACCCTCCTTATCCCTGAAGCAGTTTCTGTATTCCAAATAAGGTTGCAATTAAGATTTTTTTTTTGACAAACCCTGTGATGGTGATTCACCCTTTGACAGTATGGGTCTTAGTAACTAAACTAGAGAGGAAACTGATTTCCTTTAACATCAAAGGAATTCAAAAGCTTGGAATGATGAAAAGAGAGTAGAGACAAATGAAATATATTTAAAAAAAACCACAAAACAAAACACAAAAGATAGGAAAATTATCAGTAAATAATATTTTAAGATTATTTTGTCCTGTAAGTTAATTATAGATGTTCTGTTTTCAGTTCTCTCATACATATCTTATGTTTGATAAATCATTTTGTGCTAAGTATTAGTATTCTACCTCAGGTTGTACTAGCACCCAGCTATAGCTGGTAGGATTGTTGTCACTCAGCAAGGGTAAACACATGTACAGCCATTGTGGAGATTTTGTTTTCAATGTTTTGCAACAGAATTTCAGATGCACTATGAAAACACAAAGATTGTTCAATAAATAGGAAATATTATAAAGTAAGTAGGTGACCATATTTATCAGGTGATAAAAATGTCAAAATTATTCTATGACCGTCGCACTAATATGGCAAATAAATGTCACTGATCTCCATACTGAAGCACAAAAGCTTCAAAGTGGTGTCATGGTTTAACCCCAGCCGCCAGCTCACTCTCATGCAGCCGCTCGCTCACTCCCCACTGGTGGGGTTGGGGAGAGACTTGGAAGGGTAAAAGTGAGAAAACTGGTGGGTTCACAGTTTAATAGGGAAAGCAAAAGCCGTGCATGCAAGCAGAGCAAGCCCAGGCATTCCTTGCCCACTTGCCGTGGGCAGGCGGGTGTTCAGCCCTCCCCAGGACAGCCGGGCTCCATCACGCCCAACGCTCACTTGGGAAGACAAACGCC
>JANXJC010000013.1:2432052-2453049 GCA_027564655.1 Leptodon cayanensis
TTTGTCTTCCCAAGTGAGCGTTGGGCGTGATGGAGCCCGGCTGTCCTGGGGAGGGCTGAACACCCGCCTGCCCGCGGGAAGCGGGGAAGGAATGCCTGGGCTTGCTCGGCTTTTGCTTTCCCTATTAAACTGTCTTTATCTCAACCCACGAGTTTTTGCACTTTTACCCTTCCGATTCTCTCCCCCATCACCCTGCGGGACAGTGAGCAAGGGCCTGGATGGGGCTGAGCTGCCAACTGGGCTTAAACCAGGAGAGTTCAGCAAATGTAATGTTATACTAATGGAAAGAAACATTACAATCCACCTAAAATTATTCATAACTATTCCTCACTCGGGTTACATAGAAAGTATGTACTTCTAGTCTAAAAGATATCTTTTGTATTTCATGTTATAGACAATATAAGGAATAAGAAGTAATGTTGTAGGAAGCAAATTAAAGATGCCTGTAACCTCTAGGGGTAATTTTTAATTTAGTGTCAAAGTGAATACAAATCATAACTGCGTAGGCTAACAAATACATAAAATTATGACGGATTTTTTTTAGAATATTTAGTAATTGATCATATTACTGAAAAAAACAGTGAATAAAGTATTTTAAATCAAAATATTTCAGAGGCTGATATATATTTGGACTGACCTCTATGAGTCAGGGTGAAGGTGCTTCAAATACCAGTTATATGCTTCTAGGAGAACGCATGAATTACAAGCAATCGGAAATCTCATATCCTCAGCAGTTGTGACATCCTATTATTTTTATCAAATAAAAATGCTCCTTAGAGAGGTACTGAACAGGATACATAGACAAGAAATGGTAAAAGTTCTTCATATTTGATCACAGCAAAACATCACTTCAAAGATGCAAAGGATAAATTTGTTTCACTCTAGCCGGTTTATATTTCAAAAGGAGAAACAGGTAGTATTGTATAAAAGAGGGAGTATGCTGTGTAAAATATGCTTATTGGAAAAGAAAATTTTTTATTCATCCCTCTCACTGAAATATTAGATCCTACTTGTCAAACAAGTTACTTTGAACTTTATGCTATACAGGAAGAAATTAATGTTTCAATAAATGTGCATTAAAATATCTTTTGATGAGGCTTGTAACAGTAAGATAATATGACACAACAGAATCATATCAAGTTCTGCGTGATTTATTGCTTTGCATTGTCACAATACTTTTAAAGCAAGACTGTTAAATGATTTTAAAATGGAATCTCAGGGAATGAAGTAATTAAAGCCTATGTATATAGAATGGGAGATGAGAAATAATAAAATGCTTGCTCTTTTAGTGACAGTAAAAGTTATTTTAAAATTGTATGGCGCTCTGCCATACTTCTCAGGCTCATATGGTCATGTTATTTTAGTGTCTTAGATATGTTATTTAAAGAGTTTTTTGTCACCAGCAACTATATTCTACAGTTACATATATGCATACTTAACTGTAAGTATAGACTATGTAGCCATAACTATGTACATATGTATAATATTTTATAATGACTTCAACCTTTCACAACACCTTGCTAAATAAAGATGTATTTTTTTCTATTCGGAAAACAGAATCCGTAGTACAGATAGATAAGTGAACGAGGATTTCTGCATACAAAATTCCTGAATGCTTGTCTCCTTATCCCTGCCAATGTACTATTGTTTTGCTTGCACTGTAAAATTTAGCTTGTGTCTTCTACAAACTTTAGATCATTGGCACCTTTAAACAAAATGCACTAGCTGGTTTTCTAAAATGCATAGAGGACATTAGTGATCTTCGGATTATATGGTTTAATACGGGGTGGCTAGAGAGTGACCAAAAGTTAGTTACTCATTTCTTGCAAAAATAAAGATGTCAAATACCTTTATGCTTTACTTTACTTTGAAAAAATTTGAATTTAATTCTGTCTGAATTCTACATGAGCATCGAATTACAGGTAAACACATAAAAGATTGAAAGCTTGATGAAAAATTTTATCATCACTAAAATAGCAAAGGTAGTAGAATTTGATAAAATGTTCTTTATTTAGATCAGATAGGGAACTTCTTGGAAAAAAAAGTAAAATTTTTAACTTTAAATATTATTTACTACAGTTGTGATGATTACCTAAGATGAATTGTGACAAAACTTGTACCAATGTGAAAAGAAATAGATAACAAGTATCAAATTTACAAATAAATAAATTAAACTATTAGCATTCTTTCAGAAAATTTATATCTAACACACCAGACTTGAAAATATCTGTCTACGTATTCAGTTATAGTACCCAAATACTCAAATATCAACAGTATAATTTTTAGTTTGGAGACGAATTTTATCTGAACCTTTTTAATGAGGTAATGTGTATTCATAATTTATGGCGCTTAAATACTGTTTCATTTCATTATAAACAAGAAAATAAAATAAAAGAATGTCATAACCGAAGAAATTTCCAGGAACAATGTTTTTATGAAAACTTCAGTTCTACTGCAATCAGAAGCATTTTGGAGAACATCAAGCTTTTACCCTGTCATTGGAGGTGATGTAGACATATTAATATTTTTTGTACTGGATTTACAAGGTGGTATTACCTCTATACATTTGTTCAGGTCACTAGTATTTTTTTCAGTATTTTAACATCGATTAGTCTATGTGTACAATTAACTAAGAATGTAAACATCTTCTATAATATATCAATAGAAAAAAAAGTATTTATTACTAGAACAAACTGCTTGCAATGCAATAAAATAGGACACTGTATCCTTAATTGTCCAAAACCATATCAACTGAATTTCTGAAAAAATCAAGTGTAGATACATTACAGATAGTTTTTTAATTGATCTTAAAGCCTCAGATAATTCCTTGGGTATTTGCCTTCTTAAATTTGTTTCCATTTCTTTCCCATTGCAGAATGACAGTTCCAGTGTTTAAGGTGCCACAACACACCTTTAGTATTTACAATGAGAACACAATAGTTTGAAAAAATACTGATAAACTCACATAAACACAAACCTCAGCCAGGCAGCCGTATACAAGAATAACAACATCAGCCTCTGCTCACATCAGTGACCTATACATGTCTCCTTAAACATTTGAGAAAATAGATAGAATTTGTACAATGCAAAATCAATACACTATTAGTTCCTTATCCTGACCCACTGTCACACCATCAGGGCTGATATACCTTGGTCATGAAAAGAAAATCCTAGCCTCTGGACTCTATTTCCAAAACAAAATAGCTTTTTTCCAATTTTTTGGAAACCTGTTAGTGTTGGATACAGCAATCGTTTAAACCAACACACCTATCAGTGTGACAGGATACATTATTTTCTGCCCAAACTAAAAACATCTTTCCACCACGACAATGTGTTATTTGCTCATCAAAAGGGAAAAAGTGTTATCTGTTTCTGTCTACCTGCTCAGCTTTGTTGATGAGTTATTGCAGGGACACCCAATTTCTCTGCCTTCCAGATGAGATTAAGCCTATGGTTTTACAGCATCGTGGGGAAGCTTCCACTTCTGCTGATATGTGCATGTTTCAGGATAAAGAAAGGTTTTAGTCTACATGGGATAAATTTAGTATACTCTCCGTACAGTCCTTTAACTAAAAAGTTGTATCCATGCAAATATTTTAAATGCTAACATTTCATGAATTGACTTCAAATGCAATGGAGAATTCTGTTAATATACATTAAATGGTAACATCAGCAGTGTGGAAGATGAAGCTTCTGCTAAACTAGAGAACAGCATGCAGCAATTAAGATACTGATTTTTAGAAAGTTTTTAATAGCTTATTACTGTGCTTTATGTACGTTTATTCCACTGTATTCTCCACTGCTCAAAAGAACCTGAATAAATAGAAGCAACAACAAATTTCTGCCTACAGAGACTGAAGGTTTGTCTACTTTTTCCCTTTGTTTTTCTCCCAGATGGATTTCAGTTACATTTGGAGCAAGGAAATGTATTACATTTCCTCACAAAATGTAACTCATATAATTTAAGAAGGTCACCTAGTAAGCTGGTGTAAGAGGTAAATAACACTATAAACAGTGAGCCTATACTATGCAAAGTAAGTGTAATTAATTACTGTGGATAATAGGTATAGATCATACAAAGGCTATTGGGATGTGTGTTAAAGAATTAGAAGGACAGATCAATCATGAAGTGTCCATAACATCTGATTAGCTGGGGCTGATCAAACAGAAAGCCAAAGCAAAGAAGCAGGTTTTGGAGCAAGAAATGAAAGCCATATCTACAAATAGTGCATTCATAAAATGTAGTGACTCAGGAAAAGATTTAAGTCAGAATAAAGAAACAATTCAGAAGGATTTTATACAAAATAGTGTGGACAGAGAGAGAAGTGATTTTCCATTTGTAAACATTTTCATTGAATTTTTATGACTATATTTTTTAGATAAGAAAATACAAGCAAGAGTGCAACTAAAAGCACAAAACTGATATAAAAGCACTGAAGAAAACATATATCAAAAGACTAAAATGAATTAATCTGTTTCAGTAAGAAAAATCTCCAACTTTGATCATAGTTTTTAAATCCTTTCACCGGAAAAACAAAATAAACCCAAACAAATTCTAAAGGCCTTTCCAGTGTAGAGAAAGGCACAACAAGAATCAATGACTAGAACTAAATTTAGGTAAACGTATTGAAGGAAACGTGTCTAATGGGTAACTGATCCTTTAGTAAGAAGGAGATTAATTCTATAAACTTTTTGTCTTAATCAAAATGAGAGACATTACTGGAAATATGTTGGCTCTAGTAAAAAAAAGGTAGTGGGTCTTACATGAATGCAATATTACATTGTTAAACAGCTTTTGAGACAAAATCATCAGACTGGATCTTCAAATTACTTTTCTAAGAATCTATGGTATGATATCTGTACTGATACGATAGAGAAATATATCAAAACTAAAGCAGTAAATTGTCTTTCAAGGATATAATTCATTTTTAAAAAGGACTTTGAAATTATTTTCTAGTTGCTTCTGATCTGTATCTATCACTGAGTTCAAATTTCTTCATAACCGTAATGTTTTATGATAAAGATAACAGCAGTATTTGCCAAGTTAAATCTATCCGTCAAGTATGTAATGTTGACGGATAAGATTTTTTCCAACTATTGTAAATTTTCCATAAAGTCAGAAGAAAATCAATTATTACACTCACTTTGTAATGTGTAACAGATGCAAAGACCATTAAGACCTTGTCAAAATCACAAGTATATTGTTGCAATTTAATTTTCTATCATTCCATATGCTTATACCATTTTGACTTTTACAGTAAAATGTGGATGACAAGAGAAAACAGATGATACATTGTTGACAGATCTGAAAGTATAATATCAAAATATGTGTAATATTGAAAGAAATGAAAGCATTTTAGAAGACAAGTTTCACTGACAATGTGTAAACATGATACATAAGATAAACATAGAATCATAGAATCATGGAATCATTTAGGCTGGAAAAGACCTTTAAGATCATCAAGCCCAACCGTTAGCCTAGCACTGCCAAGTCCACCACTGCAGAGAACCTAACCAATAACCGATGATCCTACATTTTATAAGTGTTCTTGAAAGAGCTCCAATGAATGGGCCAGTCTTCCCTTGAATTTGAACAAATAATTTGAGTCAGTCATGACATAAGATTTTGCAGTGCTCTGATACCATTAGAAAATGGTCAAAAGCAAGAAATAAAGGATTTTCCATTTGGTTGAGACTGTAGATATCAAAAAAGTCAGCTTTTAATGAGGAACAATCTTAATTTACAGTCATTCATTCTACTGTCAAAACATGCTATTGACATAAAAGCAAAATACAACAACTTAACAGATTTCCTGCTATATTTGAATGTAATATATTGTCAAAAAGCAATAAAGTCAGAATAAATGACACTGGATTATAGAAAGGATAAAATATGAAACACCTATGACTAGGAAACAGACTTGTAACCTAGTGTCTCTTCCTTTTCTTGGCACATTTCTGTTTTTTTCAGGTGCTATCTGACTGAAACTTTTACAGCATTAAATAAACAAGGCTGCCTACCCAAGGGAAAAAATAAATCTGAAGAAATATATAGTATGACTTTTAGTTCTTGAAAGTTCTGATTTTCTTTCCAGAAATTGGAAGGTAATTTAAAAAAACTTTTCAGTAAGGATAAACATTATGTAAGGAGACCTATTAACTTAGTTTGTTATTTAAAAATAGGATGCCTTAAGTGTTTGGTGTTATTCATCTCTATGACCTCCTGCCCTGAATCATTTGCATCTATGAATGACAGTGTTATCCTACTATGCTGTTGCTGTCATTGTCGAGGGTTGTTGCAGAAAAAAAAAAAGGAATGATGAATCTAGTAGTTGAAGAGGATGGTATAGTTAATATTACTACATTAAAACCTAAAAAATATATTGTTGATCTGTAGTAGCATTTAAATTTTAATTGTGATTGTGAAATCCATTTGGCACATTAATAATTTTCCAGCAACTTGAAACTTGAACTCTCATCTTTTCAGTTTTTAGAAATGTATTATAGTCAACACTGCAAATCCCTATGGATCACAACATCATGTAACATGATGTTACTTACGGGATACTGCTATCCAACATACAGATTAATATGGGGTGCCAGAAATACTCCCTTTTGTCACTGGAGGCTTAAATTCAAATCCTCATTAGTTCACAAATTTAATTTTATTTCTTGAGCTTGTCTTAGTCCCTGTGTGTCCATATCATTAAAACAATATGTCTCCCTGAATAATTGGCTTTGGAGAATGGAATTTGAAATAAAGAAAGTGACAGTGTGTACATGTCAAGCTATCTATGGTTTATCAAATAGGGTAAAATAGAACAGAACAAACCAGAAACGTTTCAGGTAATATTTTGCATAGAAAGAGAGATGTGAACCTTGAACTACATTGTCCTGTACATCCAGCCTTTCCCTTATTATATCATTGCTTCGGCATTTCTCTTAAAAAGTTGTAACAAAAGTTATAGAAAAAGTTTTGCTTTTCTTTCCTTTGTATCTGCGTAGTCCTTTTTTTAACAGTATTACATGACAAAGTCAATTCCGTTTTTGCCTAAAATGATCATGCCAATTCCTGCTGTAGAAGGTATCCATCTGCCACTGAACGTGTAGTTAAGCTTAATGTGACAGGTTTGGAAAGCAGTAATTTAGTATAGACTAGAAAATAGGCATGGAGGCTAGCAATAGGAGTTAGAATCCTAGTAGTGAGGATCTACTGATAATCTACAAATTAAATGAATTGGACAGAATAGATTAAAATAGTGGATAAATCTCTGAGCAAATGTAAGATCCATTAAAAGCTAATATCATCAAGATATTTTGGGAGGAAAGCTGCAAATTCAAGACATCAGCATCACAGACTGAAAGGTAAGTACCTGCAGAGAACTGAAACTGGTAGATACCAAAACTGCAAGAGAAAGACACATAGCTGGCAGCCTATGGGCGAAACATCAATGGCTGAGGTCCGAAGAGCCTGAAAGAAGACACTGGGTGTGGGAACGTCATGAATTTGAATGGGGCTTGTTTGTCAAACTCTTGACTAAGAGATGGTAATTGTTTGTCCTCCTATTTGTATTACAAGAACACTCTTAACCTTTGTGTCTACTGCCACACAGATCCTCCATATGGGACCACTCTCGTCTCTGCTTTACACAGGGAGAAGCAAGCAACGAGAACCCAGGTATTCTGTGGAAATCTTACAGAAAACCTGTCTCAGATACAAAATATTAACATGGTTTCCCTGAAACATGATTACACAAGTTCTAATCATTAGATTATCCTGTGTCAGAATTCTGGTTTAAAAATTTTAGGAACATCTGAAGAGATTATCAAAGTTGTAAGGGTTCCAGATGTTTCTCAATAATGTGCTAATAATCAACAAACTGTCTGCCATGCTCAAAATAAATGCTCACACACTGGACCTCAATGCTTCCTTTCCACACTGAGTGTCAACGAAGTTTTATCAGTAAAATGCTTGAATAGTGATATAACTTATTTTAAAATGCCAATGAGCTATTTAAAGCATGTTTTATGTAGCATTCATATTACTCTACAGATTTGTGAGAAATTTAAATTTATTCTGGTCAATGCGCCAAATAACTAAAATGAAAACTAAGCATTTTACATGTAATGTAGTGACTGCAAGATGTCAGTTAGCTTTACCGCTTTTATTAGTATTAATTCTTGAAAGCACAAACTTAAGTAAAATACTAATTTTTTAATGTTCCTATTGCAAGGTGTTCTTGGAAATGTAATAGAATGCAAGAGAGTTTCAAATAATGATTGGATGTCTGAGGAAAAAAAGAGGAATATTTTCTTATACACCCAGATACAGGTATATACATAGATTGTGAAGCTAGACTTTTTTTTTTTAATTTGGAAAATACAAATTTTATTTACAAAATTATCAGAGTCCTAAATGGACATAATGTCCAGTTAGACATTACTGTTGCTGATCCACAAACATATCTCCAACTGTAACATAAAAATAATTTATTTTACAATTATCTATTATTTACGTGTTTAAATTAAGGAAAATACAAGACCAAGGTCCTGCACTGCATTTCACTGAAGCCATCTGAAAATCAGCTCTCCAGGTGAAGCTAGTCCTGTTGGATCTCCACAATTAATGGAAAGAAGGAAAGATGTACCTCAAGAAGATGCCTAACTTCTGTCTTGGACATTTACATCAGAATGAACTGCTCTCCAGAGATACCTCCTAGCTAGACTACTTTTCCACAGGCTCATTGACTGAAAGCAGCTGAGGAGTAAAAAAGCCTGAGTATACAAACTGATCATGGAATGATAATGAGCTATCAGGGTGGATCAGTGGAAGCAAAATTAATTCCAAGGTACTTCAGCTAAAACTTTCTCTATAGAAAACAGGGAATCAGCTTTCATTATATTCTGAAATGCTGAATACAATTCTTTTTCCTCATGTTCAAGACTGACAGCATCAAACTGCAAAAGATGCTGACAAGAGCAATGACAATCACAAAGTGAGTAGGGACCTGATCTTAGGAGATGAAATGGAAAAAACATGGCTTGCTCAGTCTAGCATAGTATTTCTAATATACTTCCAGGAGTTAGAATTGCAGTGTTAGAAGCAGCTTACTATAGATGTGAAATGTATGGGCTTGCCATAAATATTTACATTAGCCGAGGAACTATTATTTTGCAGGAAGCTAGGCAGTGAAATTCTCTGTCTGTATCAGACGCTATCTAGCAAAAGAAAGACAGAAAAAGGAGTATGATACCTCTTTACAAACACATCAAGGGTATAAACATCAGCAAAGAAAAAATTACTGTTTAAGCCACAAGTCAATACTGGCACAGTGGTGGATAGGTATACATTGGCTGTGGAAACGTTTGAACCAGAATTTAGAAAAATGTCTAATAGTCACTAAATGTGTCCTAATAGTGACTAATAGTCACTAAATGTGTCCTAAGCAGTGCTCTAATAGAAATAGGGTTGGCAGTCACAAGAAAGAAGCACAAAAATTAAATCAATGTAAAGGAAAATCCAACTATTATAAAACAGAGAGGTTTTGAGCTATGATCGCTGCAATCACACAGGCTTTAGTTCCCACTCCCAGGAGCTCCCTTTCAGAGCTATGTTTCTAAATACTTGCTGAAAACGCTATCTCGCTGTGTTAGGGTCTCTATTGGCTTGAAAAAAAAGAACCAATTTCCAATTATACTAGAAATGCTGTGCTTAGACTTTGATTGCATGATGCAAATGATTTCTGAATCATCTTAGTAGCAATATTTTACACGTTATATATGGAGACAAAAAATGAGAATAGTAATTGTTGACAATAAAAGAAAGAAATAGTCTTATTAATGAGAGCCGTGCAGCACATCCCCAGCCTCCTTAAGGGACAACATTCTTAGTGCACAAACTGTTTGATAAGACAGTGCAGCAAGAGGGTTTCTTTTTTTCCAAACAATTGGAGCTATGACTTAAATAGTGCAATATATTGTCATTTCTTAATTATCAAGTATTGTCATTCATGCCAAGTAACTGTTAAATTATTTTTTAACTATAACTGTAGCCTTGTAGTCCCAAGTAAGAAAGTGATCTTTATGCATAGGCATTTTACAGAAGAAAGAGATGTGAGATAGCTGCACAAGAGGAAATAATGCTATTGAGCTTCATCTGTTGTCCACGGACTAGTTATTTTTTCAGTATTTGAAAATATTGAATATATTGAAAATTCAGTACACTGGTCATTTCGACCATCTCCAATATTGTCCCCATACTACAACTCGTAACTGATTCAACAATCCTTTCTGACTCAGAAGTTACGTTGTGATGTTTGTATGGTTTCAGTTTGCTTTATATGGACCCCCCCCCCCACCCCAACCCAAACCCCAAACCTAGCTATGTTAGAAACTGAAAATGCTCTAATATCTGTCATTAGAAAGTTAAAAAAAAAGTTCCTCATGCAACCTCAGCTCATATCCACCAGAACACACAACATCAGGATAGTCATTGTTGACCTGATCAGCCCTATTTTGTTTAGCTGTTGTATTTATATTAGTTAGCAAAACCACACAACATTACTAAAGAAAACCAAGCTTTGTGGAAAGTGGTAGTACCCTTTAGCAGATGCTACCAAATGACTGGAAAAACAGAAAAGCTTTCAAGCATACTAGATTTATATTATTCTCTGGATTAAAATAATATTACCTGAATTATTCAAATATTACTAAAATGTAACTTCAGAAATCCACTCAAAGCAAAAGAGTGTGTCAATGTATTAATAGAAGCCATTTACTTTCTGTAATTTTAGTGTTGACCAAATCCGCAGGTTTCTTGATCGGTTGCTTACTATAATAATCAATGAAAGGATAAAATGATTAATTTAAATGTATGAAAAGACAAAACAGGAACTCACTTATCTGCATGCAAGAGTGAACAAGAGGACTTTGGAATGATGTGGTTCTTAATACACGAAAACCAATTTGACTATATAATATAAAAAAAAATGACACAAGAAACAAATGGGCCTAAAATATCTGTAAAATGAAAAAATCTATTATGCTGATATCTAAACAAATAGCTGAAATATTAATTCAAATGAAGAATAAAATACAGACAAAGCCCTTTCAACACTCACTTCAAATTAGTTCTGCACAACTGATGTTTTTACGTTTCCTGTACGTTACCTGAACTACAAGTACTCAACAGCACTTACTGTCTTGTACTTTAAAAGCAATGATAACCATGGTAGAACTCACGCATGTTACGTATGTAAAAATTATCTTTGACCCCAGCTCTGCCTATGTATAGAGCTGATCAGAAATTTTCTGAAAAATGGCATCCTGTTAAAAAAATGCTAATTTCTTGATTCTGAAACATTAAGTTGGAAACACGTTGTATTTAATAACTTTTTGGCCACTTGAAGGTAGGACTTCAGGGGGCAAACCAAAGTGTAGCCCAGACAGATTGACTGTTTTACTTGCTGAAGTGTTTTTGGGAGCTGCAGCCCAGAACTTCGGATCCTGTTAGGATTTCAATCTGTCAGTTACCAACTTTGCTGATGATCTCCTTTAGGTGAAAGAGTGAGCTAACAGTTCTGAAATAACTTTTCCCATAGTTTTCAGGGGTTTTGGATCTTTTTTTCGTGCTGTAATTTAAACTGAACTCTATTGAGATGATATTTCAAAGTAATCAAAGTCCACTAAAAAAATTGCTTCAGGACAACACTTCCCAGGTTTTCCTGATACTGTATTCTATGTAACATAATGGCTGATTAGTAGTTTGTATGCATGTTATAAAACATACTTTCTTAAAACAAAAATAATTATGACCTTAATGTTTCAGTCTGTGTCAGCAGGAGAATAGTTACTGACTGCTGATATACTGGTAGTTAGGGATACATCTGAGGCAGAGAAATCAAACTTTTCTGATGATATACAAGAATTACTTAGGAGATAACACCTTTTTGGCAAAGGAGACAGTAACCTGTAGATTTTGAAAAAGAAAAGGAACATTACTTACCCTCATAAGCACTAAGCTGTAAGGAAATGAGAGACTAATGGCTAAGAGTCAGACCCCAAGAGATATGTTTTAGATAGTGCAAGTGATTTGCTCTTGATAATCTTTTTTCCTCTCTGAATTCTGCAAAACAATCTTTTACAGCTAAATGCTGTACAGATATAGGTGAAAAGGCAACAAAACAGGCCTAAAGCTATTAAATATTTTCATTGCCTGCATTTAAAGATTGGCAGAGATTCTTTATTGTTTTGCACTATGCTGCAGGTATATTTTACTCCTAGAGAGAAACGACTTAGTTCAAAGCTGAACTCAGAGGGGTTAAATTTCTGTTTAGTGAGATCTGACCCACGGTCAATGCTGTAGAAATGCTGCCTAACTGCTGCCTAAGACTTTCCCATGTGCCTGTCATACGTAAGTCACCCTGAACGGCAGTTCAGAGCTAGTCCCAAAGTTTCTGATGGAAAAGTGGCTTTTCTTGCTATCATCATGAAATATTTCAGATAGAGTGAGTGATGTTTTAGTAACTCAGAGAATTTGTTTTGTAGTAATCTCACTAGCCTGCTGAAGAACGAAGAACATTGCCATGCTGGCTCTGCAGGGCTCACTCGTGGGCTCCTGGAGAGCAGCCGGGCTCCTGTTTGTACCCGGGAGTTCTGCTCCCTGCTCGAACCTGAGTCCAGGGATCCAAGGAGATCCTCCTGGGGAGGATCAGTGGTGCCTCTGTGGCATTCAGATAGGACGTCCCTTGCAAGGACCTTCAGATCCGATGCATCAGCTCAGCCCCTCGTCTTTGTTCTAGGAGAACAAATAGGGCTTGTATGTGTGTCGCTCAGTAAGCATGCTGCACCGAAGTCTTGCAGTGCTATGGGCAATTGTAAAAAGCACATTTATTTAACTGGTTAGTGGAGTTTGGAGGTGTTTCTGGTTGGTTGGTTGGGGTTTTTAATGGCCAATAATTGTTCACTGCCATAAGCCTTTGATACGTTATTTTTCTCAGTCTTGGTCTAGCCAAGACTCTAATGTTCTGTTACTAGAGAAATACAATGTGCACACTAAATCAAATATTCAGAACTTTGTGAGATCTTCTGCTTCCTGCTTGGTTAGCTATTTGACAATTCCATAGAATCATAGAATAATTTAGGTTGAAGGACAACCTCAGGAAGTCATTTGGTTCAACCCACTGGCCAGAGCAAGGCCAACCTCGTAAAGCAGGAGAAGCATAAGGCTGAAGTTCGGAAAAAACTTTTGTCCAAGGGTAACGTGTGGGAACAGTAGCAGGAAAATGGAAATACCTGGTGCAAGATCATTTTTCAAGATTCTTGGAAGGAAAATACTGTGAAATAGAAAAGCCTAAGCTGTTTAAAGGCTAGATTAAAAAGATCTCTATGCCACGATGACAATAAGGACTGCATAACACAAACAAGGATAGTGATACAAGTCCAGTTTAGGGGCTCAACACTGCAGGCTTAAACCCAGGGGCTCGGCTCTGCCTCAGTCGACAGTTCCCTACAGCACCCTTTCTTAGTAACTCCATGACCAAAATTGAGATAAGATACAAAGCAATTTTTAAATACTTATAACCAAACCATTACCAAAACTAATAGCTTACTTTATTTAGCGAAGTTTTATTAGTTATCTGTGTGTTCAGTAGGTCTTTCGTGGGCAAACATCAGCAACATTATTAGACAGAGATCAAATCTATTATTTGGCCAAGGCGGAGTTCCTTGCTTAAAGGATTAGCAGACTTTTGCTTGCTACCTTAATACTTAATGATCTAGGATATTTTTCCTTCTGTGCCTCAAAATCCTTTATGGGTGTTGCATCCCATATCTATCAGGCAGCTGTGCACAAAAGCCTAAAGCACAAAAGTTGGTTTCATTTTATCAGTTACTTCCCATTGCAAAATACATTGCATTCTTTACTAAGCCAGGCAACTTTGTGGCTATGCCAATCTCTTTTTCTGATCTGTTTCTGTACATTGAACCACCTTTTGCCAGAAACTACTGTTATTCCAACAATATGTTTTTGAAGCATTTGTTTGGGGTGTTTTCTGTTTTTTTTTTTTTTTATTATTTTTGCTTTTAGTAGGTAAAGCTACTAAAATCGATGGTCATACACTTGTTTTTTCCGCAATTAAAGTATCATCTAGCGACAGCATATTTGGTTGCTTTTTTAGAAAAAGACCTTTTTTTTGACTAATTAAAATACTATTGCTGTTTCAGAAGTCCCATTTTCTTTACCCCACCATTTGTAGTCTACCTAATTTACGTTGAATTTAAGATTTGCATTCTAAAAATATCTGTCAATACTTTATGGTGGAAGACATGGTAAAGGTAAAGTGATATAGTTGTGAAGTGATGATGCAGAAAGCAAGTAACAGATTCATAATGAAAATGTGCTGGAATTATTAATGATTTATATATAGCTGGAATAATTTGCTACAATTCTGTAAAAGCAAATAAAATATATGAATAACAATGAAATGATATGCAAATGGTTGCAGTTCTAGTCACATTGAAGTAGAGGAAATTTTGATGAGAGAAGGGTTGTACTCTGTCTGAAACATATATTTCTTTTTTTTTTTTTTTTTTTCTATCCATAGTTCTATTTTCTTTGGAAAAGAGAATTAGACAGGAAAAAACTTATTTATAAATTAGTATTCTTTTTTTATAATTTCTGGTGAATTCCTACCAGCTATAGAAGTGAGTAACAAAGAACTTTGAAATATACTATAAAAGCAGAAATGTAAATATTTCCTGGTGTCAGGTATTTGTGCTGTTAAAGTAAAGCTGTAAATATTTATTAATTAATACATAGCAAGAGACCCCTGAAAATAGCCAGAGCGAATGAAAGTACTGAAGAAAGTCTAATGTGCATGTTAATTCTTGTGGGGTTTGGGTTGCCTGTTTTTTTTAATCATAAATTCTTTCAAAGCATGAATGAAAAACTCCAGGAAAAATAAGAAAATAATATTCAGCTGAACAGAAAAGCTGAAATATTTGAAGATGCTGAACAAGTTACAGCTGCTGAATTAACTAAACATAGGATGTCTGGTGTTTTCCTCCTTTGAAAATCTCAGCAAAAGCTTTCTTAGATTATCTTATTTAATACAGTGCAATTTATGAGTAAAAGGGTAACAATTATTATTTAATATGTATGTATACTTTCCTTTATATTGTATGTGAAGATCTCTCTGCCTTATTCTCCCCTTGAGAATAAAGAAAATGTTTAAATGCATTATTTTTATGGACTGTTTGAAGCTCTTCAAGCCACCATTTTTTGGATGATAGCAATATTTATAAACCTTATTAGAAAGTACATTTATTTTACCTTTAAACTACAAAAGAATAAGCTATAAAACATTTTATATTTGGAATTGAGTTCTTTTTTCCCGCATCACACTTGCCCAATACTTCGCAGGAAAACAACAGAAATAAGACTAGGATATTACAGTACTTTCAAAAGAATCTATTTTGTAAAACAAACCATCAGTATTTTTTATGTTTTGATAATAAATAATTGCATTATTGTATGAGCTTGTAATTCTGGTAGCATAAGTAAGTACCTCACCAGAAGAATGTCTTTTAGTAAAAACTTATACTTAATTAAGTAATATTATCTATTGACAAGGAATTAAGGAAGGTATCTCTATCTCCTGTCATAGCTTTGATAGATCATATATCCTTAATCTGGTGGTTTTATTCTTCTCACAGGTTACTTATCCAGGTGCGCAGTGTAACCCACAATGATACTTCTGTTGGTTAACAAATGGAAGTTTCTGGAGAAAAACCGCTCGACTTATTCCTTAAGAAAGGAACTGCAATGATAAAATATATTATTTTCTATATTGTTATCTTCTTTCTTATTCTGAAGATGAGACATTTTTTCTGGGTCATCTAAAAATACTTGACAAGCTGCTGTATTACGAGTGCTGCAAGCTATGCTAATTAAAACTGTCTCATTTTTTGTGTCTCTTGGTTGGCCACAGTGGTCTCTTCCTATATTCTTGGAATTTGGGGCAACCAGAGTTCTGCTGTTTGTGAAAGACAGGTGTACCGAACCACCCAACGTGAACCCTGCACAGATAGTTGGGGTCCTCTATACTCCAGAATGTGGCTTCTGGACACACTGTGCGCTACTTAAACTGCTCAAAATGTTTTGTTTAACTAATTGTGTTTAAAAAGATTCAGTTTCTTTTCTTGTCTGTTAACAGTATCAGAGAATAACAGAGGACAGTGACTGCTCACCTACTTATTTTCAATAAAAACAAAACTGTTATTTGCAATACTTTAATACATTATGGAAAGAACAAATAATTTCCCAATTTACACATTTAACATATATTCATACATTGGACGTCGGCAAATATTAAGATAATTTTCTTCTGATGCATAGTAAACTGTTTTAAATTTATGGTACATTTCTCAGATAAGAATGTAAGAGGTTTTAAATTAGTTATCTCATTTTGTTCACAGAGCATTTAAAACATCAAAGTGTTTATCTTTCCTTTGAAAACATTATGCAGTATGGCACAGATACTGAACAACTGAACCTCCTGAAGCGTGATCTGTGCCTCTAAACGTTATGAAGTTGTACTTTTGCTCCCACATGAAGTTTCTCATGGGAACAGTGTTGAAAAGCATAAACGGGTAGATAAAACCACAACATTTGACATTCCAGCTATAAAAAGATAATATTAAATGCCTTCTGGCATGCAAAACACCATTTTAAAGAAAACTGAATAAAATACCTCATTTGTTACTATTTCTTAATAAAAACCAAGGTGTTTCCTGAAAACGGTTTTCCATTGGTAGAACTCACGAGGAAAATACATGTAAAAGAGCTGTCCCTCAAGAGATGAGCTGCTGCTGACAGTTGTTGCATAATATGAGGCCAGATTTTCTGAACTAATTGTTTTGCTTCTCTAATTCAATTTTCTTGCTTATCAGATCCTCATTTCCATAAGTAAACATTTGTCAGATGAACACAGTAGTAAAAAGTGAAGGTAAGAACCACTGTTGTTCTGCTTCCTAGAATCTCCCCAGCTTCTTTTCTAATGTACTTTACTAGTGATTTTTGAAATTATTGTTCCTGCTTTGTTGTAATTAGAGTCAATGGTTATATTATCACAAGGAAAAAAAAAAAAAACAAACCCAAAATGCAGTCTTCTCCCCTGCATAAAATGGTGGTCGCTAGGTGCTTGACCATATAAATATACAATGTTGAAACTTTCTTTTAAGTTCATAGTTCAAATATAAAAGATTATACGATAACAGAGGAAACCTTATTTACCCCTCCTGATACGATAAAATCATATAAGGCCTTGTCTGAATTTCCTTCAAATAGTAGGAAACACTTCATTTCCTACACCATCATGTTATGTTACTTTATGTGAAGTTATATCATACTAGTGAATCACCATCATCAAATTGACTAGCAGACTCATGTCTTAATGTTTTGTTGTTTCCAATGATGAATGTTGAGTTCAGAACAAAAGTTTGTGTGATCTGTTCTGAAGAATATAGCCTAAAACTTTACCTTTAATCCTATTTTCCTTACTCAGGTCTTCAAAACCATAGAGTACTTTTTTTGTGAGATCTGTTTTAAACTGGTTCACTACAACCATTAGTTATTTTTTACTTCCTCATAGCAACATGATACCATTATTACTCCTTATCTGTAGAGTGAGATTTTGATTGCCATATGATAAATTGCATGTCCACACAACAGCAAAATTAAAACAAAATAATGCATTGTTACCTCCTGGGCTATAAGTATGTCCAGGTCTACACTGTAGAAAAATAGTAATTGATTGTGCAACTGAAGAACGTATCACAGAGTGAACATGATGGAACCTAATTAAGATTTTAAAGAACTGGAATTCAGTCATTTTCTAATCCTGCAGTGCTTGACCTAGAATTCTTATGACTGTCTTTTTATTGTATGGTGTGTGCATACTAATGTATATATCAGAAATACAGAGAAGTTTATCATATGGCTGCTGAGGCTACTTAAAGCTCTTGGATTCTAAAACTATCAGCTTGCACTCATCGATGATTTTTCCTTCATGGTTAGTTTGAGAAAAAAATGACAATGTCTCTGATTTGAGAGAACTTGCCCTTCTCCTTTCTGTGTTCTGCTACTAAAAGGCAAGTAAAGCTTGTTTATTGGAAAAAACAGTTAAAATAAATTGTACTACTATTGAAAAGAATAGAGAGATAGTTATTTCCAGTCATGCTGGCTTCAGTTCAATAACACAGTTAAACAATGACTTGCCTCAAACAAGTGTAGTGCAACAGACCTATGACTGTTTAAAGCCAGACACAGATTTAAAGCCATATTTAATTATATATATGAAGTCAAATACTAAATATGTCCTTTTATAGACAAGATAAATTCAGTTATTAAATTCCAAAAGACAATGGGTACTTTTTGTTCATTTTTATATTTCCTAGTCCTGATAAAAATATGGAAATATTATCTGGTTTAGGAAGGAAAAACTGCTAAGAAAATAAAATAAGAACAGTGAAATATGGAGGCTGAGTTTAAGAAGAAAAACCTGAATAAATATGAATAACATATTATCCTAAGTTACTTGGGCTTTCTTTACACAACCTTAACAACATTGATAATAAGTATTAGGTCGATTTTGCAAATCAGCTCCCAGTTATAGCCTCAGAGTAATTGGAGATAATTTCAGAAGAACGAGAAAATGACATAAATCTCCTAACATTTTTATTTATTTAATGATAATTTTTCTACATTCACTGCCTAAGACTGTGGATGCCCAGTCCATAAACAAAAAATTCATTCTGCAAATCATACAATACAATGAGACCTTTCTTACAAACTTCCCAGAACTAACTATTCACCAGAACTAACTACAGTGGCAGGGGTTTCAGCTAATTGGGCCGTGCTAATAAAATGCATACGCACACTTGCAGAAGCTCAGCTGGTGAGCAATAGCTTGTTAAACCACCAGCACTCAATTACTTTTGTCTGTGTTGGAGCCCTAGATATAAACTCCTTCATTTCTGTATCTGATGCATAGGATTGTAATGTCTGCTTGTTTCTCTCGTCACTTCACCCTGACAATTTTAAACCACAATCCTGCGTGACTAGAGCTGCAAAGAATTTGTTTAAAGTATGAGACTGGATGGAAAGAGAATATAAGGAATATAGAGCAACAAGCAACCAGAAGATACTCCAGCTTTTAAAATGAGTTGTTAGGCAAAGCATCTGCAACCTCTGATTAACAGAGAACTGCTAGCTGCTATTGCTGAAACTAAAAGCAAGGTCTAGATGCTTCAGTCAGAAAGGTCCAGCTAAGGGTAGATTTCCAAGCAAGCTGGGATATGTCCACCGTAAGGAAGGCTACTAAAAGTGTGTGCCTGGGTGTCCTGGTTTCGTCTGGGATACAGTTAATTTTCTTCCTAGTAGCTGGTATAGTGCTGTGGTTTGGATTTAGGATGAGAATAACATTGACAACACACCGATGTTTTAGTTGTTGCTGAGCAGTGTTTACTCTAAATCAAGGACTTTTCAGCTTCTCATGCTGCCCTGCCAGCGAGGAGGCTGGGAGAGCACAAGGAGTTGGGAGGGGACACAGCCGGGACAGCTGAGCCCAACTGGCCAAAGGGATATTCCAGACCATAGGATGTCATGTCCAGTATATAAACTGGGGGGAGCTGGCCTGGGGGAGGGCGCTGCTCGGGAACAGGCTGGGCATTGGTCAGTTGGCAGTGAGCAATTGTTTTTCATTTGCATCACTTGTTTTTCTTGGGTTTTTATTTCTCTTTGGTTTTGTTATTTTCCTTCCTTTTCATTATTTTTTAAATTATTATTACTATTACTATTATTATTATTATTATGATGTTTAATATATTTCAATTATTAAACTGTTCTTATCTCAACCCATGAGTTTTCTTTCTTTTACCCTTCCAGTTCTCTCCCCCATCCCACCAGGGGGGAGTGAGCGAGCAGCAGAGTGGTGCTTAGTTGCCAGCTGGGGTTAAACCATGACACTAAGGCACTGAGTAGAATACTGGCCAGACTGTAAGATTAAGAGAAGTGCCTACAAACAAACTAAAATAGAAGCTTATCATTAAATGAGCTTAAGCTACTGAACAGTGTTTGTTAATAGTGTTTTTGTTTCTTTTCAAAGCAAGAGTTCAGATTAGTTATTTACTGTAAGTCAGAAATAAAGATTAGTGATCCAGACATAGAATTTTGAGGAACCCAGAGATACTAGAATAAAGCGAGAAAGGTCGCAGGCTTTTGGTATTGGATGCAGGATAAAATAGACTTCAAGTGGAAGTCTACATATTAAAACATGAATAATACAGTGTAAATTTTTAAAGTTAGGCTAATTAAGCTTTGATATTATGGGGATATTCTCTTAGCAGTGATTTATATATCAAAGACTTGCTTACCAAAATGATGTAATCTAGTGTGGTGGGTTGACCCTGGCTGGATGCCAGGTGCCCACCAAAGCCGCTCGATCACTCCCCTCCTCAGCTGGACACGGGAGAGAAAATATAACCAAAGGCTTGCAGGTTAAGATAAGGACAGGGAGAGATCACTCACCAATTACCATCATGGGCAAAACAGACTCAATTTGGGAAAAATGAATTTAATTTATTGCCAATCAAACCAGAGTAGGGTAATGAGAAATAAAACCAAATCTTAAAACACCTTCCACCCACCCCTCCCTTCTTCCAGGGCTGAACTTCACTCCTGGATTCTCTACCTCCCCCCCGCAACAGCGCAGGGGAATGGGGGTTGGGGTCAGTCCATCACACGTTGTCTCTGCCGCTCTTTCCTCCTCCGGGGGAGGACTCCTCACTCATCCCCTGCTCCCACGTGGGGTCCCTCCCACGGGAGACAGTTTACACAAACTTCTCCAATATGGGTCCTTCGCACGGGCTGCAGTTCTTCACAAACTGCTCCAGCGTGGGTCCCTTCCCCGGGCTGCAGTCCTTCAGGCACAGACTGCT
>JANXJC010000013.1:2465136-2479182 GCA_027564655.1 Leptodon cayanensis
GCATACTGAACCCAAAACACAGCACCCTACCAGCTACTAGGAAGACAATTAACTCTATCCCAGCTGAAACCAGGACAATTTTTCTTGAGGTTTTCTTCCGTTGTTTACTTTCAGTATACAATGCAGTGAGTACATTTCCTTGTGATAAATTCTTAAAATTGAAACACTATTATTTTTTAGTTTAGCTGATGAATTTTAATATGCACATTAAGATATTAAAATACAGCTATATTGCTAGGAATATATTTTAAATACATTTAATTAGGACAGTCTCAGAAATATGTTGATATACTGGTATTCAGTTATTACCATTACAGTTCAAATAAATGAGAAAGCAGATGCTCATTCCTTTAGGAAAAAAAAAAAAAATCACTTATATGCTGTCTTGGAAATACATATGACCATTTTTCCATGACCATAGTTCAAATCTTGGAACTCATGGTGAAGTCTTCAGTCCCCATATATTTACTGGGGATCTTACAGGCTTCCACAGGCTTTGGTGAGGAAAATGATGGTGTGAACACTTAAGATGCAAACAATATTTTTCTGTGGTTAAAGGAAAATGTCTGTAGATGGATATTTTGGGCCATGAGTTTAATTGTTGGCAAGAATACTTCTATATCTCTGAGCTATAAAGTTGTAAAGAAAGCAGATATTTGCAGGTAGTGTTGGGAATAGGAAGACTTGTCTGCCCTGCACAAGTGTGTGGCCTGATCAAACAGGAATATACATATAATTATATACTGAACATATAGGACAAACACATTAAGGACTGCATCTTTCACTTCATTTTTTGCATGGTATAGCTGTGTGTTTCAACTTAAAAGTGGTATGTATATATGTGTATCTATGTATACACATGTATAAACGGAAAGTTTTAATAGCCTCATCTTATTAGCTACATTCTGAACTTGTGAAAATTGTAAGCTGGGAAAGTTCACATCTGCACGTTGAAGAAAAAGTATCTGAAGAATGAATGGGAGGCTTTGCTTGGTTTTGCTGTTTGTTTTTCCAAGTGGCATTTGATTAAAAGTTATTAAAACATTCAAATTTTCATATGTGGAAATAAAACTTTTGTTTTGGAACTATGAAATATTTTCTGACATATTTATATAGTACACATCAAACAAGTAAATAGTGGTGTCCTTAAGGTCATGTAGCATATTTAATCCTTTAGTAGAAGTTATCAAGTAGATTTTTTACAAGGCAATTACTGAGATATAAAACTATTCAACTCAGGGATTCTAGTAATATTTAACGTTAATCTTATATATAGCCACCCTTGGTATTATCTAACATTACTGAGTTATCTTACTTTTTAAATGGATTTTTTGATAAAAAGGGTATACAAAACACAAACACACAGTGGTTAAGAGAGGAAAAGAGTTTTCATGCTTACTTTATACAATATAATAAAGAACATATACCTTTTATATTAGCAAAACACCAGTTGGTTAAAATTACACATTCGTTTAGACTGGCTAAAAAGTAATGTTTTCCATTGTAATTTCCCCACTTTATATGTACCTTTCCAGACTGTAATATATATTTGATTATTAAGAATCCTAGCAATGGTCTCAAAAAAGGAGGAAATTATTAACAATGTTGAAGGATAATGAGACTTTTACTTCTTTGTGGGGAGATTAATGGTTTTCAGGATTTTTTTTCTTCCACGTTATTCTTCCACACACCTTAAACTGTTTTAAGTCAAGCTAGGAAATACACTGAAGACCCACAAAGAGGTCTCATCTTCCAGAAGAAAAAGGTTTGAATAAGATCTTTATCTCATTTATGAGTACAGATAACCTCAACTAGGCCATAGACCTCATTAGAATTTTAAGCTTGTGAATGGAATATTAAGAACTGAAATATGGAATAAATTTCACTATTTGAAGATATTGAAATATTAAAACTTTTTATGCTTAAATGAACACTAGTTTCTATAGTATGCTGTCTTTTCTGATAATACTATTTTATATTTTACATTAGCATAGGATGGTTCCAATTTACAGGAGGGATAGAAAGTTTATGCCTTTAGTAGGTGCAAAGAAAATAAACATAACCAAGTATAATTTCAGAGTACACTTCACTAATGTCAAAAGTTCTTTGCTCATAATGAGACGTTAATCAGATATATATTAGGTTGCCATGCTTTCAGTGTATGTTCCCTGATTTTTAGCAAACAGTTTTATTGGATTAAATTTTTTATGAGTAATACATTTGCAATAAAAATGAGCACAATCATTCATGCACTTATGTAATTACTTTCAAGAACCTGAAGTAAATTCTGTAATCATGATTAATACTGATTAGGCAAAGTTATTGGTATAGTTTGATTATACAGAAAAGTTGAAACAAATGGATTTGATTTTGCAAAATGCAGTCCTCCATAACGCACAGCTTTTTTGTTATTATTACTTTTTTCTGGCCTATACCTTTTATTTTTCAGAATAGGAGTTAAATTCTGTTATAAAAAAGAAAAGGAAAAAAAAGTCAACATAATAAACCGACCCCCTGCCCAACATGTCTCTATATCTGATCATCTACAAATGCCATTGAATTATCCAACTTCTTTGTGGTCATCCTAACATATTACATTACTAATTAAATGACGCATTGGTCTTTGGTTATTTAACACAAATACCGAAAGCTTATGAACCAGCTTATTCATATCAGATAACACAAATGCACATGGATATTAAAGGTGGTTGGGAATTTCACATGCAATATTCTCCACCTTGGTTAAGAAATGTAAGAAACTAGAATTTTTTGCAACATTTAAAGCTTTGGCTGCTTTTCTTCAGAGTGCTTTAGATAAATGTAAATGCTACTGGCAATATGCAGCAGACCTGTTTACCAACGCAGAAGTAGTAGAAGATGTCATTTTATGCACTAAACTTTTCTAACAGGTCCCTAGATTATTTGTAATAAGTGACTGTTTATTTCTCTGTCACTTCTAATAAGCTGAAGGCATTGGATTTATTTTGTCTATTGTCTACTTTCATCTTGTTTTATCTACTTTTAAGTCCTTGAATCATATTATTCCACTGTCATAAAAATGAACAGTTTCCAAGTTTCATCATTATTTGTAGAAAGAAAATAATGATGATGACCCTCTTTGCAAAAGCTCTTTGAAATCTCAGATCTCAAAATAACAGCAGATGTGTTGTATTAGTAATATAACATATACTTGTGTATACTGTATTGTTTATAGCAAAATTATCTGGTTTATCTAGAAATCTGTTAAAACCACAATTGCATGAACAATTCCCATTTTATTTCTTCAGAACTAGTAAAATTATTTTGCAGATGATCAGAAGTTATGATAATTTCCATTCTCTCATCTTGTATGGTAGCACTGTTTCCTGGAAAGCCTGATAATGTTAATGAAGATTACAAAAGGGGAGAACCCTGCAGTTTGTGTTTATTTCAGATGTTTTCATGGTATAGTATCAAAATATACATAATATAGGACCCTTTCTTCAAGCACTGCCTCGGACAGTGAAGCTATTTCTTCATTTTTTTTATACAGACACCTACACTACAAAACCACTTTATGCCTTATATTATGGTCTGAATACACATATATGTCAGATTGGAATAGTCATACGTGCAATGCCAACAACCTCATTCGACAGCTGTGAGTTTAATATCCCACAAACAACAGTGACTTTAGTAGTGACAATATACTATTAATTAGCACAACATGCCTATATTTCTAGACTTCAGGGAATTTAAATTTAAATTTACGAAGATGAGAGGTTACTGAATAACAGCTAAAGCTGATTTCAAAGCAAGTGATGAAATCTATTTTGAAATAATTATTATTTACAGTGAAATCACACACTTGCATGCAACATCAGAGTCATTCTTATCTGTTTAGAAGTTAGATCTTTGTGAAGATGAAAGCCACTGTAGTCAAAAAATGTATCAATCAGTCACTATGTAAATCAAAATCTGTGGAAACATTAATAAAGGAAAAGTTGACATCAGTTTTCTTCTGCACTGTACCAGTTAACAATTAAGCGCCTTAAAGTCTAAGTATTTGTGTTACAAAGATACTAATTATTTTATATTAAGAAACCAAGGGTTGGAAAAAATGGAAAAAATATAATTATGTCGATGACTACAGACAATGGTACTCCAACATGCAACAGAAAAAAAAAAAAAATTATATGAAGCTATCTTTTTTTACCCTAAATGAGAAGTCATTAGAGTTCTTTTCCATTTCTATTTTTATGTGTATGGAATGCTTTTTAATTAACAGACATTATGAATACAATATATTTAACAGATGTAGTTTCTAGAGAATCAATTTGTCTCATATTAAAAGTAAATTCTACTATCTGAGATAGAAATAGAATTGTTCTGTTCCATACAGCAATTTATCTTGAGAGCAGCTGCACCTCTATAGTCCTTGAGAGAGGAACATACTCAATGTAATAGAAGCAACCATTGAGCTCCCTTTTCAAATCAACCTAATCCCAGACAGGTTAAAACAGAATGAGGCAACCACTCCTTGCATAAGTGAGCATGAAACTTCTCTGTTCTTATTCCAGTCTATGGACATGGCACCAGTCTTACAAGCTGTTAGTTCAATTCTTAAGCAACAGTAGTCACACGGTCAATATTTTGCATTTTTATGTTGTCCAAGGTCTTACAGTGATCCAGACTGATAGAGGAAGGTCACAATTCACAGGAAAAACATTGCTTGGTATTTACATCACAATAGTGCCTTGAAGCTTGCAGTCATTAACCAAGGTCCCATCACACCAGACAAAATAAACAAACAAACAAAAAACCCCAGATAGGCTTTTCCACAAAGAGCTCGTGACTGAGCGATCATTTGAACATTTTCATAAACATGAAAAAAGACCTAACTTGACCGCCACTATTTGCAGCTTTTTGACTACTCATTTAAAAGGAAGGCAAAAAAGAATTTGGAAGATGCCTCTCAGGTTAATGTCAACCAAGTGGTGATAAGGACGGGGGTATCATAGCATCCTATTGCCCTTGTTATACCACTATAGCTGATGTTACTAATGAAGATATGGGAAGGTACCTCTCCATCCTTCCCAATTCTGCATTGAATGACACCTATAAGGCACTTTCAGATGCTTTATGAGGAACTACCTGTAATGCCAACCTCAAAATATAAAAAATAGTAAATTCAAGTTTCACTGCACAAGCTCTGATACAAAGAAATCACACTGATATGGTCTTTAATCTGAGTTGGGGCTTTTTCATCTTTCAGTTTATAATGCATGCAAGATTAATGATGTTCCTATGCTTCTTCAACTCACCTCTTCCTGACTTTAAAAAAAAAAATAGGAAGCACGCATTTCATTTAACTACGTTCCTTTCTGCTTTCCCACCTCCCAGTGAAACTCTTTGAAGTAGTACTGTGATTTGTGGAAGAATACTTTTACAACAAAACGTAACACATTGGTCAAGCTATAACAGTGCACTAATTGTACTTAGAATTTGTAAATGTTATTACTTATGCAAATAATTATCACAAACTCTAATTTTCAATTTTTTTTTTCTGATATTCACCATGACATCCATATCCATGCTGATTACTATAATCAATCACTGTAATCGGTCACAAAACCTACTATGATTCAAAGTAGCTCATGTGTGTAGACATTAGTATTTACCCAAATTACCTTTCCTTTCCACCTCTGCTGCCTTTGAGTTTTTTCTCTGACTGAAACCCAGAAACACTTTCTCAGTTCTCTTCATCACCTGACACAGTCTTTTTCCATTGAGTCAGATTACACAGCAAAGAGGAAATCTGAGCAGGCTGCAGAGAGGAATTTTTTGCAGTGGGTTCTGAGGTCAGCTCTCTCCTGCTGACCTGCCCTTCACAAATTCCAGAAAAGGAGAAATTTCTCACACTTTTACAAATGTGACGTGTGTTGGTCCTTAGTATTTTGGGGTATGAAGTCAAGGTAGAAGAGCTAGGCAAGAAGGTAAGAACATCAAGAAAGCTGCAACTGTGCAAGAGCTTCAATGAAGCAAAAGTTGAAAAAAAGAGTAACGTCTACAGATATTGAGTGCTAAAATCCATGGTAGACATTCTGCTTCTACTAATCAACCCAGCTTTGACAAGCGGGTTGTGTAATTCATTGTCACCTGAGTTACTATTTGTTTGATTTTTTGTTTACTTTTAAATGTAATGATATATTAACATACTATTGTAATAGCTTATGTATAAGAACAAATATGTTCACCCCTAAAGAAAAGATATCTAAAACAATGGACTGTTATTCAATAGCTCTAATCTTAGCACCTCCATCTGCTTTACAAATGTTAGCTAATTAAACCTCATTTACACCCAGGTGAAGTCTTTCTTCTTGACAATGTATCTAATGTGCAAATATATATTCTGTACATGAACTTCCCAATTCACATATAACTCTTGTAAATGAAGTTTTTACATTGCATTTTCTATAGATTATTTTAAAGAAGAAAGCCTCAAGACTAACTAGAAGAAAGAGATAATTATATGTCTATTAAAACATTGAGATTACTCTCAAACACACATTGACTAGAGTATTTGTGGCCTCTTTATTTGCTTGTGTGACAATACCCTCTCTCATCGGTGGCTTTGGAAGCTTTTTAGCTTTTTCCCAGCATTTTTGTACAACACATCAGATGACCTAACATTATTGGGTTTTTCACTTAAGTAAGCAGTCAATACTAATCAAAAGTCATAAGTAGACCTGTACCATAATACTATATTAAATAAATGAGATGTTGCATAAAACATCTCTAATATAATCTGATAAAGTGGTTTATTAACATACATGCAGATATTTGTTTGTTTCTATTTTAAAAAGAAAACTTTTTTATTTTCAGAAAGAAAAGTCCTACACAATATTTTACCAGATTTATCTATGGCTGAAGCACACTGCTTTAAATTAACAGCGTGTGCCATGCATTTAAGAACAGAAGTTACCTCGTGACCTTACTGAGAACAATAATCCTGCATGGATTTAGTATTACATTTTACTGCGGAAAGAATATGAACTAGTCTTATTTGTAAAGTTGCTCTGTCAATGGTTTATGGTTAGTCTAGTGGCTTCAGCTGAGTTTCATTAGTTAGTTTGCAAAATAAGAGGGCTAACAAGTCTTCTACATAATTTTCTATGTATTCAGTAAAATAATCTTATCCAAGAAGAAATTAAGAAGATGGAGAAGAGACTTGGTATTGATAAATGAGTATATGGGAGAATAGATTCCTTAATTAAATAAAATTTTAAAGTATTTTAATGAAAAGGATTAGAAAAAGGTGAAGAACAGTTACTATTAGCCAACCAGAAACATCTTGAGCACTTGAGCAAAAGTTCACTGAGTGACCGTGAAATAAAATGTCAGATAAAACTGTGATAGTAGCTTCAAAGT
The DNA here is from genome assembly GCA_027564655.1 of Leptodon cayanensis. NCBI lineage: Eukaryota > Metazoa > Chordata > Aves > Accipitriformes > Accipitridae > Leptodon > Leptodon cayanensis. Next base: position 2,472,547 of record JANXJC010000013.1, read on the forward strand.
ATTGTATATAGGCAAAATAATCCTAACTCTATGTACAGAGTGATGGGCTATAAATTACCTATTCCCACTTGGGAAAAAGACCGTGGAATCGTCTTGAACAGTTCTTTGAAAATAGCAGCCTATTGTTCACTGCAGTCCAGAAGGTCAACAGAATAATTAGGAATCATTAGAAAAATACTTAATAACAAAATAGAAATCTTTATTTTGCCACTGTTTAAATACTTAATACAGTCTTAAATGTTGTGGCAATTCTCTTGTAACCTTTCTCAAGTGGAGTCATCAGGACTAAAATGTAAAGAGAAAGGCATGAGGAACATTCGGAAGTGTGAAAAGGCTCCCATATAAGGATGTACAAAACAGAGCAGGACTGCCTGCTTTAGAAAAGAGATATCTAATTGGAGCTATGCTATGAAAAATATTAATAATTGTTAATGAACTAAAATAATGAATAACTGTAAAATGTAACAAGTAAAGAATATGTATTCACAACCTTTCACCTGATATTGACAGAAATAATGGAAATTCACAAGCTGGATTTAGTCTTTTAAATTAAATTTTACTTTTGAATGAGTATTTTTGCTACAGATATGAAAATACTGAATGTGGCTACTATAATATAGATAAACACAGAAGGTACAACATCATTAAGGATTACTACCTAGCTGGGAGAAGCCAATGCATACTGCTAGTCAGAGACATGCAAATCTGATGTGACATAGGTAGTTCCAGTTACAAACTTGAGAATACAGAATGAAATCCAGGCCACCTTACTAACAGCTGTCTGGAAGTTTGATGCAATGTCAATCTCACTATTTGGGAGCTAAAAATTGATACAGTCTCCTTCACCATTTCAAAGATCAAAATATTAAGAGGAAGTTGAATCCACACGACATGAGAATTTAGATCCTACCACCAGTAGAGTTCCAGGTGCAAAAGCCTACTGAGCCAGAAGGAGTGCAACAGAGTCTTTCCTAACTCCAGATAACATGGCACCCTAGAATAGATTAGACGATTATAGTCCCAGGACCTCTGCGGTGCAAAAGTAATGTGAGAAGGCCTACAAAACAAACTGTCACCTTTACATTTTGGAGAAATAAAACCAGACTTCCTACCTCCTAAAAAATGCTGATCAACCAATTCCCTGGTAACAGTAGCAATTTGGAAGCTAGTGTAAATGAAAACGGAAAAGGAAGCTTACAATAGCTACCATGTTAAGTAGCCAAACTGTATCAGCCTCCCTGTTGTCATTGACTGAATTCCAACCCAACCACTTTCCTGTTTCTGTCCAAAGAGGACACAAGCAGCCAGGAGAGGTCCCATTGCACTGCCACGCACAGGAGGCGAATCAAGCTAAGAGAAATGTTGTCACTATCTTTACTAAATCTTTAAAATCCATGCTTTGGTTTTTGACACTGAAATGTTTTAAATATAAACTATAATTTCTCATGTGATCAACGTGTTAAAATCATGAGGGGAAAACAGAGCTTATCTGAATATAAATATATTCAGTTACAGGGCTTCAATGGTAAAATAGCTTGTATAAATCAACATTATTTTATATGCACACAGTACAACATTACCAGCTGCTATAGCGGCACTGCACAGCATAAACCAATTATAAAGAGATTTTCAGCTAATATTAACTAAAATTGTGAAATTTTATACCTTTTAAAAACTAAGAACAGCCAAAAAGTTTAAGTCCAAAATCTTGACCTAGTTTAAAAGTTGAAATTGCTTGTAAATATTCTTCAGGTTCTAAATATTTTCATCCTTAGAAAAAACTAGATACATTCCTTAAGTGTTTGAAGAATATTTTCTGTGTCACTTATACGCTGCTTTTAGGTTTTAGACTAAGAAATAAAACTTAGGTTTTTGAATGATCACCAAGAGTAATGTATGCTCAGAAATTATACTTACATACTTTCCTAATAAATTTGCATGCTTCTTCTTAAAAGCTAATAATATTTAAAGCGTTTCCTTTAGAATGGTTGTCTACAGCTATATGGTGTGTTAGTTTATTTCTGTATTCAACTCACTATTATGGGAACATCTGGCACCCTCTGAAATGGATGCAAAAATAAATGTTAACAAGAAACAAACAGGTTAAATTTATTAACAGCTAAGCAAAAACCTATTGTGTTTTGATGTTTCTATCTAAAATGAGTGATTGTAGACTATTTTCTTCTGGATCCCACGGGACTACAGTCACAGAAAACTGACTGAGAAAACACTGAATTATTTTGTGCAGTGGTGACTGACTGGTAGGATGTACAAGAAGATATAAAAATGAGTTGGGCAGGGTCATTACATTTTGTCAAATGTATATAAACAGTTTTATAAACAATAAAAAATGGTAAAAAAAATGAAGATAAGCACTTGTCAGTGCCCTCTATACAGTAGGTGTCTCAGCGTAACCTTTGTCTAGTGAGGATTTGGAGGTACTTAGAGTCTTGTTGTAATGTGACCTGTTCTGCAATCTCACATGAGAATTTTCTTAACAGAAATGTTTCATAGGGCTTTTAAGACTGCAAAATGCAAGGTGAGCTTATTCTGTTCAGCAGATGAAGCTGTATGACACTTCTTCTCTTTGTTTAGGTTTAATATCAATTTCTTCATAAATAATGCAGATCCAGATCCAAAGAACTGAATACCTAAAAAATAGACACATCTAGTACTCAGCTTGGAGCCTGGAGCATGATCAGGTCTCCAAAGTTAGTCACTCAGGCTTTTATTAATAACAGCAACACATCTGAATCCAAAGCAGCTGAACACTGACCAGAGGTTCATCAGAAGTTAGCACATCCAGAAATTACCCACAGGTATCATAGACCCTTGAACACTGCCAGGGATGGGGCATCCACAACCTCCCTGGGCAACCCGTTCCAGTGCCTCACCACCCTCACAGTGAAGAACTTCTTCCTTACATCTCATCTAAATCTACCCTCTTGCAGTTTAAACCCATTACCCCTGGTCCTACCACTACCTGCCCTTGTAAAAAGTCCCTCTCTGGCTTCCTTGTAGTACCCTTTAGGTACTGGAAGGCTGCTACAAGGTCTCCCCGGAGCCTTCCCTTCTCCAGGCTGAACGACCCCAACTCTCTCAGCCTGTCTTCAGGGGAGAGGTGTTCCAGCCCTCTGATCATCTTCATGGCCCTCCTCTGGACTTGCTCCAACAGGTCCAGGTCCTTCTTATGTTGGGGACCCCAGAGCTTAACACAGTACTACAGGTGGGGTCTCATGAGAGTGGAATCACTTCCCTCGACCTGCTGGCCACGCTTCTTTTGATGCAGCCAAGTATATCATTGACTTTCTGGGCTGCAAATGCACTTTGATGGTCCTGTTGAACTTCTTGTCGACCAACACCCCCAAGTCCTTCTCCTCAGGGCTGCTCCCAATCCATTCTCTGCCCAGCCCGTATTTGTGCTTGGGATTGCCCTGACCCATGTGCAGGATCTTGCAGTTGGCCTTGTTGAACTTCATGAGGTTTGCACAGGCCCACCCCTCAAGTCTATTCTCTCCAGCGTGTCAACCGCACCACACAGCTTGGTGTCATCTGCAAACTTACTGACGGTGCACTCAGTCCCACTGTCCATGTCACCGACAAAGATGTTAAACAGCACTGGTCCCAATACCGACCCCTGAGGAACGTCACTGCTTTCCACTTGGACATCGAGCCATTGACCACAACTTTTTGAGCGCAACCATCCAGCCAGTTCCTTATCCATCGAGTGGTCCATCTGTGAAATCCATGCCTCTCCAATTTAGAGACAAGGATGTCATGAAGGACAGTGTCAAATGCTTTGCACAAGTGCAGGTAGATGACATCAGTTGCTCTTCCTTTATTCACCAATACTGTAACCATGTTGTAGAAGGCCACCAAAGTTGTCAGGCACAATTTGCCCTTAGTGAAGCCATGTTGGCTGTCACCCATCATCTCCTTATTTTCCATGTGCATTAGCAGAGTTTCCAGGAGGATCCGCTCCACAATCTTGCCTTGGCACAGAGGTTAGACTGACTGGCCTGTAGTTCCCCAGGTCTTCCTTTTCTCCCTTTTTAAAAATGAGGGTTATGTTTCCCCTTTTCCAGTCAGCGGGAACTTCCACGGACTGCCACGACTTCTCAGATATGATGGATAGTGGCTTAGCCGTTTCAGCCGCCAGTTCCCTCAGGACCCGCGGATGCAGCTCATCAGGTCCCATGGACTTGTGCACCTTCAGGTTCCTTAGATGGTCTCAAACCTGATCTTCTCCTACAGTGGGCAGTTCTTCTTTCTCTCAGTCCCTGCCTTTGCCTTCTGTGACTTTGGCAGTGTGGCTAGAGCATTTGCCAGTGAAGACTAAGGCAAAAAAGCCATTGAGTACCTAAGGCTTCTTCATATCCCAGGTAACCAGGTCTCCCATTTCCTTCCAGAGAAGGTCCACATTTTCCCTAGTCTTCCTTTTATCACGAATGTACCTATGGAAGCTTTTCTTGTTGCCCTTGATGTCGTCCCTGGCCAGATTTAATTCTATCAGGGCTTTAGCTTTCCTAACCTGATCCCTGGCTGCTCAGACCACTTCTCTGTATTCCTCCCAGGCTACCTGTCCTTGCTTCCACCCTCTGTAGGCTTCCTTTTTGTGTTTGAGTTTGTCCAGGAATGCCTTGTTCATCCTTGCAGGGCTCCTGGCGTTTTTGCCTGACTTCCTCTTTGTTAGGATGCATCGCTCCTGAACTTGGAGAAGGTGATCCTTGAATATTAACCAGCCTTCTTGGGCCCCTCTTATCTCCAGAGCTTTCTCCCATGGTACTCTGCCAGGCAGATCCCTGAAGAGGCCAAAGTTTGCTCTCCTGAAGTCCAGGGTAGCAAGCTTGCTATGCGCCCTCCTCGCTGCCCAAAGGATCTTGAACTTCACCATTTCATGGTGGGCCAAGGCTGCCCTTGAGCTTCACATTCCCCACCAGCCCCTCTTTGTTGGTGAGAACAAGGTCCAGCATAGCACCTCTCCTCATTGGCTCCTCTGTCACTTGGAGAAGGAAGTTATCAGCAATGCATTCCAGGAACCTCCTGAATTGCTTATGCCCTGCTGTGCTGTCCCTCCAACAGATACCGACATGGCTGAAGTACCCCATGAGGATCAGGGCTTGTGAACGTGAGGCTGCTCCAATCTGTCTACAGAGGACCTCACCCGCTTGGTCTGCCTGGTCAGGTGGCCTGTAGCAGACCCCCACTACAATGTCACCTGTCCCTGCCTCCCTTTCATCCTGACCCATGAGCTCTCAGTCAGCTCCTCATCCGTCCCCAGACGGAGCTCCATGCACTCCAGCTGGCCGTTGAATAGAGGGTGACACCCCTCTTCATCTCCCCTTGCCTCTCCTTCCTAAAGAGCCTGTATCCTTCCCTTCCAACACTCCAGTCATAGGAGCCATCCCACCATGTCTCCGTGATGCCAGTAAGATCACAGCCCTGCAGGCATGCACACGTCTCTAACTCCTCTTTGTTCCCCATGCTAGTGCGTTTGCATAGAGGCATTGAAGTTGGGCCCCCGATGAAGCTGCCTTACTGGCTGGAGTGGCTGGAATTCCTTTGTGCTGCTCTTCTGGTGCTCTGCTGCTGACCTGTGATCCCTCTCCAGGCTCTGGGCATCTATTACTGGCACTGGCATCACACTGGAAGGAGTGGGATGGATTGAGGTTCACCTCCTCCGGCAACTTTAGATTAAAGCCCTCTTCACCAGCTTGGCAAGCCTATGACCGAAGATGCTCTTCCCCTTCTCCAACAGATGGACACCATCAGCCCCCAGTAGACCAGGTTTCTTAAAGCCAGTCCTGTGGTCTAAGTATCCGAAGCCCTGGCTGTGGCACCAGTGCTGTCACCATTTGTTGATTCACTAGATTTGAGTGGCCCTTTCAAACCCCTTCCCTTTGACCGGGAGGATTGATGAAAAATAACCTGTGTTCCAGAGTCCCTTACCCCCCCTCCCAGCGTTCTCTGATCCTTTTTGATATCCCTCAGACTGCTCCCGGCTGTATCACTGGTGCCCCTGTGAAAAAACACCAGCAGATAATAGTCAGTGGACTGTACAAGGCTTGGTAGTCTCTCGGTGACGTCCCTGATACGAGCCCCTGGTAAGCAGCACACCTCTCTAGAGAGCGCCAGGTTGGCAGATGGGTGCCTCTGTACCTCTCAGAAGAGAGTCGCCTACTACTATCACCCTTTTCTTCGCCTTTTCTTCGTTGCGCTGGTTGTTATATGGGGAGCAGATCAGGCTGCCTTGCTCAGCTCCAGTGTCTCTCCTGATGTGACGGGTCTTTCCTCTTCAGTCTGCAAAGCAGTGAAGCAGCTCTGCAAGAGCACCTCAGGCTTCAGGGGTAGTCTCTTCCTCCTGCTGGTCCTTGCTGTTGCAAGTTGCCATTCTTCTCCATTATTGCCCCCCCTCCCGTCCGTGGGTGCCAGTGGGGGAGGTTTTGGCTGTTTGGCCATGGCTGTTGGTCCCCTGCAGACTGCGCTTGGAACCAGCTATCTAACTCCTTCTCAGCCTCCCTGATGCTACGCAGCCTTCTCACCGCCTCCTGCAGCTCAGCCACCTGGGCACACCTTTTGCAGGCAGCTCCGCTGCCCGTCCCTGCCCCAGGAGAAAGGTCTCGGCACTCCCTGCGG
>JANXJC010000013.1:2479282-2511184 GCA_027564655.1 Leptodon cayanensis
GCAGCGGCCACCGCTGGGGTAGATGGTGCAGACCCCCCAGCCGGAGCTGCAGCCTTTGCTCTGCCTTGAGGGTCAGGTAGGACGAGTGCCCTCGGCCGGCGCAGACGGTCACAGAGCGGTGCCCGGCTGCTGGCTTGTGTGGACTTCAAGCCTCTCCGCTCGGCCGGTGGAACGTCTTTCCTCCGAAAGGGAAAGGGAAATGTCTTTCCCGCGCGAACCGCCGCGCCACGCCCTGTTTTCCCGGCCCGGTCCCCGCGCTCCCGGTCCCCGGGGCTGCCGTGGGCCGCCCTTTGTGGGAGCGGGGGCGGCCGCCGTTACTCCTGGCCCTGCCCAGGCCCGGTCAGCCGCTCGCTCTCGTGAGAGCTGCCGGCTCCCGGGGGGTCTCCGCGCTCCCCTGGGGTCTCCCCAGCTCAGGAAACCCCTGTAGGCAGCGATCCCCCGCTCCGCGGCGGAACGCGCCTGCACCCGAGCCCATCGCCTCAGCAAGGCGACAGGTAGGAAACAGGACACATTGAGGGCGGTGGTGAGTTGAAAATCCACGTCTCACAGGAGTCACACAATGTTCCGGAATGATGCTCTTATCCACTCAGGATGTAACAGTCGTCTTATTAAAATATTCATGCAAGAAGTGCGAGAACAAGGTTCAGTAGTTTCCCTTTTTTAAGGGCATTCAAATACATATGTTCCTAGAGATTACTTTGCATAAGTAGATGATGGTTACCATGAGGCTGGGAAATTCGCTTTCCTTCCTTGTGAAAGTGAGGCCCTATAGAGTCAGCAAAGCAGCTCCAAGTTCTGGTTCTTGCTCCCAAACCTGTTATATGAATTTTATGTCTGATGCCTAATTAATCAACAGTCCCTTGAGCAAGGACTTCTGTTTCGTTTGCAAATCTGGCTTTTAAATTGAAACTGCTTGATGAGTCATCAGCTCTGAGGATAATAGATAAGACATTTAATATTATCTTAATACCTCTTTTCTCCTCCTTTTTTTTTTCTTCTTCTAAATATAGCATTGTCTTCTATCTGACATTTTTGGCCAAAAAATGAACCTGAGGATATTGACTACAGATCTAATCAATAGAGAACTTTCTTCACATTTTGTAAGGGTGGGGAATACCTATTTCTGAGTAAGTAATTTAAAACAATGAAAACAGAGAGCACGAGTGGACAATGAGTTTACAAGATGGTACTTTAAATAATGTGTTTGTTCCTCTTCTTTTAAAAATGTATTGAAATATATCAGCCCCATGTCCTAGAGACAGGAAAAAGGAGCTGTAGTGTTTTGAAGCCAAGTTCTGAAAATGTTGGTCTACAAACTACTCCCATGAAAAGAAAAGACTATTGGTCAAAGTACACTCTTATTCAAATACTCATATACTGGTCATGAAACAGCCCAGCACCAAAGCAGCTACAGATGTTTAATAATTAGTAAGATTTCTGAAGCTAAGTCTAAAAGCAATGAAAGATGCTAATATAAGCAGATATGCTGAATAAAATCTTGCTCACTGTTTATTAGATCACAGATATGCAAGGGGCTCTACTCAGAAAGACTTATCAGCAAGGTAAAAGCTCCAAGACTGTTTATTTCCCACTTCTCTGATATTGTGCAAGCAGTATTTCCTCTTTTTAAATTCTTTATAAGCAAAATAAACAGCTGAAATCTATACCATATAATAAAGGGAACCCCATACTGTAATATGAACCTCGTATTAAAAGCCAGAAGCACAGTGGTATTCACCTGAAAGCTATCTAGTTCCTTGGGAAATATGTAATATCAGGAACTAGAACACAGAGAGAAAAGTAACATCCAGAAGGCCATGTGTAGGAAAATATCTGACAAACATTTCAGACATTCCTGTGGAAGGTTTGCATACTGAAAACTAGCCTGAAAGGACCCAACATACCTTCAAAACAGTTAAGCACTAGTCAAGAAGATTCTCCAAAGTATATTAGTCAGGGAAATTGAAGTATACATGCCACCTTTTGGTGAGCATCTTTGAAAAAAACTTGGGGCTTCTTAATCTTGAAAGGCATTCAGAAGAGGACTACACAGTAAGAATTTGGAAATCCGACAAATTTTCCTTTCTAAATGCTTACAGATACTTTCATTGCAAAATAAGTACTTCCCTTTAAAATTCATGATAGAATTTTTTCCACTGGAATGAAAAAAAAATGCCAAAACCAAAGAACTTGGACTTTTTGTTTTGATTTGATGGGAAAAAAAGGCCACTTCTAGAAAGAAGGTAATTTTAGTTCAGCATTCCAGACAATGAGAAATTACTGAGTTCCTATTCAAAGATGAAATGCTGGTTTGCTTCAGGCAGTAGCAACAAAATGATCTCTCTCTACCTATCTTTCATTTAATAGATTGATGCAAAGAGTTAAGGTACTATGAAGTGGAAAGATACTAGATAAAGTAGAAGAGGCTCAAAGGTGTTCTTACAAGCTAATTATCATTAAATAAAGATAATATTGATATCACTACTGTTTCAGTTTTCATTCAAAAATTTCTATTGATATGGCTTTATTATACTCAGTCCTATACTGTTTAGAACTTCCCTACTTCATCACCTGGTCAGACTTGACTTGAAAAAGGTTCCAAATAAAAGGAAAATTCACTTTTCTGATTACTGTTTGTGTTATCATTAGCTTTTAAATGCAGCTCAAACAAAAGATACTGAAGTAAGGACAAAGTAGGGACGAGGATAAAGTGTTCAGTAGACTCTAAGTGGTATTTATGTTTCTAAAAAAATGCTTACTATGTCCCTCAGAATAACTTGGCTGCTAAACTTCTATGTAATTCAACAGACTTTTTCCAGATTCATGTTTTGGTATAAACATTTCAGCTATGGTGACTTCACCACCTTGCTATGGACACCCAGTACATCAGCCTGTTTAACTATCACATTCAGTCTTTCTCAATACAGGTATAAGAACATTTCCTTACGTGGACAAGGAGAGTTTCATACATTTCCACTGCCCTAGGTACATTACCATGTAATCTTCCTTCTTCTTTCAGCATGTAATTTTCAAAGCAAAAATACATTCAGGTTGTAAGACGTGTAATGTCAATGATCATGTAATGTTGGTATGTAGTTATTTTAGTTCAAAACTATTACTAAATATTTCAGCTATGTATCCAATATGGACCAAAATTATGTTATGAAGAGAAAGCAAAACCAAAAATTAAACTCATGCAAATGTGCTACCTCAAAATTATAGTTGAATAGCACAGTGATTTATCACATGAATGCATAAATATATATACATACAGAAAGGATTGAATTTGTTCCTTGAAGTACCCTCTCTGCCAGTTTTTTAAAGTTCCACCCTATATATTTAACTACAATGAAAACATACTGGATTTTAATTTTGGTCATAATCAATACATTATGCCATGTCATAATTTAAGTATTTAACACACTTATTTCTGCTATAAAAATTTTGGCTATATATCCCTATCCAAATCACCAAAAAAAGTTTTAAGTCTGCAGGGCTGTGAAAGTTTTACATATTCCTGTGAAATCAATGGGTCATGAAAAATTTGGTGTCCTGCCTTCTTGACAAAGATTAAGAGGAACAAAAGATGGTTTGGCATGAATCCATTTTGTGACAAAAATTGCCATCAGAATACAAAATAGCACAATATTAATCCATTCTCATGAAAATGATGGTAATGAAAATGAGAAATGGCATCAGCTAGATCCATTTTCATTATTCTGTTATGATTACAATCTTGTAGCTCTCAGATACTGTGCTGAGTGAAGAGATCTATATTTTAGCCACAATTTTAATGTCTTTGATGAGCATCTCCTTACCATTATACACCATTTCATTCTATAATTTGAATTCTTGTTTTAAAAAGCTTTTAGATCGGTTCCAGGTATCTAAACTTGACAGTATACTTATTAATGGTCCTTAAAAATGGTCCACAGAAAGCAAAGCCATAGAGCTCTGAAGAAACTGGCATTGCATAACCAGATTAGTGAAAATGTGGAACCCCCCATGTTTGTAATAAAGTTATGAAAAAATGCAGAAGCGTAGTATAAAACTATAAGTGTTCAGATCAAACTCATTTTCCTTTTAAAAAAAGTCTTAAAAAATATTCTACTGAAATGAAATGTATTTTTTTGGATTCCAGGTGCTTTAAGATACTCAAACTGTCAACATTTTTAATAACACTAGAATTTCTATCATCACATTTAAAAGAATTGTGATAGAAGTTAACAGATTACTTTCTCACTGTCGAATTTAAAATTTTATTTACATGGAATTATTTTTGTGGTTTTTTCTAGCTAAGCGTAGAAATATTTTCTCATTACTCTAACATTTAACTTTGCTTGGTGTGGATTAGGAAGAAACAAGTAAATATATGACATTGCTAAAAATAAACTTATTGTTAAGTTTTTGTGTGGTAACATAAAGCAATTTAAAATATATGTGGCTTAATATCCAGATAGATCACTCAAAAGAAATCTCCAAAGAATCACATCCTTATTTTAACTATACTACATTTTTTTTCACCACCTTGGTTCCTACAGTAAGATTGCTTTGGCTGTATGAATAATTTTAGTCAAACTTATGTCAGCATTTGGTTTTAGAATATAATTACAATAATCATGTAATTATTATTTGAAAAGAACAATCCTAGCAAAAGGTGATTATCAATTTGTGTGTATGCCCCACTCTTTAATATACTTGCACCTAACATGTTTTTAGCTCTTCACTTCCATGCTTGCATTTTGCAAAAGCTTAAACAACTCCCTGTGCTTTGATTTCCCAAGCACCACAGAACCTGATGCCCTGAGAAAAGGATTAACCATACTACATAAATACAGTTCAGTGTTTCAAAATGAAAAAATGAGTAGCCTAACAAACAGATGAACAGCTAATTTAAGTATTCCAGCAGGAACTTCCACGTTCCTATCTTTGGCTTTGTGCATGGGCTTCCTTTGTGTCCATGATCTCTAAGAATTCCCCTTCTTCCTACCACCATAATTAGGTTACTGCAGGACAATCTCGGTAAATGATAAATCCAGGATTTTCAAATTCTTTCTCTGACTTTTTTTAAATAGAGGGGACAAAGTGCCTGACTATCAAATTGCCTTAGCAAATAAAAGTCTTGCTTGTGATTATGGCTAAATTACAATAAATACCATCCAAACACAGGGTAGAAATCTATGATACTCCCTTTTCACGGTTCCCACCATAACATCAAGAAATTTGGTGACCGACAGCTCTTGATAAAATGATAACAAGAACTTCCTGCCATGCTAGTGTACCACAAGCCTTCCTGAGACCAGGAGACACAAAGATGAGGCAGCTCTATTGCAGCCTGGACACCTACAGCAGTTGGCCAGCAGCTTCCTTCTGCATGGCCTGTTCACCGCAAACTGACCAACACAAAAATCAACTTAAAAAGCAGGACAGTACAGGTCAGCCAAAGACCCGTGTGGAAGGTTTTCCATCATACATTAATCTCATAAAAACATACAAAACACCTTAAAGCTTTAGAATAAAATTTATTCCAGGAAAAAGATATTTACTTGGGCAGTTGCAGTCTGGATCCATAAGCTCTTCTTAACATCTCTTTCCCTTTTTATAAAAAATACTGTGTGCAAGCTGTATTTTTAAAAGGTAACAACAGTATAACTCATTGCATTATATAGCCATGTCTTTTCATGTGTCTGAATTTAATTTTTTTTTCTTTATGACAATTTCTGTGAGTTATAGATCAATGTATTACTCAGATTTTTTTATTAGTCTGAGTGCTGTTTGCCTTCTCCTGCACTTGGAAGCAGTGGTACATTTGCATCGAAACAATGTATGGAAAAACAGGAGAAACACAGAACTCAATTTGATTTCACATAGTTTATTGGCTATACAATTCTTCAGAGTTCTCATGACAAAGAATTTAATGAGAATAAAACCTAGCTCATTAATCTACTCATTTCTGAAATATATAATAAGGGTAAAAAATCTTAGATTAACATAGTGCAATTTTGAATTAATCTTACAGTCTTGCCTTGTCCCATATGCCTTATCCTACAACACTAAATCTGCCTTTGGTCCTTGGAATCCTAATAACATTCAGAACCAACCCGTTATCTTCAAAGTGTAGTCACCGTTACTCTTCTTTTTTCCCCACTACAGTTTTGAAGTTTTAAAGTAAAAGAAAGCAGATAAAGTATATTGATTCAGAATGGTATTAAGCAACACCTCTGCTCAGTGCTTTATATTATCTGAGCAATTATCTGTTTTTTAAAAGAAAGTTGCTCCATCTTCACTTGAAACATAGTTTACACATTCAATTGCAGTGACTGTATCAGGCAAGACTAAAATTCTACATAGATTATATAAAGCCCCTATCAAACTTTTATTCAAAAAGACCCTTGAAATATTAGCTAAGTTGGGTTTTGTCTCTCTTTTCTTACCCATGGAGCCTTTGTGCCATGTCTAGCTATCTATCTGCCTAATGATGTCAGGATGCTGCCTCATAGGAGCTAGCTGATACAGTTCTCCTAATGAACAAAACGATCTCTCCAGGCAGTGACATCAGACACTGTCTTCAAGGTGATCCAAGCTCTTATGAAGAGTTAGTGTTATAAAATTACATATATAGTTTCTTGAAAGTCATATCTAGGGCAGTTTTTGAAGAGAGCTGTGCCAGTGTAGACAGCAGGGAATTACAGCACTCAAATCTCAGCATAGTTAAAATAGAACTACTTGAACCAAGCAAAAGCTGAGTGGTCTGGACCATCTGAAAATTGGTCCTGAACACCCAGATTCTCTGACTGAACTTCTTTGTGTAGGTTCAATGATTTTTCTAAGTACAGATGTTATATTAAGTTGTAGTGCCCTTCACAAGGTTGCTGTGTCAACTACTTGACAAAGTACCATTCTTCTATGTTCACTGTGCATTTTAACACTCAGCTGGTAGCCAGGAGACATGATGGCTCCTGGCTAGAGAATTCACTAGGAAACATCCAGGCTTACAAGTGCTGTGATGATATGATTGGAAGAGAAAATAAAAAATAGCTAAGTAACAAAATGCAAGGCATTTAGCAATAGGTGGACTGAGTTCTGATACTTCCAAGAACTGAAAGAGCAAATCATATATATATATATAAGATTCCAAAAACCCTAGAAACTGGATTAACTTTAATTCAGGAGCACAAACTCTCTTTATCTTAATTAGGGAAATAGTATTCTATATAGAATATGAAAGGCAAGGCACTATGTTTCACTGAAATGGAACTATGAAGTACACTAACTACCTCTCAAGGCAATGTTTTTTCCTTAGGCAATATTAAAAAATAATTTCTATGCCAGACATTTCTTCTGACAATTTGGGGAATTAATCTGTGCACGTGTGTGTGTGATTAATGCTCTCTGATGTAATGAGTTCTTTGTAATTGTTTTCCTGTACTCTGGTCATCCATGTTTTCTTAGTTTACCTGTTTTTCTATTAGGAAGACAGGAACTGGTAGTTTTGTATCTGACTCTGAATCAGACTGAATGAGCTTTGCCTCAGTGGGACAATGAAGCAGGTACAACACAGGCAAAGCCACTGGTCTGCAAGGAAAGAGAAAGGAGTAGCTGTGTGTTTACATTAAACACCTGTAAAAAGGCACATGTCAAAAATCCAAGAACAGAGGAAAAAGGACTTGCTACTTTTTGAGCAAAAGCAATAGTTTTCATTGTCACTCTTGCTGAAAGTGATGGAAATCGGTCACAGGTGTTAAAAAAGAGATTGCTCAAAGGGAAGCCAAAGAGGTTTCTGTTCATCTGGAATTCTGAAACAGTGTAAACACTTCTGGATGCCAAGGAAACTGAGGTGATAGTGATCTACACGTATACTTGACCATTTTGGTAGATCTGTAAGTTTCTTGAATTGTCTCTGACATATATATATGTGTGTGTGTGTGTGTGTGTGTGTGTGTACATATATATTTCAGAAAGTTCTCTGCAAGTATCTGTCTACATAATACTCTTGCAATATATCGCTCCTGAAAGGTTAAAGCAGTATTCAATAGTAACAAGAAGAATGGCAATGCATGTATCTTTGCTACAGCACAATTTGGGTAATTCTTTTAACTTGGGGATATGGTAGATTACTGTTTCAGAGTCTGTCTGCCACAGGTAAAAACTATGCTTTGTGTCTGTTTAACAACTACTGAAAAGACTGTTCATAAAAATGGCAGGCAAATGATGTCCTGTTTTGCTGGCGATAATATCTCAGAGATTGTTAGTTGCTTTCTGCCCTGGTTTTCGTTATTGAATCTCACAATTGCTTTACCTTTAGCTGCAGTTGTGTTTGTTAGAAACAAAACAGACCTTCTGAAGATGAAAAGCAGTGTTGTTTTGCAGCTTCTAGTACAATACAGTGTCTAAAGTATCTTCTGTATAAGAATATGGTTTGTACAAGTATACAAAATGGTTGTCATCCTGCTGATGAGCCAGGTATAAACAGTTTACACCTTGAGCTCAAGTAGTACCATGGTTAGAGGGCCAGAAGCACACATATCCTCTTTGAACCAGTCTCATAAAAAGATGTACACAAGAACAAAAAGCAGATTTCATAAAAGCAAGGAGACATAAAATGACAACTACACCAAGTGTCATGATGTGGGGGTAGTATTAACACCTCTAATTCACTGTGTTGAATTTACACCTCATATAGGAATGGATTGCCATTGACATATTTTTTCAACTTTCACATCAGTGTGAGATGCTACCAGTAACATGTCATATAAATATGCCATTAAAACATAGCATAAAAAGGACCTCCTATACAAAAGAAAATCCAATAAAAGATAACTATGCAATTCAGTGTCCTGCCTTGATTACAGGACTTGCTTGTGTCTTTGTTTTTAATAAGATACATTTTGTGTGCAGTCCTCGTATCACACTGTGTCTGACTTAATATGTGAGGCATTTTAGTACGGCATGATTGTTTTGTTACTTCAGGCAGCCCTCCAGCTGTGGGCCAGCACTTGGTCAAACTGATTTGTTCTTGGCAGGAAGCTAAGAACACATAACACTTTCAATTGTACGTTATGACTTTGGGGGGTTGTGGTGGGAAATAGCCAAAAGTGTTATCTCAACCCTTTCAACAGTGTACAGTTTGGTCTGCTAATCAGTCACAACCTCTGCTCTTAGAAAAGGATGGATTAATGGCAGTTTTCAGAAAATGCTGTTAAGTTTACAGTGGTTTGGTAGTCTCTTACACTGCATAACTACTCGGGTCAATCACATTCTGATTCTCATTCTTGTGACAATGACTGTAATGAGAAAAGGAAATTGTACAACATGAATCTTTTCTTGTGATAAAGATTATTGCAAGGATTTGACAGGGTACGAAATTAAACCCACCCTCTTAATAATCTTGAAATTGTCATCTGCTGTCCCCTTCAAATGCCATAAGGGAGATGACTGTTTGGACATTATCAGTCACAAAACCAGAAAGCAGATCTGTGCTTCCTTCAACACAGTGAATCATCATGCAGAGATTGTATTGTAAGTGATAAAGACTACTACTTATGCAAATTAACAAACAGGCAAGAAATCAAGTCTTTTAATTTAGCTAAACAAGAAGAGGAGTAGGGATGAAAAGCAGAGCTTGGCCAAATTGAGGTGTTTGGCAAAATTCCTCTTTTTTCATGTTGAGATGAAAATTTGTGTAATAGATCAAAAAGATAGGTGATCAGTCCATCCTGCCAGTCTCATTTTTTAAAAAGCTTTGCTTTTTTCAACATGTTGCTTTTTTTCACCCTTTTATCTCACTTGTTATTAAGGCTGCTACCTACACTATGTTACAAAGTAAGCCTGAAAATCGCTTTTTTGTTTGTTTTAATTAGATGTTTTGGCAATTAAGGTAATAGACAACAATATTTCCTCGAAATAAAAAGGAAAAGAAATAAGATATTAAATTATTCCAGTGACTAACATTATGTGAATAATGTACCATAGTCTTTCGTCAACCTGGAAAATTTCTGCAATTTAGAGAAATTAATTGGCAAATCAAGCGTCCTTTATGTTGTAGTCATGGGCTTTTAGGCTGTGTAATATTCATCAGTGAGCATTACTGTTAACTAGTTTAGTCATATTGCTGTACTGACTATTTAGGATGCATTAACACCAATGGGCTAAATTTACAAAACTTGCTGGCGGTTGTTCACAACTGAGTTAGCCTGACATTAGCTTGAAATAAAGCAATTGAAATGCAGAACTGAAGAAGAACATGACAAAATACACCATTATTTATATGATCATCCAAATATTGCTTCAAAAATTGAACCTGAAAACCCTTTTTTTCTTGTTTAGAGAAATGCATATTGCACAGGGCTAAGGAAAGCTAGACTAATTCTCCATTACACCATAACCTTTGTGTAAGCAGCATGTAGGTTCTTCATCTTAACGTACGGTTAATAGTTTTTTAAATACAGTTCATAATACTTCAGCTAAGATAATCTGAAAATCAATATATTCAAGACTGTGAGATGTTCTTATGTTGCACTTGTGGTTATAGAAGGGAAGATAACATTTAAGAGCAAAAGAAGAAGATAGAGTTTTATTGCATTTTGTTTACTTTAAGGCTATTCAGCACAAATGAAGCACCATAAGCATGTCAGTGTTTTAGATATTTAGAAATATCAGTTGTCCCTTAGGATAAAAAGTAATATTATCATCTATTTTAAAAACAAGAGAACAATTCAAGGTCATAATGTCCTAATACTTTTCCCCTTTACGTTATAAATCACCATTTAATTTTCACTGCATAGATCCAACCTGTACAGATGCAAAATCTGACAATGAATGAAAATAAATTATTTCCTAGGTGACAAGTAGGGAAAATATGGACACGTTGTAACAGAAAGTGATTCATCCATGTAGTTGTACAATGATAAGGACATACACTTTTTAATGATGAGATGTCCTAAAAGTGTCTTTCTTATATGTACATGAGTATAACTAACTTCTGTGCTTTCAGCAATGCATCATCATTTATCTGTGAAAGAACAAACATGTGGTGTAAAGCAGCAGGGGCAGAAAAGGAATTCTGATCAATAACATTGCATATGAGCTACTGTATGATTTGCAAAATGTCAGGAAACTGTCCAATTAGGCTTTTACCTAAAGTGAACATAAGGTAGCACTACTCACCACAGAGAAAGAGTAATGAGAAGAGCAGTCTCTCTCATGAAAATCTGCCTTTGCACTGAGTTTAACCCTCCTCCCACAGACAAATAATAAATTGAGATTAGTCTGGTAAATATAGAGGGCATTATAGAAGGTAAAGCTGATGTCCTTATGCAATGACAAGGGACATTGCTTTTAGAATAAATATTTTTCTAGGAAATTTTGTCCTCAAAATTTGCAAAGATGTGCAGGCACCTGACTCCTACAGGTTCCACAACCTTTCCCAAGGATGCTGTATTGTGTAGAACACCAGTGAACAGCAAAGGATGAGATGCCGAAAGGAGGAAATTACAAAGGTGTGGTAATATAGCTACTCTTCCTAGTTTTCATTTCTCTCTTTTTTACAGTTTTCCCAAACCTTTATCCCTCCAGACAAAGCTGCAACAAATACAGGGAGAAAGTGATGTACTAAATAAGGGCAGATATGTGACTTCTGCTGCCTGTAGCTGTTACCTAGTCAGAAGTTCATGGCAGTGCGGTGAACAGGCTCAAGAAGAGGGGAAGCAGGGGAGCAACTAATAGGCTCCAGAATACCTCCCTGCAGCTCTGCAAATGGAATTTCACCAAAAAAATGAACATTGGATAAACAGGAGGACACGCTACTCAGTAAAAAGACTGCTCAGCTCTTAATTTTGGTTTTCAAAACACTTTGTTTCAAACACACAGCAGTGCATAAAGAAATGGGAAAGTACAGGGCTTAAATCTACAGCTGAAGGAGGAGCTGTGCTACATAGTGTTTTCGTTTGGATCGGGAATGCGTTTTTTAAGTGAATATTCCTTTCAAATGAAATTAAACCAGAACACGCACTCCTGATGTGTAACTAATAAATCCAACTGCTAACAGGCATTCAAGTCCCCAGGTAGAAAGCAGAGTTAATCCAAAATAAAGATCCTGAAATGCATAATGTGGATACCAAGCCTTCTGCACGAATGGTTTTGCTGTCAAGATCCGCTCCAATTGGGCCGTGCTACTTGCTGTGTTGGACTGAATCTTGTTGGCCAATGCTACCAGAGACACAAAAAGGCAGAATGTCTGGGATTTTACACACCATGCCCAGTACTCTTCCTTTGAACAACTGCTGTGTTGCAATCTGAGAAATAAATATTCATTGTAACCACATATGTTTCCCATTTAAGAGCTATGAGGAAGACCAGACAGAATCTGGGTGTCTATGTTCAGAGCTCTACTTCAGACAAGCTTTAGCCATGGCACTTCTCCCATGAATCCTCTTTTTTGTGCCTAAGCGGTACTTTTAAAGTATGAACCAGATTTTCCTATTTTAACTTTGAATTGTTATCAGTTTACACCAAAAATGACCTTACTTGGGGGACTCATAGTAGGGTAAAATAATACTCATATAAAAAAAAGACTCCAAATATATAAAAATTCAGAGGATACTAAAAATTACATTTATTCCTTCCTTTCCCACCCACAGAAATAATTCTAGTTCTATGTATGAAAATTTTATGTTACTTTCCCTACGTTTCACTGTGTACTTAGATTTGACAGTCATGTTTTGTAGAGAAAGATCCAGTCTTGTGGTGGACATCAGGTAGTGGAAACTCCATTGCTTCCATTTCTTTTTTCCCAATTTCCATCTTCTAGCTTTAGTTTCTGTATACCAGTTTCTATGTTATGCTTACATTATTTGAAAAATATTTCACTAATGTGAAATGTCCTTGTTAAGATACATTAAGGCAACCTTTCAATCTTCCATCTGAAAAGTTACATTCTTGAATTCTACCACAAGCAGTTATGTTCAACAACCACAAGCAGTTATGTTCAACAACCCCTCAAAGACTTTTGCAGTTCTCATCAGCTCCCTTTTCAATTTTCAGCATAAATGGTATTATATCACTGGTCTCACCAGAAGCATATGTAGGAGCATAATCATCCCTTTAACCTGTTTTCTTTATTTCATTGTTAATTATGGAGTTGATCTGCTTCTATTTAAATTCCACATCAGAAAGGATTTTTCTGAATAAATGTATTTGCTTTAGAAACTTTGTCTTTTGAAATTTACCAATTTTTATATGACATTTATATGACCATCACATCTATTTATTTTGACATATTGTAAAACAATCAAAAGCACTTTCAAATTTAAGACTATGTGAAAAAATTATCAAAACGAAATATATAATATTCTGATAAAATTGACATTGATGTTCTGTTTACACTTCTGTTCAGTATCATATGGCAATGGAATTTTGCACATCATAGACATATAAGCACCAACACTGATTTCATTGACAGTCTGCAAAAATAAAATTACTTAGAGATTTAAGCATTTCACAAACTTTGTATTAATGAAGATTTAAAATTCCCTGGCAACACATGTAGTTAAATAGAACTGGGGGAGCGTTAGAGTTTTGGTTCAACAGCTTAACGTAAGTGTGGAAGGAGGGGAGAAATCAGTTTGGATAGATTAAAAGAAAAAAAAAATCACTGACCGTTTATTTGGTTTTCTTCATTGATATGAATGGAAACAAAACTTTCTTTTCTCCCCAAGACAAACCCCAAATTATGCCCATCTTAAGACTGAATATATAATTTCTACTTCAACAGTGGCAAGGTAGATGCTATTTCACGAAGCTGGAGTTTAGGAAGAAAAATAACCTTTTATCCTAAGTAGCTCAGGTATTTTCTGAATGTTCTGTATCCTTGTAAAGTTCTTTAAATACCAGGATTTGAGTTTTTCTCAGTATCTCATTGAAGCTAACTCAAATTGTATAAAATACATAACAATTCAGTGAGCAAGCAGAGAAAAGTATAACTATATAAATTACAGGCTAAGGCCCTCCCCAAGAAAGTGCGAGAAGTCAACTTAAACTTTGTAAGAAGCAGGAGACTCCCATGGAAATCCGTGTTAATCTCTTGACTATAGAATAAGGTAAACAGCTCCACAGTTTCAAAATTACTACCTATCCTGGAAGAACCTAATATCCTTCCTTTCTTTTGTCACATTAAAATCTTTCAGGCACCTTAAATTCCCTCCTCCTATGAAGGGTGAGCTACATAACGCTCATTTCCCACCTAATTCCTTTCCTTTTTTTTATGCAGAACAGTGCTTTGTGCACCCACCCATGAAGGGAAAGACTCATGTGTAACTCATTCTTTTACCTAGGAAATTTTAATGCATATACCCCATCAATTACCTGTCTCTACGCTGTTAGTCATGCAAGAAACATCCACTCAATCCGTGAAGCAACTGGTGTTCAACAATTATAGGTCCTTGAAGACAAAAAGAGAACAAAGTCTATGAGCATCTAATGAAAAAAAGAGGCCACAGAGTGCGTAACTCGCAAGCACTTGCTTACGTGAGCAGCTTTACCTAACCACTGGTTTCACGCTGCATAGCATACTTATCCTATTTAAGTTTTGCACTATTGATGCATAAAACAATGGCAGCTACTATCTTCCAACGGAAGATTTCCAAAGGAACACACTCTCTGGGAGTCTTACAAAATTAGAAAAACTAGTAAAAGATTGGGGGATCAGAAGGAACCTACAGAACAGCAGCAGTTTGACAATGTAAAGTATGCCAAGATATTTTACAGCTTTCATCAATGAATACCGTTTATAGAAAAAATGAATCTTTGTCTCTTTTGATTTAATAAATAATTATTATGATTTATAATTGCTGCAATAATTGGACTGATCCAGGAAGTCAATGTTCAAGATATATTTAGTGCTAATAACAGCTTCTTCATCATGCACCTCGGAAATCTTTATTAACCTTAAATATCTTTCACACTTTACTATGGAATTTACGTTAAATACATTTTAGGATGAAGGTGACTTTTACTACAACTCTTGTCCGAGGCATGCTTAGCAACATACACATGGTCATCAGCACTTTGAGTTACAGATTATGATGTAATCCAGCATTCCATTTGCAAAGGCAGTTTTTCAGTAGATTTGACATTGATCATCTGCCCATTTGATTTGTTAACTTTATAAAAAGTTGTTTTTTTTCAAAATGACTAAAGGCTTGCAACTTAATATAGAAAATGCTGTTATTTTATATTCTAATTTATCATAAGCATCTTTTCCAAAGGAATGGTTTTGATTGGTGAAACCAATGACATTATTTTTCTTTCCCTATCAACTCTCCAGAGCTAAATGAGCCTTAGGAATTTGAGGCTCAAATGTGACTAATTTGACTGGCACAAGAGAGTGGATGCTGGACTGACAGAACAGGGAGATAGTAACAACATGCATCAGTATGGACATGAAACCATGTTGCTGCATCTATCACAGTCAGTTCCTGTCAGCATGTCCACTCTATAATAAATCTTATTTTCTTATAAATCTTCTCTCTATCTACCAAATATTTATGAAAAAAATAATAATCGGAAACCAAAAATCAAGACAATGTATCACACCAGAAAGAAAATCAACTCTTCCAAATGGTTTTGGGAATACAAATTGTCTAGGTTTATGTTTGCCGAATATCATATTATCTAATTTTTAACATTCATTACATAGCATTTTCGGGGGGGGGGGGCTTTTAAAAAAAGGTACATATTAAAGCCTACTTATTTTTTCCCTATTCATGTAAAAGCTCACTGATACTATTTGGAATGTGTATAAAGAATGACAACAGGAGGAAAACATGGATGAACGTGTGTGCAAATGTCCACACATTTTCTGCAACATAACTGCATACAAGAAGTAAAAAATTGGTCCCAAACTTGGGAAATATGTTCATGATTTGTTAAAATTTGCTCACAATTTTTTTTAGCTGGATTACTTGTCTATGATCTAAAGAAACAAATTACTAAATAGTTAACATTATTATGAATATCAATGAGACAAGCAAAATTAAGATGCAGATAAACTCCCTTTTTTGGTTCTCCAGGCCAAGCAGTTTACTAATTACTAAATGAATAAATTCTGCCTCCATTTAGCCTTAAAAATTCAACTGTGTTCCCATGAGCAAAATTGTTTCTCCAGAAACACTTTTTTGAACAGGATGGGTTGCTTTGTGTTTACAGTAAAATGATGCAAGCTCTGGCTAGGCACTTATACAGCTCTAGTAATTATGTTATCAAAATATGTCAAAATGTTATTATTGAAACATTGATTATTGAAACATCACTGGTATAGTAGAAAACTACCAACTGCATTTTGAAGAAAGAAAAAATTATTTAAAAAGCAAAGGTTGATTCAGAAACTTGCTGAAAATCAGTAGAAGTGCGGCCTGAGTTCTACAAGTGGTTCTGCTTAGACTAGTGGGTCGAGTGCTGCCCTGTACTGGGAGGACATATAGGGATCTTTACTAGGTCAAGGTACTTAGCACTGTGTGCCATCTGTAATGACCTACGTGTGGTCAAGATGTGTGGGGTTTTTGCTACTCTCCCATTACTATCTTCATACCACTGCAAAAGAGCGCTCTGTGCCAAAGGTCTAAGAAGTGGATTTTTTCCATTCCCTGTTCATCCTCGAATCAGTTCAGTGCCGCTGCTAGCGTAATACTGTGTAGTCAAGCGTCTGCTAATTTCCTACTCCCTTTCTTGTTGGAAAATGTCCTAACTAGATACCTCAAATGCACAAACTCCTCTGGTGGGTTTATTTAACTCCTCTTCAGAGATGTATAAACACCTAGTGGCATTTCTGTTGTGCAATATTACGAACCTAAAATACCGCCATGTATAAAAAAGGTGTATGTGCCTTCCGACATTTGAAACATTTAAAATATGTCATGTTAAAATGATATATCTTTATAACATATTTTCAGTAAATATTTACATGCCTTTCACATTATTATCTTCTCCCTCATATCAGACCGTTCTTTAGCAAAGGCCAGCTACCACTGATGTTACTTGGAAAAGGCCCTTGGACAATGACTATCATTGTCCTGGTTATTTCAGAAAAGAGGCTTAACCCTTAATTAGATGATCATTGTATTTTAATGAAATTGCTTAAAGACTTCTTACTAATCACCAGAATTATTTAGCAAATTACTTACAAATGAAACATGAAATTATAGATATAATTTAAATAACTTTAACAGTTACATAAAGATTAGTATAACACATAATGGTATAATTTTAGTACAAAATAAATATATCTAGAAGTCATAACTTTAGATGCCTCACAAAAAGGCAAAAATACTGATTCTGTGAAAGCTCTTGATACTTGCTACAGTATCTCTTCCTCTTAGTGATGTTCTGGTCCATTAAAAAATAACAAAACATACTCTCATAAATGTATAAATAAATATGCTTACTATACCAAACTGTTACCTTTTTTCTTCCAATCTTCACAAGTATAAAGGCACAATATCTTGGGTTAATTTAAGTAATAAAGCCACAGTCACGACTGTTTTATTCAACCTATATCATAGCTTTCATGATTAATATAGTCAAGTTTTGTATAGCAGGAAATGACAGTAATTCAGGCTTATTTATGAAGGTGTTTTTAAAAATGTATCAGCTACATTGTGTATAAATATTGCTTCCAAAAAATGGACACTGTATCTAAGTAAAATTCCTTAAAAACATCATACATGTTATCAACCGCAACAACAAAATAACATCATAAAAATATAATGAGAAAGAATGGATAATTACTAAAATGAAACTCAAAACTCCACTGATCTGGGAGCTCTCCATGCTAGCTGACTTTCTACTGCCTTTAGGAATATTTGGCTGTCTCAGAAATTAAAAAAGCCACTGCTTTTAGTGAACAGAGGAAAGCTTTTCTTTAGAATATGTTAGTAAGTACAAACACACAGTCTCTATATCACATTCAGAAGCATTTTGCAGTTTTTCTGTATGAAAATCATATGTGAGTTCTGGTCACAGTTTTTAATTATTATATATTTTGAGTTAAATACAGTTGTCTGTTCCGTGAACAATAACTCCTACATGGGATACACTCTGTGTAACTTGTATATTGCTTGCTATTGTCAGCCTGGAGAGGGATAACAGTGTGAAAACAGTAACATCAAAACTAACTTTAAATACCTTGGGAATAAGTTCATCCTGTCAAATTTATTATCAAATAAAAGTAAAGCTTTCCAAGATTAGCTATCTCAAATAAGCACTAAAAGCCCTGCAACCTCTTATGCTTTACAAAGTAAACTTAAAAGCCCGTCTGTAGGCCTACATATAGCCCAGACTTTATCTTTCTAATCTGGTGATGAATACAGCAGGCCACCATCTGGTGTGCGTGTACATCAACAACTAAAATACAGCCCTATAATTTAATAATCACAAACTTTAACTGCTACTTACCACTTCTTTCCAGATACAGAAGGTCTGAGATTAAATCTGTCAAAAAAAACGTAGAAAACCAGCATAAGATTAACTGTTTTTGTTCCGGATTTCAGATGCAGACAGTGAAGCAGAGAGAGCTCTTCTGTTGCTAGGGAAACCTGACGCTGAGGATTTAATGACAGCATCAGATGGTATTGTACTGGAGATTGTCTGCTTGAGGGACTAGACAGCAATCCTGCTGATAAGAAATAAGAATTAATTCCAAATGTTTTCAATTTGCTTTACCAGAAGAATCCTTTCACTGCCTCAAAGGTATTAATTTGATAATAGTCACAAAGAATTTATATTAATGTTAAAAGAATACATACCAGTGAAACATAATCTGTCTGGAAGCTCTCTAGCCAGGTAACTAATCTTCCTAAAACCTTTACTCAATATGTAAAGTTTATAAAATTAATACTGTATTTACAGTTTTCAGTCTGAAGAAGATATTTTGCTTCCTCAGAACATTTGTCTTTAAACTGACAGCTTCTAAAAATGAAGAATTTTTAAGTTCTTGTGTTTAAGTTCATTAACTATTGTTAGGAAGGGATCCAAAGCGGAAAAATTTCCAACAAATTCCAGGTTCATAGAGGCCTGGAAATATTCAAATTCAGGGATTTATTTCATACTCAGTCATTCATTTAGAATTATAAATATATTTTTTGTGATATGAAGTTTAAAATACTACTATGATTAAAAAAACAGTATTTATGAACACAGCCTGCATGAACTGCCAAGTATCACCTGTCAGAATGTAGGTTGATACATGTCTTTGACAGTTCAAAATTTACTTTATTAAAGTGTTTTTCTACTTCACAAATCATTCGGAGTTTCATTTTCCTCTGCTGATTAGTTGATCATTACCAGATGAATAAATATCATAACAATATTTTCTGAAAACAAAAAACATGATTCAAATACCAAATATGACTCATTTTTTTGTTAGGACATCTGAGCTCCAGGATATTAGCTAATTGGGAAGTTTATATAAATACACAGAGATCATATTTTATATTTGACTGAGGGTCTTTCATTCCAAGGTATTTTACACATATATTATGTGTCCCAACCCACTACATAATTCTGGGAAGCCTGTTGACTGTATTCACAAAAGCAACTCCTTTCCTTCAAGAATAAGGCCACCGCAGCTTAAGTCTCCAAACAGAGTAGAAAGGTCTGTCATTTCAAAGGTCTAAACCAAACATCACACAAGAGCAATTGATCTGTCTGCCTTTGAAGGTTAAAGTTTAATTCAGTCCTACCGGGATTCAAGTCTCTAGCTCCAGGATACTTCTGTGTTTTAAACCTGAAGATAACACCATCAGTAGACCTCACCATTAGCATCAAAGGGAATTTCTGATTATACCAATGGTAGGGCCAAGTAACAGGTCTACCTATTGTCCTTAAAAAAAAAAAAAAAAAAAAAAAAGGCAAGTACTAGGAAAAGCTTACTTAGGGAAATCTCATTAATTTCCCCATAATATTTGCTCTTTGGGTCTTAAATAGCACTGGAAAAATTATTTATCGTTGATCCACGGTCAAACTAAAACTTCATGAAAAAATGGTTCAGGTTGAACTAATTTTCTTTTCCTGTTGATTTTTGAGTAAGAGTTAGGATGTTCAAGATAAAGCGTAGGGTTGTCTTCAACAACAGCAGCAACGACAACAAAATAATATTAAGATTAATTTGGAGTCAATATAGGTAATCCTGGGTTAAAAACTCTGAACCCTTTTGAATTAAACATTTCAAAACTATCTTCAGAAAAATTCAGATTCCTTTTCAAATGAAGAATGTTTTGAATGGAAAATAACTTCTTTTTGAATAGTCAAAATAAAATGTGTTAGTATTTCACAAATGAACTATGTTTTAACTTTTTGAAAAATTCCCCCATATTTTAGCCCAAGCTGCTCACCAATTTCAGTCTGAATTTCTTGTTCTAGACAACTTCTCCCCAATTCCTCTCTGGGAAATGGAATACTTGTCAAAAGCTATAAAACCCCCACAAAGTATATGTTATGCAAGAGCTCGGAAAAACCTCCTAGAAGGAGCATTTCCGGAATCTACCACTACAGAAGAAGAATATACAGTATTTGAATAGAAAGTACTGCATGTACATTCACCTTTCTTATCTTAGAGTCAGAAAGAAGAGCCTTGAAGAGGCTTCAACAGTGGCTTCTAAGGGAAAATTATTTTGAAGCTTTTTGAATTAGGGGAAATTATTAATGGAGGTTACCCAGCAAAGCAAACAAAAAAAATTTGAACATGACAGCAATTAAGACTAAGCTAAAAACTAAATAAGTTTAGAGTCATTTCATCAAAAATATAAAACTATTTTTCGAAACCTCTTTCAGTCCATCACATGCAAAACACAAATCAATGAATCACACAGAGGCTGAAAATGTTTTAGATTAATTTGTGCTTTGAATCATTGTGACCGATGTTATCTTTTTTTCTTTCCTTCCAATTTTCAGTGTGCATGTGTTTTAAAAGTGTTAAGAATGACTTTATCATCTCTGAAAAGACAGGGAGAGCTCAGTCCTGGAAAACAACTGGGCATGCTTAGACAGAGAAACTCCCAGGGGCTACAGGATTTTGCAAAAAGAACCTGAACTAAAAGAATCACAGTGAGAGGGTGGAGGTCTGAATTTTATGCAGAGACTGACAAACTGCTGAGAAGACTGAGAAGCACACAGGCCTCATAGGCCACAAATGGGCCAAAGGAAGATCATGCCGATGTTGTTATAACTCAAAAAGTCACTGAGCAGTTGAAACCAAGCTTAGGGGAGAGGAACTCCCAGTGGTAACATGTATAGGAAGGGGCAGAGCTGCTTATAAATCCTTTCCATTTCTATTCTCGTTGTGCTATTCACTCTGAGTTTGTTTCTTCTTCAAAACATTCACTATATCAATGGCTTTCGAATAAAGTCTTGCTCTTTTTAGCTGAAAAACAATTCTTTTTTCTTTTTTTATGGAACTCCTAAAGGAAAAAGAAACACATCCATGTTGTGAGTGAAACAAAGGCTTTTTCAGTCTTGAACGGCTCCAGAAGGCAGGTAATAGTGAGGAGGTAAAAAATTATATTACAACAGATTAGATGTAAAATCTAATTATAATGATACGTGTTTTCTTCAGACAAGTGTGAAATAGTTTCATTTTGATAAAATTCTTTCTTTTAAAAGACTAAGTGTTAGGGCAGCCAGCAAATGACTAGGTTGCTTTGTCACTGCAGCTGGAGCAGGACAATAAACCAGACCCATTGCTCTGGCCATGCAAGTTGAGCCTGCTTCTGCCAGCAGGAGGATCAAGGTGGGAATGAAGGAAGGCGATTTCCCTGGCTGGCCAGCTTGATCCAGACATGTGGATCAAGCATCTTGGTATCACCATGCTGGTGATCCTTCCAGGCCTGATGGCACTGGCAACTGCTCACTTTTTTCTAACAGTGTGTAGGATGAAGTTCATCAGGCAATGGAGATGACATGTACGTCTGAAACATGTTGACTATATGCTTTTTTAACCCTCTCTCTTCTAAAATGTAGTTTAGCAGACAGTTAAAAACAGTCAGGAAAGCCTGAAGGAACCTGAAGACTATTAGATGAAATTAAGATCCTTGTATTCAGAAGATTTACCAGCAATGAATGCCATAATGCTTTCTGAATCTAGGCAACTTATTACACTCTTACTTCCACTCGAAAGATGCCATACTCTACATAACTGTAGTGGGACAGTGAGAAATATGATATTATAAAATATGTGGGAAAGGGTATGATGATAAGCCACACTAAAAAATCTTGGTTCTTATTGTGGCTGGATATTATGGCTGGATATCATGGCTGGAATATAAATCCTCCTGCTTTGAAGAAGCTACTGCTGCTTATTTTAGATGAAACACCTTTGTGAGACAGATAGTAATAATCTCAGACTATTGCTGAATTCATATTGAGAAGGATGGAACTGGCTTGGTTAAAATAGGCAATCACTTATGCTGTATGACAGAATTATTATCTCTTAAAAGTATTATATAATGCCATGTGAAAACATACTACCCAAATACAAAATGAAGGAAAATATATGTGAAATATCAAAAGCATACCTTGGAAAACCAGAGTTGAGGCAAATTATCCTTAGAGGTAGCTCAATTTACCAAAATAGTTGGCATTCCAAGATGTCTGGGGATCCTACCAATAGTATCCTCTTAGGAAACTGCTTCACTATTAATTCTCAAGTGTATCATCTCATGAATTACTATCATTCAAAAATTTCTGGTCAACCCAATCATTTTCTCATTTAGGAGTTATAAGGAATTCACAGCTACTACAGCACAGTTATACCAGCTATAGATTAATGTAAAGTATGAAAGTAATGGAGGTATAATCAAACTCCCAGGATAAGCAAGATAATTCAGATACTTCAAGCTTTGGATATGTAACAGCAGCTGAACGATAGTTAGTGAATAAGACAAGTGTTCTGCTCTAGAAATTTAACTTGATTTTGGTTTATGTGTTTCAGTTCCATGAGCACAGACAAATGCATCAAGTGCAGTACAGCAGACAGTTATAATTAATAGCTTTATAGTACTGAAACTCACAGCCAGTGCTATCTACAGTGTTCATGTCATTTATTCTGTTATAAACACTAGGGACACAGATACTAAAATATACATGTGTATGTGTACATATACCACTTATATTTGGTCTGAAGATTGATAAATGTATGCCTATTTATAGACAGAATTACAAATAAACCTTTCTCAATCTACAGGCGCAATCCCTATGTCTAATGCATGGATGTATTACGGGAACATCAAATTCTTTTGGTTGAGTTTTGTACCTTGTGGGTAAAGTGGGGAGATATGTAAGTTCTACATATTCCCACAGGTATACCCATTTTTCTGAAGGTCTGTCAGTGTACCTCCTTATTGTAACAAAAGTGGTATGTAGATGTATTTGGTGTTCCCGACTTTCAGCCGTGTGTACTCCTACCTTTGGACATCTCTCGTATTGGACCCTGGTTTAAGTATGCTACGTAAAGTGTGCCTTTTCTTTCCCTACAGGTGTGTGCGGTCATTCTAGTGCCAATGAGTCCTACAGGTTGTTTATATATACCAAGGGAAACTACTGCCCTCACAAGGATCAGTGAGTGAGTGATATATTTCAGTGGTACTGACAACCACACGGAACTCTAAGTAACAGAAAACTATCCTTCCAACTTTCCATTGGTATACTATGTATTTCAACAGGACAGAAACATCCAGTCCAACACCATTTACAAACCATTGGTTAATATATTATAATCACTCCCTGTCCTGGATAATGTACACCTGTGAATAAATTAGCCTGTAGTAGCTACTCTGCTAATTCAAATAAAAAAGGTCATTCTTTTGGCTCTGGGGCTCAGGTTTAATACCACATCAATGAGGAGAGGCATATCAATGTGGATATCGTACCAAGAAAAAATCAGAAATTCTCCCTGCCCATCAATAGTGCAGTCAATGTTGTCAGTACTGTGGTGTGCAACAGATTAACTCCTTCTCCCATGCTCCCCTCTCCCTTTAAACTTCCTTATTGCTCAAAAAACCCCGCACCTGGACTACACAGGAAATTACCTATAAGTAATTCTATTCTCACTTTAACTATGTGCATCCTTTCCTTCTGTTTCATTGTGAGAGCTGGTCTCTTTCGGGCAAGGACCATATATTTTTTCACTCCACTGTTAAATGCATACATTTGAAGCTACATAAAAATGTTAAATAATGAACAATAGAAAGTAATTCAGAACTCTCTCTTACCAGAACTTAAATCTGGCAAGATTTCAAGGAAACATTATTGGAAGCAAAGTGGGAACAGCCATCAGTGAACTATCTACAGATTTATGTTTGATAGTAGCTTAGAGCAGGCAGCTTTTTATCTGTATAGGTATTGCTTCATCTCATCTCTGCCCTTCAGTATATATACATATATATGAGGCCTAATAAATAAAATAAGCACTTCAAGGCACCTTGGTTCATGTTGTCATATTCTGTACTGTCAGATCTATAACTCAGACATTATATAATATATATACATTATAGTGATATAGCATTATATATATATGGCATAGTGATAAGCATTTTTGTACTCTATTTGCTATGAATCTGGAGATCTAATGACTAGATATTAGTTTAGCCATTTTACAGTAGATAGAGTTGTACCGTTTTATGTAAAGCCTAGAAAAAAGGGCTGAAAAAAGAAAGTATTTTGTCACTGGACATGTTGTTTCATCACTGGACTACAGTTTGTTTTTTTTTTTACAGAAACACATATCTCTATCATTTAAATTATACATTTATTTTTCCATTTCCTGACTTATTTTTCCTTGTAGCCTTTGTTTAATTATCTCAACTTGAACAGCTATTGGAAGCAAACTACCTAAAAACATGTCTTAACCATATCACACTATCCAAACAGCTATTAAAGCTGATGTGCATATCAGTGGCAAATACTGGTTTATGCAGAAGCAGGTCCAGATTTTCTGATCTACATTCCCAGAACGTCCTGCAGGAACCTGATTAGTTCCCTCAACTGCACCCTGGCCTTGAATCCAATGTCAAGGCAGAATGAAGTACAGAACAAGATATCATGAGAGCAGACTGTGATCCTGGCTAAAGCAGGGAGCAGGTGAATGGGCGAGGAGTACACTATGACAAGGATGTGGAAGGAAATGGGGAATGTATTACTGGGTCCCAGATATAGAGTGGAAAACTAATGGAAGCACAGGGCTTTTTTTGTTGTGATATCAGTTTCTATGACTAGGGTAAGCACAGGCATGAAAGAAAAGAGGATTATTCTTATCCAGACACGCAGCATGTTACAGAGCTGAGTTTACTGTAGCTATTGCTTACACCTCTACTTGACTACACCAGCAAAAGCTAGAGAAATTGAGTCTGAAATCTCATCACAAAAAAGGTGAGGTTCATAGATTTTCACTAAAGCAAGTGTTCTGTCTACATTTACCTCCTTACATCATAGTCATATTTACCTTTTCCAGTATACAGTCTGGATTCTGGTTTTATAGGGTGAGATATTTTAATGTTATAGATGTGGCCATGTCATGCTTGGATATGTGACCTCAGGACCAGAGAACAGGATCTGCCACTGCTCAGTTTACTAATACAGAAGAAACCTTATCTGTCACTTACCCAAAGGAAAGTAGATGACCTCCCCGAAGCCATCTTGTGGCTTTCTAGGAAGTGGAGCACTATAGCTATGAATTAATAATCTTTTTCAGATTGTTATAAAAATGTGAATGTAGTTTTAAAATTGATTTTTTGGAGTAAAATACGTGAACCATTGTCCACAATATGGATAAATTTATTCATTTTGCCTTCTTTCTACTGAATAATAAGCAGTTAAATCTTTGATATTCAGGTATCAAGAATGCTATGTCAAGGTATTAAGAGATACTAATGTGACTTTCCAAAAGTCCTTGCATGATGTTGGAAAAATAAATGAACACCATTTGTATTCCTGTAGTGAATTTAGGTTGTTAGATTTTTATTTTTTTTTTTTTTCAGTTTCAGATGCTTTTTTGCAAATAGGTTATTCTACTGAATGGTGGCACGGCTTTATATTTTTGGTTTGGTGTGCTTCAATATAAAAAAAAAAATCTGTTGTTATAATGAAGGGGACTATGTATAATCCCTTCCCTTATATCATCTACAAGAGCTCAGGATTGTTTGTCTTCCTTTGTGGGATGCCAGTGCACATTTTCCAAATAAAATCACAGAAAATAATTTAAAAGAAAGAACCTAGGCCTAGATTCCTGGGTTTGTTATGTGCTAGGTTTCAACTGCAGGATAGTGAATCTCAGGCACTCTCATTCTCCAGAATAGGGGATCTTTTGAACCACACTATGATTTCCTTCCCTCCAAGGAAACAAGGTTGTGTAGAGGGATGATGCATATCTGGCTCTTATCCTGACATAGATTCAGAATGTTTTTAAGGTGTAGCACAGAGCATAAAAGGCATGCCTACAAGTGTAGATACCATCAATTTAACCCTGAGGACTTCCATTTTTTTTTCTCTCTGTCTCTTCCATTTCTTCTGTTAGGTCAAAAACACCTGTGTCAAAAACACCAGTCATCAGTTTGTGACCTTACTACAGCTAAGATCCAACACAATTTACAAAATTAAAGTTTCCCTATTTATCCTACCTGCAAGATTCAGTCTGATGAGTATGCTTAAAATATGTGTTATCTCATACAAAACACAACAAGCAGGCAATTACATCTCTTCACATTCAGTAGCCAAGAATTCAGTTCCACAATGTGGAACTGTTGTCTCCAAGTTGATTTCAGCTCTTTCAGGTCCCACAATTTTCACTGAAATTTGGACTACTCTCAGACAAAAACTCTTGCTGACATCTACTTAGTATGAAACACTGACATTATCATTATAATTTGTTCTATTGCTTAGTGATCATTTAACTACTTGATATTATAGTGTGACACCAACAGAAAAAATGCTGTTCCCTTTTGTACTTTCCCATAATAGTCACCTAGCACCTCAGAATGTGCTGTACCTAGACTGTTTATCCGTAAAGGGCAGAGGTTGGGTTCAAGTATTTACTTTAACAGTATGTTTGAGAGGCTTGAGAACGGTATCGTCAAATCTCTTAATTCAGGAGAATGTTCTCCTCATGTAGCAATTTTATACATAGCAACTGCTTCTCTTTCTTTTTGAGAAAGAACAAGTGTTTATCTGTTCTAGGTGATGGATAAACACAGCTTATTCTAGATGACCTCTCTGTACTCTTAGCAGAGAGAACAGGTTGGAAGTCTTCTCCGGAGCTGGGTAGTCTTAACCAGATGTGTTTTTGCATCTTACCCAATGCCAGTGGGCAAGTGGTCCATAACAGAATTAATGCAGGTTTCAGGCTGTTCAGCTGAACTTGGCTGAACTTACAATTTACATTCTTGTGTCACCGTCTTTCAGCTAAGCTCAGCTTCACTTGGGATGAATTCAGATGACTATCCCTTCAGTCACAATCATTTCAAAACAGTAAAAAACACTAGAAGAGCAAATGTTATTTTCTAAGTGGTTTCTTTACTGCTTTGCTCTTTCTCTAGTTCTACAATATAAAATACAGCCATATAATATAACTTCCTCTGGTTAGACTTATATTTTGTGTGTTATGGTTTTCATATTAAGAAAAAAAACTTTTTCTTGTTGTTTTTTCTTTTTTTTTTCTAGTTAATCTATGACTTTATAGCTAGTTAATTTATGACTTTACACAGAATAAAAGAAAAAATGCAAATGCTGTATTTGCTGGGTGAAAGAAAGAAGTAAAATAAAATACATTGTGAAATGTGACCGCTACCATTGTTCAAGTACTATATTAGCAATACAATTTCAAGCAATATATGCTTGAATAACAACTTGAAAATGTGAGGGTAACAACGTAAGAGAACACTTTATATAGCACTTAAAAAGAATGACCCTGATATCTAGGAGATTATTCTCTCTTCTCAAATCAAACCTCTGGATCCTATTCCAACTGTGAGGGGACTTGAATGACTGCCGTTAATGATTCAACCTTGAACAGTTCCCCATTGTTTTGGAAGGACAGGTATATTTCTACCTCATTTTCTCTTTTTCATTTTTATCACTTGGAACCATTACTCTGGCCACTGGTCTTGGAATACATGCCAAGAATGGTGAAATATGAGAAAATGTCAGAAAATTCAAGCATATTTAAAGCTCAAAACCCAAAAGACACAGTTCATGCACTGATACAAATAGTTACAGTTTTTAATTTATTTTTAAGCCAGAGGAGAGAGTATTTCACCTTAAGGATATTTACTTTATAAAGAGATATTAGGTCACTGTAGACTGCAATATCAGACTCTAGGGCCTCTTTTATGAAGTTATCTTCAAATCTGCTAGTAGAACAGTAAAAAATAAAGCAATAAAAAACTTTTATATGTGCGTTCTCATGTAACCAGTTGTATGAAATATATTATTTTAAAATTTTCCTGACATATTACTTCTGTCTATACTTTAATTTCTGCTATAAAAAAGCACTTGTAAAAACCACGGTCTGTAATTTTGAAAGTTCAGATTCATAAGATATTCTCTCATGTTGCAGTTTTAATTCTCGTCTGATTAGTCTTATTATTTTTAAATGCAGTAGGCATGATATGAGGTTTATATCTCTTCTAACTTGACTTCAATCCCTCTTCCAATACTTCACAATTCTTCCGCTTTCATATCAGGTCCTGCAAATGAAGAGTCTCTTTATATGTCCACACTGGTCCCATTAACATTAATAGTAAATGCATCTATGCAACAAGCAGAGAATATAAGCTAAATTTTTATTTCTCTCTCTAGAATGTATTTCTGTAAATTCAGAGCATACAAATGTCTGGCTGATGGCCTATTCATCTGAAATTTAAGTGAACTCACACTATAGCATGGCTTTGAGACATCCATATAACTAAGTGTCAGGAGACTAAAATTATTTTCCAAGGTCTCCGCTACTCTGCTAGCTAGTGGAAGCTACTTCCTTTCTCTTCTTCTGCCTGCTTGTTCTGGTATATGCATATACAACTCCTAAAAAAGGGAGTCCTGACTTCAGTTGAATTTCAAAATTCTAGCAGAAACACCCCCCCCCCCAGATTATGATATTGTTGTGGTTATTAATATTTGGTAGTGAACACAAATACATCACTAAAGAAGACTTGGAAAGTTGTCCTGGTTTTAGTGACAGATGAAGCAAAAATGGCTATGACAGAAAAATCTAAATATGCAAGCTTGGTCATGCTATGATTCTTGTGCACATTTTCTGGAGCCAATTCCTCATCATCCTCTTATCTGGTTTTGATCACTGTGAGGGTACTGAATATAAATGCCTAGTTTGCTATGCTTGCTATATCTCTCAATTTTTTTAGAAGCATCAGCTGAGTAGACACTATTTGATGACAGCGAATGTCCTTCACATTTTCCCTGTGGGTGTATCTGGAATAATAAGTAACAACTCACAGCAATATTCCTTTATAAACGCTGTTAAACCTCAAGACCTCAAAACCTCAGGAAGTCCTTCCGTGCATTTTACCACAGAGACAATTTTGACTTGGAAAAAGAACTGGATCTTTTGAAAATGTTCCCTTAGAATTGTTTTTTGATGAAAATCTGAGCTTTTGATTAAATATTTCATAAAAGAAGAAAGAATTTTCATTTCAGGAACAACAGAAATTAAACCTAAGAATGAAATATTTTTGCCTGAGATCCCTAAACATCTCAGTTTGGTAGCATTGCTGTCATACCTCAGGAAAATTCTAAATTCAATGCCTCAGATTGTCATTCTCCTCCATGGACGAGATTCTCCAGCCTAGCTATTATCCTGTTACCAACTGGATTTAAGAGAGGGAAGTTTCATTTTTCAAAAAAAAGTTGCTTTGTTTTAGTAGAGAAATTTATTGCAGCTTTCCAGCACACAGTTTGTAATTCCTTCCCACTATGAAAAACCTGTTTGAACCTTATTTGTGTACACAGTTTGTTGATGGAAGTGTTTTTAGATCTGCTATTTAACATGATCTGATTCACTGCCCAGGTAAGTAAAAGGAAATCACCCTTTTATGGAGCTAAGAAAGGTGCAATATGTTCAGCTGAAAAAAAAACAGTGTTAAGTGTGAATTTATCATTAGCTGTCATCTCTTCATTTTTTTCTCATTTCTAGAAGCATTATTATCTGAAAGGAAACAATCTGCAAACTACTTGGAGGGTTCAATAATCTACTTCTTTAGTATGTCCAGTAACAAACATAGATCAGGATGGAGCTAGTGAACTGTGTGTTTGCTTAAGAAGAATGGCTTCTCCATCCCTCATTCCCTTTTACCATATAGCTATTTAGTCTAGCGTGAGATGAAATATTCCCAGCTGATACAGCTAACAGTTTAGGGTTTGTTATTCTTATACAATCTCCCAGAATTCAGCCCATATTTGAATCTCTTGCACTTTTGCTGCGAAGAGAAGGAATACATTAAAAAAAATCTTTGAAGGCATCAAAGTAAAAAACATCCCTAACCCAGAAGCCCTTTCTGAGCTCCATGTACATGCCTACCTTTACCTCAAAGGATAAGATGATATTAGGCACAAGGGGGGTTTCACAAGCTCTTACCGTTCATCTTAGGATCTGGCCATCTCTCTTGCAGTTTGACAACCCATTCCACTTTCAGGTAGGGAAAGGTTTGTTGAAATTAGTCAGCTTGCAAATGACCTGAAAAAACACAAAGGCAAAAAGTTATTTCTAATAATAAAAAGGCAAATATACTCCACAGGAATCTCACCTGCCATAAGCAAGTGTTTAAAATCACTTTAACTTTCAATACATTTACTTTTCCAGGCATATTTTAAAATCATAACCCCGCAATGCAGAATGTGTAGAAGATGTGATTAATACATGCCTTGGGTGTGCTGCAGGCATTTGTTCACACACCCACAGTCTGTTATCAGTCAATGCAACTCCACTGTTGTCATGTTTTGTTGCTTGTTTATTTGACCACGTTCTTCATCTGTCCCTTTCTATAAATACATATATATATAACCAGAAAAAGTACAATGCCATTGGCTAAATTTTCATATACATCCTCTTATAGAAAAGATTTCTCTCACTTGATAATGACTAATTTTATTGCTCAGTCTCTATGCAAATATAGAATGCTTATCCAATTAATCTTTCTGTTTCCAGCAATGCTTGCATAGTTAGTCATGACTCTGATCACCAGAGCAAGCCGCTCACTTTAATATTCCAAGTAAAGATGAGAAGCCCCCCACAGGCTATTTTGCCTCTTTTTAGGCATTCCAGCGTAGTTAGGAAGTAGAAGAAGAGAAAGAGACTAAGATCGGAGCTATCCTTTACTGTCCAAAGTATAGACTGGACTGAGTGCTTATTTACTGAAGATCTAAAATAGATGTCTTTAGATGGACAAAAGATTATAAAAATACGGTATCGTTATGGGTTTGTGTGGCGTGGGGTTTTTTTTTTTTGGAAGGGGGGGGGGCTGCATAGGTAGCTCCTGCGAGAAGCTGCTCAAAGCTCCCCCGGCTCCGAGCCAGACCCGCTGCTGGCCCGGGCTGAGCCCATCAGTGACAGTGGTAACACCTGCGGGAGAACAGATTTAAGAAGGAGAACCTGCGGTAGAGAGGGGAGTGGGATGTGAGAGGAACCCTTCTGCAGATGCCCAGGTCTGTGAAGGAGGAGGGGGTGCCCCCGCAGCCCGTGGTGGGACGGCAGGCTGTTCCCCCCCCAGCCCATGGAGGGGAGCGAAGGCCCCCCAAGATGGCCGTGACTCTGTGGTAAAGCCCGCGCTGGAGCAGGCTGTGACTGAAGACCGGCCCGCGGGAAGGAGCCGCGCCGGGGAAGTTCGTGAGGAACTGCAGCCCGCGGGAAGGACC
>JANXJC010000013.1:2516797-2543637 GCA_027564655.1 Leptodon cayanensis
TGAAGGACTGCAGCCCGGGGAAGGGACCCACGCTGGAGCAGTTTGTGAAGAACTGCAGCCCGTGGGAAGGACCCACGCTGGAGAAGTTTGTGTAGAACTGTCTCCTGTGGGACGGACCCCACGCAGGAGCAGGGGGAGAGTGAGTAGTCCTCTCCCTGAGGAGGAAGGAGCGGCAGAGACAACACGTGATGGACTGACCCCAACGCCCATTCCCTGTCCCTTTGTGCTGCTGGGGCGGGGGGGAGGTGGAGAAAATCGGGAGTGAAGTTAAGTCCGAGAAGAACGGAGGGGCAGGTGGAAGGTGTTTTAAGATTTGGTTTTATTTCTCATTACCCTACTTTGATTGGATTGGCAATAAATTAAATTAATTTCCCTAAGTCAAGTCTGTTTTGCCTGTGACAGTAATTGATTGAGTGATCTCTCTCTGTCCTTATCTTGACCCATGAGCCTTTCGTTGTATTTTCTCTCCCCTGTCCAGCTGAGGTGGGGAGTGATAGAGGTTTGGTGGGCATCTGGTGATCAGCCAGGGTCAACCTACCACATTACCATTCAATGAGATATAAGGTGGATTTCAAGGACACTTTTTAATTTCCAGGGGCACGTATCTGTTGCAATGTGGATATCATGACACCGAAATTTTTGGAGCATTTCATCTCTCCTAAACTAGCTGCCTGGCTCTTTCCTTAGTCACTAGGAAATAGAGGATAGTTCCACCTATGTAACCTTGATGCAAAACAAGGAGTGGGTTTCTATTTCTTTACTTTGAAAATAGTAGGAGTTGGAACAACACAATTAGATTAGATGCTTTGGAATAGCTTAGGTAGAGGCAATGATAAGCTAGGTAAGAATCATTCAAAATAAAGCCTATATGCCAGGACTTAGGTGAAAAATTTAGTAAGAATTGATTTTTGAAGTTGTTATGGTCTGTCAAAGTCTGTGTTTATTTTAACAGTAACAGAAAGGTTAGAACATGTTGTGATATTTACATGCCTTGTGAAATCAATGAATAATCCTTTCCAATCCCAGAAAAAAAACTTCTCATGCACACACATGCACATGGAAATCTTACAGCTACTTCTGCTCAAACACCTAGTAAAACATACCTGTGTATTGGCATATGAGCTTTT
This sequence comes from Leptodon cayanensis, assembly GCA_027564655.1. Classification (NCBI taxonomy): domain Eukaryota; kingdom Metazoa; phylum Chordata; class Aves; order Accipitriformes; family Accipitridae; genus Leptodon; species Leptodon cayanensis. The sequence continues at coordinate 2,517,925 of JANXJC010000013.1, forward strand.
GTACTGTCAGTTCCTCCATTCAGTGGAAGCTGCCTTTTTATAAAATAAATTATATTCCATGATACAACAATATTAACATACAATCCATTTTCAATAGTTAAAGCAGATTAATTTCTCCAAAATAATTTACATTAATATATTTGTTTTCTGATTATATAAACCACTACAGCAGAAACATCAGAGAGAGTATTTTTTTTGTCTGGACCTAAGTACTTGTGAGATCTCTCATAGATAGGGGACAAGTTCTCGCTGCAGATTAATCTATTTTTCATATGTTGCTTACCAGCTCTTCTTTCCAGTATATAATGAGGTTCTTCCCTAATAAGATTTTAGGATTGTATCTTAAGTAGGGAGATCCTATTTACAGAGCTATCACTTCGGCTCAGAATAATACAGGAACTGTGACTATATTAGAAATACAGTCCTGAATGGCTTCCTTGCTTCCTGGCCTCTCTGATGATTTTACATCATATGCTGATAGTGGTTCTTTTGAGTCATGACCTTTAATCGTGGCCTGTACTTTCAATATTATGTATGCCTAATACCAAGAAAAAAATCTTACAGCCTTTAGTGGATCACAAAGCTTTCTGAAGGCCTAACATTTCTTTTTTCTTGCTAGTATAGATCATTGGTAACTACACAGAACAGTAGAGTGCTATGCTACCCTCAAACTAGAGTGAGAGCAGACGCCAACACAAAGACCTTTCAAAGATTCTCATCACCTACTTTGTATCAGACATCAAATCATGCTCCAGCCTCTACCATTTGAAGCCATTAAACAGCTAGTGGGATTTTCCGTAACAGTAGGAGCATTAACCCCAGTGTCCTGGACAAATTCCAACACAAGTAATTACACTGTGCCAGTAAATCCCCCTGCATTTTATTTGGACACTGCATTTCTCTTTCTTGTAGTAAAACATTACGTGAGGTTTTCTGTGCATTGTTAAACAGGCGCTGAGTTTAACCTAAAGTGGCTGCATTTCAAGGATGTGTGAAGGGATCTCTGTAAGATGCAGTAGGGGTTTCATATATCGGGTTGGAAAGCATGCTAGTACCCTCTGGATATTAAACATTATATGATGTAACTTTTTATAATTTTATTACTATATCCATGCAGAGGAGTGCTAAAGAAACACAAGAATCTTAAGCAGCTGTAAGTAGAATGCACTAAACAGAAGTTCTTTCGCTAATTTAGAATAGTATTGGGCTGACCATTTTCTTCCTCTGCATAACTTCTCAGGACCTCAGCAATACCCCTGTTTCATAGTATAATAAAGATAATGCTTTCATAATTTTCCTTATAGATAATAAGACTGCTTACATCCTAGAGCAGCTAGTAGCTTACAGAGAAGCTCACTCCTTTCTCATCCCAGAGAATGGCATTCAGCTGCCTGCTTAACTTGAGCTAGAGTAAAAGCTTAATCTCTTCTCTCACTGCAACTCTTAAGACAAGCTTCTCAGTTATTTGAGTTCTGGGTATTAGTTACTCCATTCTGAGTTGAAATTTCCCCCCCCAAAAAAAGCCTTGAGGGGGAAAAAGGCCAAGGTCTACATATTCTGGTTTTTTGTCATCTTTTTCTGTAACAAGCTTTATTCTCAATAGTCGAATCATTTACCTGTGCTAAATATTCTGGGGTGCTTTGTAACTGTTCTGCAGAGTTCACAAAACAAATTTGAACTTGTTCCAAGCTTGTCTAGATGCAACAAATGAACTGCTCAAAATTTGTGGCTAATTAGTTATTGTTTGCAGAGTGCTTTGAATATATAAAATACTTTGCAAATGCTAGGCAGTATTACATAGGACACAGTCCACTGCAGAGATAAGAAGTGCTTGACTGTGTGACCTGTGGTCGCATCTTCTGTAGCAGCTTTATATTATTGTGCAAGAACATGACATTTTGTATGATTTACAAAATTACTTCCCGAATGCATTTCACCATATCAAACGGCTGCAAATCATGGCATTTCATTCACTTAGAAAAGAGGAAGTCTAGACTACCAATTATAGAGATTCAGCTATAAATTTTATTATCTAAGAGCACTTTGATGGAAATCTTTTTAAGTAAGGTGGAGATACTTTCAGAAGTTTCTAGCAGACCTTTTTTTGTTTGCTTATTTTCAGGCAGATGTGACAATAAGTTAGAATTTCAGAAATCTATGAAAAACACTAATTTCAGTGAAATTCTGACAAAACCAAAGCACTTCTAGTTTGTAAACTCTCTGCTTAGCTGGGCTGAGAAACCAGCCTCATCCCTGTCTCTCCCTTTTGCAGCTCTGAGGTTTTTGCCTTCTTGGCTGACTTTAAGTCCCAAAACCTGGACCTCAGTTTTGAGATTTATGACTCTGGCTTTTTAGTGAGCTGAGACCTAGAGATACCTGCTTGCTGGGTACCTACACAGGACACTGATGGGACCTACTGCCAGCCACAGGATAAATTCCAGGACCACTTAAGTTAAACTGGGATAAATTCTTATGCAGTTTGAACCTCCTGATATTCTGGCATGGGGGAGAGGGGTGGGCAGGGAAGGAGAGGTCTTAGCAGTGGAGTAGTTCTGGGAGCATTTTGGTGTCTTCCAAATGAGACACGATTTTGCATTTTTTGATGTAAAATAGGTATTGGCCTCCTTCAAACCTTCTTACTCGCCACACGTTTGATTTAGTTTTGTGAGTTCATTTTGGAGTATCTCAGAGAGCTGTAGTATTAAGCTTGAAGAAACCTCTAAGTTAATTTGAACTTTATTTTAATTAACACTAATCTTTAACCATAAGTCATTAGGAAACATATTTTCACAGAAATGTGTTGTGGTTTTAAATAGTTGTTAACTGGTGCAAGCTGCTCTTTTGCCCTTTTTATAGTCTGAAGCCTGTGTAATGGATACGTCTGCTCCTTCCACGTACAAGTGTGAAGTAATAGCTGCTCCTGACCACACCTGGCCGATACTCCTGGAGGCATTCCGTCTACATCAGCGACCTGCAGGCAGAATGCCTGCAGCAAACGTCACATGGTTAGTGCCGGGTTTAATCTGCTTCACGTGGTAGTGCACTTTATCCCACTCCTTTCACCATATGCTCAAGAAATGTGGTGCTGGAAGATGGATTCGCTGTGTGTTTGACTAGTGAGGTACAGTTCTACAAGTGCAGCTAAATTCTGAGCCCTGTGCTATTAAGCATTTTAGTATAACTACTACTACTAAGAATATTGTTATTACTGTTATTATTACGGCTGCCATTATTACCAAACAGAGCCGATTTAGTAAAATGCAAAGCATGATTAACTAATTTAGTGTCACAGTATAGTGCATTCCTCTAAAATGATAGATAATTCCAGGTGCTTTTCACTTCCTATTTGTTTCCATTCTGTGGTCTCTTACTTCACCTACACTGTGCAAGAAGACCACATCAGACAACTAGACCATCTGTGTACATCCGAGCAATTAAACTTCAAATTATGATCATACAGGGCTGTTTGTCATCAGCTTCAGAGGTTAACTCAAAGTCACATTTGTCAAAATTAAATAATTTTCTTATATGGATGTGAGTTTTAAATCTGTAGAGCTGACAGTAAAAAATATAAAAAGAAAGAATTTATGAACTGAGAAAAGGAAGTCATGTATAAAGAGTAAATAATCTGAGGAATTATTAATCAATCAACAAAAATATGGCAAGCATGAGCATGGATGCAGCTTTTTTATTTCTTCCATACAACATAAACCAAGTGTTCTCCATAAATAAATCTATGTTTTGGTCTAATCCCCTCTCTAAAATGATATTCCACCATCAAAGTGGAATTAAAAACTTTCCAACAAGTGAAATACAATGGAAGGGTCCATTCAGCTTCTGACTAACAGGTTCAAAGTCAAGAAAAAGTTTCCTACCATTTTGTTGCTGACTATGGTTATGCTGCCTAATTTTTTTTCACTTAGAGGAACTCCTTGCTTACCCATAAACTACATATTTTATGTAGAAGGCTTCACACATGTAGCTTGGAACACGGAAACCAAAATGGGACAGGAGTCTCCAGTGTGGATCTGGATCCAAAACCCAATTTACGAGGATAGAGAAGTGCGGCTCACGAATTTCAATAAGCTTATGCTAGGTGACATCAGCTGCAATACTGAAAACCTAGGAATTTCATAGTGAGGCTTGAAAGAATTCCAAGTAAGCAAAAATAGCAGAGTAGAATATAAATAGTTATTTAAACATAACTATAGAATTAACTAGCACTTATCTGAAAGAACAAAGAAGCACTCAAATATAACTGAAGTACTTTGTGTACATTTTATACTGTGTTTATTACTGTTGATGTGCACAAAGTGAATCTGTATTTCCAATGTCTTATACTTTGATCCTAATATCTTTTTTTATTGCATATTCAAATGATATAATTTTTTAAGTGATTTTTTTCTTTTTCTTCCCTCCCCCCCCTTTTTTTTTTTTTAAATCCTGGTTGTTTTAAAATGTGCTCTATGTACATGATAAAATGTAAGCTTGAAAGTATGATTAGATAAATTTCTTTTGATGAGAAATAAACTTTTGTCACAATTTAAAACTGTCTTTAAAAATAATTACCAGTGTGTTTATTTTAGCAGTGGGACATACTTATCATTTACAGTATTTTCATCTGTAATTCAGATAAATGAATCAGAATTAAATTTCATTTAGTTCAAACATTTAGGAAAATGACATGTCTTTCTTACCTTGTGAATAAGGTCATTAATAGTTTAACACTCACTTTTTCCAAATTACCTAATTCATTTAAATTTTATCTTTCTGTTCTGTTCTTCACACCATGGATGGCAATATCAGAAGAGATGCATTCTAGGGTGACTCTTAAAATAGAGTGTTATGTGTAAATAACATGCTTAGCATACCTCAAAGTGAACTATGAATATTACATTAATGGGATGCTGTTGAACTGGTGCACCAGAAACTAAGAAACCAATTAATACATTTCTAAGCAAAACAACCTGGAAACCCTTGGGCACAGTGAGAATGCTACCAATTACAAAGCTAAATATTGGACTGGCTTTTCATATTGTTGAGCTCTGCTCAGTCTCTTTACAAAAATAAAATGATAGAGCGACAGAAGGTCAGGGAGCTCCTCCGGGGGATTGCTGTATCGGAGGCACCAATACAGTAATGAATCATTATGGCAGCGTTGTAAAACAATAACAGGCTGAAACTTTGGGTGATTCACTGAAGCATTGTTACATATTTGAAAATTTCATAACCGTAAGATACAGACATAAAAAAATCTATTCATAGACTGCTCTACAGAGAAAAATACTTCTGCTGGCAAAGCCGTTGAATTTTTTTGACAGTATGCATGTGGCAAACCCGAGGGTAAAAAATCTTTCTATGGAAACTAAAATGTGAGTGTTTTCTCATAGACACCCTAGGTCATTCTCCCAGTCTTATCTGGAGCAAAAGGCATTTCACAAGCCTGCACTGAATAGCCTTTGTAGTGACCACAAATGTGAGACTGTGCTAAATAGAGCAATCAGAAGAGTCAGATTTTAATTTTGAGGCACCCCCCCCGCCTTCTCTCTGCTCTCAGTGAGCTTCCATGTACTTCTCGGGGGGGGAGCTGCCCTGCTCTTCATCCGTTTCCTTGCAGCAGCGCTCGCTGTTGGATTCTTCCACCTCTCTCTGCTGACGTGGGCTGGCTGCTCTCACGGGCTAAGAAGCCAAGTGCCAAAGTCGGCTACCTGACCGGCCGCCCCGGCAGCCCGCGGCAAAGGGATAGGCCAGCGCATTGGCTTTGCGTGGCAAGGTGTTGGCAGCGGGGGGGCTACAGGGCTGGCTTCTGTGAGAAGCTGTGTCCCGGTTTCAGCTGGGATGGAGTTAGTTGTCTTCCCAGGAGCTGGTACGGTGCTGTGTTTTGGGTTCGGTACGAGAAGAATGTTGACAACACGCTGATGTTTTCAGTTGTTGCTAAGTCATGTTTAGTCTAAAGTCAAGGATTTTCCAGCTTCTCCTGCCCAGCCAGCGAGAAGGCTGGAGGGGCACAAGGAGTTGGGAGGGGACACAGCCAGGGCAGGGGGGGAGGAGGTGGAGAAAATCAGGAGCGAAGTTAAGTCTGAGAAGAAGGGAGGGGCGGGTGGAAGGTGTCTTAAGATTTGGTTTTATTTCTCATTACCCTACTCTGGTCAATTGGTGATACATTAAGTTAATTTTCCCCAAGTTGAGTCTGTTTTGCCTGTGATTGCAATTAGTGAGTGATCTCTCCCTGTCCTTATCTCGACCCACGAGCCTGTTCTTGTGTTTTCTCCCCCCGTCCAGCTGAGGAGGGCAGTGGCAGAGCGGCTTTGGTGGGCACCTGGCCTCCAGCCAGGGTCAGCCCACCGCAGCCAGATGCGTGGCTATTCTGAGGGGTGAAGCTGGGGCTTGAAAGCCTGAGAAATGTGTTGGGGAACGCCGCTTTCTGCACAGAAGTAGGGACGATGCCCACTACTGGAACCAACAACTAGTCAAGGAACCACCCGACAATCACCTCCTTTTCTGAGGAAAAGAGGCAAACTATACCCCCAGTGCTAGAGTGCGGATTTTGCTTGTGCCTGTGGGATAGTAAGAGAGGGGTCTGTAATCAAAGTGTATCTCAGAGGAATGTATAAGTCAGTGAAAAGGAGGAACAAAATACAAGCATTGCCTGTTAATATCTTCAAAAAACCTGAACAACCCACCTTTCTCATGAATTGTCCTCCTGCTGCCAAGAAGCCTACATGTTTGTTTGTCATTGTTTATGAAAAGCCCGTTTGAATACCTTTGTAATACTACTGTCCGGATCAGTTAAGGAATGACCAAATCAATGTGAGTAGTACACAGGTAAGAGGTACGTAGATTTAGGTGTAGAATTTGATGTATATTTAAAACCAATCTCTTTCAACAACTTGTTCTTTTTATTTTAAAAATATGCAAAACTTCTAAATGTGGAGGATCTTCACTTCCCAGGGAGGAAAGAGAAGGGTACAAAGATTCTTCTGAACTGTTAGTTTTGTTACAAAGATACTGTAGCGTCTTGAGCGAAGCGTTTTCTGAGGGGAAGTTATCCCATATGGCGTGAACTATAAGAAAACTGTAAGGACATGCCTACTCAAAGAAACATGTTTTTCTGACAAATAGTGGGTCCCAGAAATATTGTAGACAGCATTTTCAAAAGTATCCAATGATTTTTGTTGTTGGCATTTTGGATATCCAACAATATGTCCAATTTTCCCTTGAGACTGAGAATTTGGATTTTTTACTAAAAACCCTCAAATTATACATAGACTGGAAAATATTCCACTGGAAGTGATATACCCTTACAAACTTCAATTTCATAATTAAAACAATGTGGAAGCATACTTGTCATCTGGAGTTAAACATATGCTATTCCACTGGAAGTCTGAGACAAGAAATAAATATTTATTTAATAGCTAAATAATTATGCTCAGTTAAAAAATATACAACATTTAGCAGCATCCTTGAGTTATTTGATGTAGATTTGGATGACTATAACCAAAAGTTTTGATTGTTAAGGGTGTTATTTATAATCATCTATGAAAAATTACTTCTGGAAATATTGTTAGCAATGCTAACAGTTTTTCTCTGGTGTAGGCTACTATAATGTTAACAAAATCCTAGGATGGGCTTTATTTTATTATATGGGCTAGCTCTTTGTGGCACTCTTGCTTCTGAAATGCCCTTTTCAGTTAATTTTGGAGTATTTTGAAACCACATGTTACTGCTTCAAATTGGAATCCCCTGATGAAATCTGGAATGTGGTAGAATATGAAGATTTATGGTAGTATAACTCACTAAAGAGAGTCCTATGTAGACATAATTTTTGTCAGTAGCTGCAATTCCAGCCTAGGTAATGATGAGCTCTCAAACTGGCCAGGATTCATAGCATTTAGGTTGCAATATTAGAAACTTTCTCTGATTAACCAATGCATCTGCTTGGGCTGAAAAAGCCCCCGACCCAAACCAGTTTTGCTTCTCAGGGAGACTGAATAATGGCACGGTTGGCAAAATTAGCAAAAGACGAGAAAAAACAAGTGAGAACTTTATGATTATTATTTTTTGCGAAAACTCTCTCAAATGACAGCAAGCAGCTAAAAGGCTTTTCGTTGCCCTGGTTGTCATTACCGCTGCGGTCGCAGCCCCGCAGCCCCCTGGCTCTGTCGCACGGTAGGGTGGTAACGGGCTAATGAGGAGGCTACGGCTCTTCAGAAATCCATGCCAGCATGTACGGAACTGAAGGCCAGACACTGTAACTGACACTGCAGTGTGTCCTACTGTACATCGACCCCTTCCAATTGTTTTCCAGCATTGTCTTAGAAAAGTGGATATGATTACCTCAGTATTTGCAGTGTTACGAAACACAGAAAATAGACCCTGAACGGAACTCGAGGTATCACATAATCAAATTCTCTGCCCTGGGACAGAATCAGCTGTAGCCAAGGCATTGCTAACACATTTGCTTTACCTATTTTTTATAAAATATCAATGATATGGATTCTAAAAGCTCCCTGGACAGTGTATTACAAAGCTTAATTACCCTTACCAATAGAGAGAACCTTACCCTTTTTTTACACCTAACTTAAATATCCCTCCTTGCAAATTAAGCCCATTACTTTTGGGCCAGTGGAATACAGAACAGTTAATTGTCTTCCTCTTTCCAATTGCTTTTTATTTATGGGTAGGCTGTTACCTTGTCTCATGATCTTTAAATTTTCCTGAACACAGAAGTAATACAAAAAGACAGAGCTATGGGGCACATTCAGAAGTAAATTGTTGAGCAAGTGGTGAAGATATTTTGGAGTGAGAAGTAAATTTTCTATGCATTCACTATGTTTGACTGAATAGTTTCTTGGTATAAAGGGTTAGGAGATCAAAAATCATATATACACATATATACGTCAAGGCAGATTGAGTTATATTTTACTGAAATACTGAATATATTATAGGGAGTTTACCCTCGCTGTGGAAATCTTCTATCAGATTAAGCTAATTTGGGATGATGAAAGGATACATTGGGTTATTTTATTATAAAATAATAAGAATAATAATAATAACAATAATAATTATTATTATTGCATTATTAGTAGTATTTCACATAAGGGAGTCTAAGTTTATGAATGCTAATGTTGTGAGACAGGTAGAAAGGAAGGATATTGTTCTACTTCTCAGATGAGAATAATTCTTAAAATACATATAGAAATATGTTTTAATTTTTCAGTACAATGAAATGAAAATATTCTAGAATAATTAATTCAATAAAAGTTGTGAAAAGGAAGAGGATTCCACTTAGTCTGTCTGAAGCCAGCGGTGTGCAAGATTTGGTACACTAAAATATACGATCACCAACATGCTGTTTCTAAAACAATTTACCTGAGTGAAAACAATTCTCAGTTCGTAAGGAACATCTTTAAATATTTAGAGTATTTAAAAAAGAAAAAAAAAAAAAAGAAAAGCTTTAGTTATTAACTGGCTCTTTAGAAAACAATTGTTCCCAAATGCTGTTTTATCTCAGCTTTGAAATCATGTGTATATGCAATATACTGTTTACTTCCTTTTTCTATCTATCCCTGAACAGACATAGAAACAAAATATTCAAGCAAAAGCTTTCAAATTGTACTAAAATTGTATCAGAAAAGCTGAGATAGTAACCCAGATCCAAACAATAAAGGAAAATGTGATATTTCAAGTAAACGAATAAAAATAACCAACTAAACAAACCTAAGCTAAGGTAGAAGAGTCATAATAACCCCTTTTTTTTCTCAATTGTAATGAAAAATAAAGGACACAATGTAGTTGGAATTAGCATTCACACAGACAAAGTTGTGTTTTAATAACCTAACAAACAGAGCATGATTGTCTTTTCTAGTCCTAAAATTACAAAAAACAAGGATTGGGACACTCACCGGGTCATTAATATACATCAGAAAACTCTTTCATGCTTTTACTTTGTAATTGTAAAGCCACTATGATATTCACTGTGTTTTAATGATCCTTTTTCCTTTCTATATTTTTTATTAATAATTAGAATGGCTGAAAAATCCTTCTTCTCACTGCTGCCTTCAAGACTTTTCATATAGAGTTGATCATGCAAGTCTTACTCACGAAAAAATCCTCACTCAAATCAAAAAGTAGGGACCCATTCCTTTAGCAATTCTTACTTTTGTTGATTCTCATGACTAAGTTTAGCAGGTGTCATTACTGAAAAAAACTACAGACAAGACCCCAATAAAAAAACCCTTTCATCTTATTGGATAGTAGAAAATTTAGCTCAGACAGTCAAAGATCAGCACGACGTGAATATTCTTGGGCTTATTATTGTGTGCAGTAGAAAGCATGGCTGAACTTCACTACAGAAGGTGGTATTTAAGTTGTCCTTTACAGTTTATTTATCTTTTTGTCTGTCTAGTTGGCAGAACTTCGATGTTTCCTGCCATGTAACTTCAGTGGCTAGCTATGAATGTAGAAACGACGAGTCTTTCTGAGGTGAAAATGATGGACCTTCTAAGCAGATGAACTTCTGCTAAGGACACCCAAGTTTCTCTTTGCTTAAATCACATCTGAGTTTGACCTCAAGACTTTTCATCCACAAAAAACTGCTGCTGCTGCGCTTTCATTTGATCCACGGGCTGTTACAAGTCCCATCCTAACAAAGAAGAGCTATGTGTGAGGTAGGTGTTAAGACATGAAACTGCAATTCAAAGGAATTCCGAGAATGAATCCCACGGCGCCATGGCAGTGCTTAAAAGCCTCTGTTCTAGAGAAGAGGAGATGGCAGGAAGAAAGACACAGGATAGTGTAATATTATTGTGCCTTTCTTTAAACCAAGATCTCAGCAAAACATGTTTGCTTCTCCCAGGAGGCTTAATTCTCCTATAGTTGGGGGAATTGATGGTTATAAAAGTCGACGAGGACAGGAAAGAGTACCACAGCACACTCATCGGGGAAATACAAACAATGCTATTTGTATTCCTGGTGCCAATACCCGGTAAGAAGTGCAAAAATAACACATGCCAAGCATTTATTTATTGTTCTGTTTTCAGAGTTAATGCATAAATCAGTGAGCATGGCACATCAATAAGGGAGAAAAATCATTAAGGTGCGATTGTAATCAGACCGGGAACTGTGAAAACACTATGTGGTACTTCACACCGGTTTGCCCTTAATGGCATCCCTATCAAATTTCCTTCTCTTTGAAGTGCCTAACTGCTGAGCCTGTATTCCTAACCTGGAATTTCACCTTTGTTAGTTTTATTTCATTCATAACCTGCACGAGGTTGGCAGCGGAGTGGAAGATGTGCTAAGAACCCCACGTCCTCTTCCACGTATGTCTTGGTCTGAAGCGCTGCCTTTAGAAAAAATGTGTCCTGTCACCAGAATTGTGACGCAACTACGCAAAGCCTTCGTTTTGTCATTTAGTACAGAAAAGACTTGATTTAATCCAGTCTTCAAGCACAATAGAAACATCAAATGATAACGGGTGGAAGCCAAACGAACACGGGAGTAGGGATTATAATGAAAAACGTACCACGTTTACACAGTGACCTCTACGACTTTTAAGCTAATTCAACTTCTGGCTCACCCACAGGTTTATCAGAACCAGGGCAAAGGCAGATGGGCCGCGACGTCTGGAAAGGCGAAGACTCCGGTGTACTCTGCCTTTTCCGTTGAGTCTAATTGCAACGTACTGCAACGCAAGTGACCCCGAAGTCCTGCGGAAGGGACCCTCACAGCCGGTGGAGGCAAAAGGGGTACGAGTTACGCACAGAGATGTCGGTCATAAACGGCTGCGAATCCTTCTCGCAGAACTCGCCTGAACGGAAAAGAGCCGTCGTGACTGTTGAACCGCCGAGCGCAGAGGTAGGTATAGTTCTTCTTTCTATAGAACCGGGCACGGCCGAGACCCACAGCCAACGGCGGGGGGGTGCCGCGGGGAAAACGTGGGTGAGAAAGGGCAGAAACGTGACACAGCGAGAGAGGGGGGGTGGAGGGAGGAGCGAACAAGAGTGAGAAACGGGGAACACCACGTGATGAAAGGAGGAAGAGGAGGAAGAAGGCGGCGGCGGCAGAGTGCGCTGGAGCAGAGGGAGGGCGAGGACGGGGACGCAGAGAGAAGCTGCCGCCTCCCGAGCACAACACCCCTTGTGCCGCTGGTCGCCTCCCGAAGGGACCGGCTGCCACTTGCAGTGACAGAAAGGGGGGGACAAGAGGTGCCCGGAGTGATGAAGAGCCTGGGAAAGGGGGGAGGAAAGGTGCTTTCCCCAAGTGCGAAGGGTTTGTTTCTTTTTTCTTAGGTTTTGCTTCCCTCCATACAAATCAGTAATTAAACACTTACATTAATTGACAGTAAATGAAGCTAATTTCCCAAAGTCGAGTCGAGTCTGTCCACGACAGTAACCGGTACTTGTCTCCTGTCTTCATCTCAAGCCACAGGCTTTCTCATTCCTGTTTTCCCTATTTTCTCCCCCGACGCTCTGCAGAGGGGGAGCGAGGAAGCAGCGGGGTGGGAGTGTGGCTGTTAGCCACGGCTTACCCACCACAGGCACAAACTTGGCGTCTCTGTGTAGTGCAGACGTGTAGCAAGGCCAAGAAAATAAACTAATCTGAGTGTAAATATTGGTATGTATCTGTGTGTGTTTATATATACGTTTATATATTTTTATATATATGTGTGTGTGTGTGTGTGTATAGTTAAGGCAAAAGCAGAATGTTAAACCCAGGCTATGTTCCTTAAATCAGTAGAACAGTTTTACAAACGCTACTACAACCAGGAATGATTTATTTATGTTTTATTAGAACCAACAGAGGAAAGCAGTAACAAGTATTGTACCTAAGAAACAAGATAAACATTTTTTTGTTTGGTTGGGGTTTTTTTTTTAGACAGTGTAGATTATTTGGTCTAGGCTCATGGTATTAAAGAACACATGAGAAATATCACTTCACTTGTGTGATGGTATCTTCTCAGCAAATATTGCTTCAGTTTGGATAATTCAAATGTTTGCTTCTTTCCTGCTAGAAAGATGATATCTTTTATTGCTGAGCCAATATTTATAACTATGAACAAATTCAGAAAAGTTATCACTTGTTCAATTTAAATTGAATTTATGTTGATTGTGGATGTACTTAAGTCCAAAGTTTGGCACAGTTCTAGCTATAAGTATACTTGCTAGTAAAGCAAAAAAAAAAGATAAACTTTGAAAGCAAATGAGATCTTAACATTATCTGGTTGCATTTGTTGTCATAAGGATATACACACTGTGGAAAAAACTATTCTGCAGAACACCAAAATACTTCTTGACGACACATGGTTTAAATTCTGGAATGTAATTAAAATATTTCTTAATTCTTTCTTTTTAACTGAACAAAAAAAAAATGTTGCTAGAGGAAAATGCTGTGTATTAGAGGAAAAAGAAGTCTCCTAAAATATTATGCACGTGTTTACTAATCGGACTTCCCTTTTCAATTTAAGTCCTTAATTGCATAAATATGCTTCAATACATCTTTGCTTTAAGGTCAGAGGAAGCGAGATTAGATGACTTTTCTCAGAAATCATGTGACAATTTGAACATGATGAGTTAACAAAAGATTATTCAAAGCTTTTGCTCAGATATGTAAAATACCACGTTATGGATCATTTTAACCTGACCTGTTTCATGCATGGTATTGTTAAGTCACAGCGCATAGTATAAAAGACAAATTTGAAAGACTTTACAATGTTTGTATTACAGTTTACAAAATCTTCCCACATACTAAACCCATACAGTAAAGTTTGTATTGTAACTCCTAGTTAATGAATGGAAGAATCCATCCCCATTCAATTCATACTTAAACAAGAACAAGAAATGCCACATGCTTCACACATCCTCTCACTACAAAATAAAAAAGCTTCACCTAGGATGAGAGCTGTCCTTTCCTTAAGTGAAAAATTTAGGTTCTCCAAAGAAAATAAAAGCTTTAGAAAGAGTTCTGTTAGTTAAAAACTACTCTATCGTCAATCCCTGACTGTTATGAACATCAGTGTCGTGAAATTATTTGACATCTCTGTATGATAAAAATAGTGAACACAGGGGTAACGACTAAAATCTGTTCTCACTTTTAAAATCTTTGCTTTATTCTCCATGCAGGCTATATCTGTGTCTGTTCTCTAGATTTATAGAAGACTGTTGTCATATATTAATGAAAAAAAGAATCATGTAATTAGATATTGACACGGCCTTGTCACTAGACACAACCAAAGCAGAAGCATAGTTTGACTTTTGAGTACAAGACCTCAGTTTGCACTACTATGTGATAAAAAGCCCAATCGATCCCTAATAATCTTTGGGTATGTTTTAATAAGGACACATAAATAAAAAAATTAAGGAAAAACATGAAAGAAGCATTCTGAAATAAAAATTAAGTTACTGTGCAGAAAATTTCAATTGTTTTCTGGAAAGCTTCTAGGAAGTTTGACATTTCCACTGAATTAAAGTGCCTCCTTACTTTGGAAATGACAGTGCTGCCTCAAGAGATGAAGAGCCATCTCCCATCTGCCATTTTCAAGTCCCTGTTTCAAGAAACGTACAATGTACTCCCTCCAAATGATGTGTGGGTTTTAGTGTAAAATATTACGATGACTGAGCATCACATTCAGCTGTTACATTTGCAAATGTATCAGGAAGCCTGTGCATTCGATGAAAGCATGCAGCCATTATTGACTCTTGGTTAAGATCACATGCAAAAGTATTCCAGGTTCTTTGAGGGGATTATGAATAAGGCTAGTTCATCTCAAAATTTGTCTTGTGCCTACTATAACTTTCTGGAATCAGAAACAAGCCCTATGAATGATCCTCTTATAACAAAACAGGAAGACAAAAAGCATGAAAGGGTTTTTATTTTATGTTTTAAAAGGGAATAACTTACTCAGTTACATTAGCAGAGACAATGAAAAAAACTAAAGACAAGTTTTCCCTTTCTCTGCTCACAATATATCCTACCACTCATGGAAATATCAAAGTTATTAAGGACATAACCTGCTTTAGCTTTCTCAAAATTAGCAGTGACTAGTCTTTGCTAGGAAATTAAATCTAGATAACATTGCGGTTAACTTACACAACCCAGGGACTGTCAAAAACATGTAAGCTGTTAAATTCTATTAAGTGGAGTGAAAATAATATGGAATAACATTGTAATAGTGTTATGCCCATTTATGTTACTTCAGTCCGCAAACACTAAATAAAGCTATATTTTTCACATTTGTGAGTAATGCCCAGGAAAGGATAAGAAAAGTGCTAGAAGCATGAGCAAGAGGTTTAAACTAAGAAATTATATGTGAAATAGAAGTCAGCCTTGGATGCTGTCAGCATTTGGATGGCCCGTTCAGAAAGGTGATAAAGGCCAGAGGTACACTAGACAAATGCCAATTATATTTGATCTTGGTTCCTTGAGTCACTTCACCAAAGCTCAGGTGACTGTAGATTGAAACGTGTTTGTTAACTAAACAAACACCAAATAGTTGCAAATACACCGACCTCTGTCAAGCACTTCTTCAGCCAAGTAGTGGAGATTTATTTCTGAACCTGGTTTGGAGGCTTTGATTCTCACAGCAAGAGGTGTCAGCTGGAGGAAAGGCCTGCTTGGAGAAGTGTGCTTAGAGAGACAGAAATTATTATTTTCCTGAAATGAGGCTGGTTTATTGTTTACCCACACGATTCAAATCTAGTACCGACCAAATAAAAATCTTGGCACATAAGCAACACAAATAAAAATTTGGTTTTGGCCTAGGATGCAGTTGGACTCGGTCAGACACCATCCGTCAAGCCTGGCTTGATCTCTGCCTGCTTGAATTGGCTTAAACATTGTGGAAGTAAGGTCAGAGCTGTTAGCTGAAACCACCAGCCAGATTCTATGAAAAAAAGTACAAAAAATAAAAGAGTCCAAATACTTAAATACTGAGATTACCGTAAATCAGTTTCTGAAGAAAACATGAGAATAGAAAGTCATTTAAATATATACATAAGATACAGAAGTATAGATATTAATATGGCACATGTAGGTAAATGACTGGAGTATATTATCAAGTCAAAGGACAGTGGACATAAAAAACAATCATTTTGACTAAGATGATAGTTTGAGAGAGCATTGATCCAAATCCATAACCATCACATAAGATATTCATAAAAAACACAATGTGGACACAATGGAAAAAAATTACTTTTAGTGTTTAATTAAACTTTTGTGGCACTGTAATTTGCAATGACAGCAGAGATAGATAATCTTAATTTCCCAAGGGTCTGAGATGATCAGAATCTACACCAAACACGCAAGTTTCAAGTAACTTTTCTTTTAATAGCTTCTTGTTTTGAAATATGAAGTTAGAGCCTCACAGATTTTTTTCAAGGCCTCTATGACAATAGTAAACCCTACTAAATTCTGAAGTACTTCAGACAAGAGTATTTTTTCAGTGATTCCCAGCTCTTCAAAGAATAAGCCTTTCCTGACCTGAAAGCTCTCAGAAAGCTTCCCGGTAATAAACTAGCCAGTTTTTGAGGGAGCCCCTGGCAGCGGAATGTGGTTAAAAGAGGTCACCTTCATAATATGAAAATTGCCCAAATTCAAAATCAGTTTGAGCAGCAAGAAAATCTTCAAAAAATCCCTTAACTTACTAAATCTTTGAGCAGAAATTCCTCTCCCTTTCACAGTAACCCACTCACCTTCTTAGGGATAAGGAATATTTGCATGGTAATGAGGTAGAAATAGTTTCCCCAAGGCATTCTCAGTGACAATATTCTTTATGCGGTGTGAATTTTCAGAAAAATGCTCGGTCAGAATAAGGATTGTCCCATATGTATACAGCTGACAATTTTTAAAAGTGCAACAGTATCTGGAAATGAATGTTGAAAATCCACATAGGTGGCAGAAGACAAGCATAAATATAATTTAAAAGTATAAATATAACTTCTACTATTCAAGTTAAATGTCTGGGACTTGCACAATAAAGTTTTTAAAGAGTACCTAAGTAATGAAAAAGTAACATAAATGACCTTTACTCTCTTACTACTAAAATGATCTAAATGTGCCAGCAGGAAAAGAAAAAGTCCCTAGTATAAAACAGATTTTCCTGGTAAAACAGAAAGGATTGAGAAAAGGAGTTTAAAAGTATTAGAAACTCTGTTTGCTGGTAAGAATTATATATGCTTTATTTTCATGTTCTCCTATTATGCTTTTGTGAGGCAGTCGCTTAGAACAACAACAACAAAAACAAAAAAAGAACAGAAACCTAAATCTCCACTTAATACCAAAGGTACTTAACGTGTCACCTGTGGAAACGCAGGGTGGATAAACAGCATAGATTGTTTTAAGAGAGAAGGGACTAAAGTTGGAGAGGTGTGATCCCTGCACGGGGCTATACAGCCGGTCAGGGGAGAACCCAGCGGAGAGAAAAGGTATCAGATTGTTAGTCTGCATGCTTCAATATCGGCTAATTTAATTTGCTCAATGCTAATTTATAGCACTCCATATAAGAGAAGAATTAGGACTTCTGTATTTTGATCTACAGTGCTCTTTCTTATTGAAAAATCGTTCCCTCAATCTTAGCTTCTGTGAAGCAGACCTGCAAGTCAATGTTCTGTCCTTCCCGGAACGAGCTTTGCCAGAATACCAAACGTGGCGCTGAGCTCTCCTGGCTTGACTGCCTCAACAGGACTTAGAAAAAAAGGTTATCCACCTCTTCCTGCAGCTAGTTAAGATGCATTTGATCCTCCTTTTTTTCCTACTTTAGCCTGACATGCAACAGAAACAGATTCTTTTAAGTCATCTAAGATTCACTGCTGTGGAGTGGCTTATGAGAAGTCTGCATCCAGTATAAGATCACAAAGGGGAAAAAAATTTCCCACTTCCAATGAACACTGGCAAGCCATGAAGGTGAAATACAGAATATTTGAAAGATTTAGGTAGCTAGAAAACATGTCTTGATACATTGGAGGAAATACCTAATCTCCACAGAGGTGTTAAAGCTACAAAAGTGAAAAATCCCAGTAAGAACTGATATTTGCATTTTAAGAAGAAATTACTAATTTTGATCTTAGCTACCCCCTTTCTCCCTTGTGTCAGCCTATTCACTTCTGCTAATACCCAAATTATTGTACACCAAACCCATAAATATAAAAACTTTCTTCAAATATATCAGAAGTGTTCCGCCAGGAAGTCTGCAGGCATTAAGATGTTCAGGGTAAAATAAAGAATAGTCAAAAAAGATAAAACCACAATAATAAAATGTATTCTTTGTCTCTCTGTTACCTGTGGAAGAAACTGAGGAAGTTCCCGTATTGGAAACATTTACCCATATTGGAAACCTTTACAAGGAACTTAGAGGAGGTGTGGAAATAAAGTGCTTCTGAAAGTGAAATGCTGAAATAGAAGTTAGGAAGTAAATTTATAAAATGAAAAACAAATCACCAGGACCAGATAATATACACCCATGAATTCTAAAGGATTAAATCCTTTCTCTTATCTGTAGTGAGTGATATCTTACTTAAACTGTCCTTTCAGATCTGGAGGGTGGCAAATATAATGCCTCTACAAATTGAACATAAGGGCTTACCTTATAGTAAACTGTCGTCCTCACTTTACAAGTGCCTGGTGGGAGAAATAAAGCACAGATAAAGCATCTGCATTTTGGTGCTAGAGTAGTGCCTTGTGACAGCAGATATTTGCACAAAAATTGAAGAAAACTTTGTCTGCTGCAGAATTTACAGATCGAAGAAAAAAAAAAAAAAGAAAATGTGACATGGATTTTCCATGAAATGGGGAAAACAAACCCAAGGATTTTCCACTAAAATAAAAAATAAAAGTAAAATCAATAGAGCGTTTGATGGAATAACATATCATAGAATATCTTGAGTTGGAAGGGGCCCATAAGGATCACTGAGTCCAACTCCCTGCTCCTTCCAGGACTACCTAAACCTAAACCATATGACTGAGAGTGTCATCCAGATGCTCCTTGAACTCTGACATATGGAAAATATTTCTTAAAATGGCAAAGACAAGGATTAGCAGAAATAGCATATATTTGTTAAAGAACTGCCTGAAAGAAAACAATACAAACCTGTACTCACAGGAAAAGTTTTAGGCAGAGGGAGAAGCCTTTGAGGATTCAGAACACATCTCAGCTGATGTTCTCCCATCACTAGCCTCTCCCTCTTTGATCCTTAGTAATTTCTAAAATTGGCAGGTACTGTTAAACTACACACACTTTTGCTCAGGTATTTGCTGATTACCCATAATTCCTTTTTTTTTTTTTTTTTTTAGTTGAATGAATCATTTTAGGTAATCATTCTATTCTGTAAATGTCATTAAGACCTTCAACACAAAGTAAGTTTTAAATGTCTGAAATAATGGCTGAAGGAGGTGAATACTAAGTTAGTTTAAAGAGTTATATAAGAAGTGCCAAGGTTCTCACAACCTCCTCTGAAAAAATAAAGATAAAATAACCTTTAGACAAGGGTACTCATAACAGCGTCCTTGTTACAATAATAATTACAGACAGATTTTCTTTTACTCTCCACACCATTTCTTCTATCAGTAACATTTCTTAGAATGACTAGCTATGAAGTAAGTCAATGAGTCAGGAAATAGTCCAAAGCTATTCTAAATGGAAATTCAATTTAAAGAGAATTCAGAAAGAGTACAGAAAAAAAGAAATCAGCTGATGATAGGCATAGAAGAATAATAGAATCACGTGTGCTGCGTAAATAAGTTTGACTATCTTGCTATGGAATAAATATGCAGCTGCATATACACTGCTGTCATTTAAAAATCTGCAAAGACACATTTGTGAAGCGTGTCACACAGTCCGTACTATATGTTCACGTTAAAATTTCAGTATAAGGTACAGTTCAGTTTTCTCTAGCATGATAATAACGATTTCAGGTATGAACCACTACCAGCTATATGGAAGCTCACTTCAACTTTGCATACACATAACTCCTGTTGGCTGGTAGATAAACAGCCTTATATTAGTATCATATGTGGAAATGAACCTTGCTAAATTTTGAGTACATAAAGGTATACTGAACTATCTTAAAGACACTGATGGAATTCTCATAAGATACTCATATGCTGACTTTAAAAAATATCTTTTGCATAAACCAGTAACATCTGTAGAGTATGAAATGATAAATTTTCTTTTACATAAATAAATTTAAAAACATGGCACAACATGTTGGCATGTGTACTTCCTGTCACAGTAACATACAGTATTCTGTGTACCGCTTTCACTGTGCCCTTTTTAAACCCGAGTGGACTTTCTGAAGGTTCCTACCTTGTTATGTGTATTTGAAAGTTAAGTATACCATTGTCTAACTTGTCATACTTAATTAGTAACAGGAATTTCAGTTTCCAGGTAAATTTCTACCGTGCTTACAATTCTCAATTACTTTTAATATTGATTTAAAAAAAAATCAGCATAAATAATAAATCTTGACTCTTCCAAGCATTCCTTACTAAGGAAATTTGTCAGGAGCTTTTGTATGGACTAGAAAATTTGCTCTTTATATCAATTTCTTTGTCCCAACAGAGATTTTACTATTGAATTAATGATTATTATCAAAACCTTAAAAATGAAATAGTTTGCAATTTTCCTGACATTTTCCAAAGGCTGGGTACGATAAAGCCTCATAAACAGTGTGCGGGAATTGATGCCTTTACATGAATATTCAAAACTGAAATATCTCACATGATTATGTGAAACATTGAAATACTATTTCTCTCTGTTTGTTTTCTACCTTGCTACTTCCGTTTGCTGAGTTTCATTGTTAATGGACCAGGCTAATTTTAGATGCTAGCCGTCGGTACTAAAACCTGTGGACTCAGGTAAACCAGTTCATCTAAATTAGGTAGTTTGTACCAACATGCAACAGTTTATCCCAGAGTCCTTACGTAATTCTGGGAGGGCTCTAGAAATTCTTTCTTTGGGCATCTACAGCAGACTGCAGCTCTGCTGCTTCTTTCACAGCGTCCTGTCGATATTCTAGTATTCTCATGTTTCCCACATTTCCTTTCCTTGGACACCACTGGCTTGTCCCGTATCTACTACGATGCAGACAAAATGAGGCTTTTAATCTGTGGAGTAATGCTGGGATATATGGGCATGACCAAAAGAGAGATTATGGTTATTTCCCCCCAGAGAAGTGAGAGAAGACACTAACTAACGTGATCTTCCCTTTTTCCCTTTTCTTCACAGTTTTAGAAAATCTTCAGGCTTCAGAAGAAATATTCTCTTTCCATTGACAATCATATGGAATTCATTTGGAGAGTCCTTTTCTGTCTGTCAGATGCAATACCACAAATCATAGTGTTATTTACCTTCTAAATTGGATAAAATTATTACTTAACTCAAATTTGTGACAAAACCAAATCCTTTGTATAGGACGGAGTATATCTTAAGATGATGCTAAATCACCCATGCTGAAGAGAAGAAAGGGGGATAATATGAGGGATGGATCTTTGTAAAGACTTAGGAAAAAGAAGAGACCAAATTAAATTATTTCCCAGGCATATTAAAATATAGATCTATGTGACGGGGTCTCTATGGAATTATACTAGTATGGTTCCTAATCAATAGAGAGTGTTGGTATCTGATTGATTTACTAATCTCATTCTTGTGAAATCGGTTTTAATCTGCTGCAAATTTAATTGCATTTATTGTATGATTAATTGTGTCAGGGTGCTTGGAGCCTTGGACAGGCTTTTGTAATAATTTACATCTGATTAAAACCAAAAAATATTAAACATATTTTAGGAACTCATAATAAAAAAATTTTGAAATCTGTGAGAAAAATTATACCTCTGCTCTAGGATATGCATCGTTAAAGACTGATTTTTAAACTTTTTTTTTTTAGTGCAAAGACAGTAACAAAGTTTACATTGAAATGTTTGCTGTAAAAGGGCTATATGCTTCTTAGCCCCATGATCACTGAATTTAGCGTCATGTTTTCAGGAGCCCTACGCTCACTTAGTCCTCCTTCCACGTATTTATTATTCTTCCCAGTACTTTAAATTGCCTTTTAGTAGGCTGTCTCGGCCAAATCCAACGTGAGTTCACAAATACGCACATACTCGGTCATATGGGATCTGGCCGGGATGGGGTTAACTTTGCCCATAGCAGCCCATAAAGTGCTGCGCTTCGCCTTCCTAGCTGGAACGCTGTTAATAACACTGCCAGGTTTTGGCAATCCTGAGCAGGGCTCATGCAGCATCTAGGCGTGCACACACACACACACACACACGTGTACACACACACACGCGTGTGCGCACACACCAGTAGGCTGCAGGGGGGGGGCAAAAGGCTGGGGGAGGGCATAACCAGGACGGCTGACCCAAACTGACCAAAAGGATATTCCTTACCGTACGAGATCACGCTCGGCAATAAAAGCTCAGGGAAAGCGGAGGCGGGGAGGGGCACAGAGGATTTCGTGATGAAGGTGTTTGTCTTCCGAAGAAACCGCTCTGTGTGCGGAGGCCCTGCTTCCAGGGAGTGGCTGGACATCTCCTGCTGGTGGGAAGTAGAGAATAATTTTTTTTTTTTTTTTTTTTGCTTTTGCTTTGCTACTGTGTGCAGCCTTTGCTTTCTTACTTCAAACTGCCTTTATCTCGACCCAGGAGTTTTTCATCTTATTTTCTTCCCCGGTCGTGCTGAGCAGAGGCAGTGAGAGTGTGTCTTGGTGGGCATCTGGCCGTCAGCCAAGGTTGGTCCAACACAGCAGTAAAAAAAACAAAAAACCCAAACCAATATGCACCTTTAGTTCCTGTATGAAATTCACGGATGTAGGATTACTTGTGATATCAAAAAATGGAGCCCTCTGAGGACATTATAGGACTAGGGGGCACAGCGTAACCACCTACATTGTTCTGTTCACTAAAACACGTAACCCTTAAAACATCAGAAGCAGCCATTTATGGAGGGGGAAATCCACAGAAAACGGCTCAAGATATGAAAGTTAAACATGAGACTTCTAAAGCCCTGGCCTTTCCATTCTCTTGTCATACCACAGCTGTGATCTCTTCAGGGAAACCAAATATGTTTGTCAGTTGTTTCTCACCTCCATCCTCTATCTGTGAACTCTTCCTGGCAGCCAGATGAGACTGATTGCGTCATCTCTTCCCACCTGAATCAAATGAACTAACCAGACTTTTCAATTGTTTCATAATTTCCAGCCCAGTGAAACCTCATTTTGAATGACTAGCAAGTCTGCATCAATCCACAGAAAATGTAGTTTAAATATTTTTTTAATTATTCCTTTATAAAAGTAAACAGTACGTACTTTCCTCCAGTACAAAAATCTACATACATGAATAGATACTCTGATGAGGAATACTTTACACTCTCATGCCATCTAAAATCTCTGTACTGTTTGATTTGAGGACCGAGGCACCTACAGTTTAATCCTTTGGATGTTAGACACAGAATACACTCAGTAAAATAAACATATCTCCAGATTTCCTGTTATGCATACTCATTCACTCAATTATTCTTCCTGTTAACTTTTCATAATTTTTTTGACTCACATTCTTTAACCTTCCCATTTTTCATAAAAAAATGTGCTGTGACAAAGTGTAAGGCTACAACTTTTGCCCAGTCTTCCTTTTATTTATAAATATATATATTTATATATATATAAAAATATGTATCTAAATATATATATATATTTATATATAAGAATAGCACTGTCTGACATGTCCCTGCTACAAATCCCTTTGATATGGGTTACAGATCACACCTGACACCAAAATCACTCTTCCAGTGATCTATCCCTGGTGTTATAATATGTGTGGATATCATATGCAGAGTTAGAGGGTAACAAAGACACTTCACTTTGGTGACATTTCCCTTCTGTATCCCTGTCAAAAATAAAAACAAACGAAAAAATGCCCCACAAAAAATATTAAAAACACTGGAGTAAAAAGATTCTCTAAAGAAGCTATGAAGAAATTAATACAACAGTAAGTAAAGAATTTTTTTTTTAATTCAATTACCTGCTGTCTTCCATGCACTTCATTTTGAAATCAGTTTTATCATAACTTTGTCTTTGTTGATGTTGTGTTTTTTTTCCTTTAACCAGATTTTACCCTAAAATCTGCCTGTCTTTTTAATTAATCATTTTGCACAGCATCATCATAAATCATTAACTGGGTATAAGGTCAGGCTTTGGCTCTTCGCTAGAGTCTCACATCCAACCTGTTCAAAGTTAGCCAGATTCTTTTGCATAATGGTTCAAAGACATCTTTTCTATGGGTCCACATCACTAATAACCTTGTGCATCGTCTCTCATCTTGATTATTTAAAACATTCTTTCCACTTACCTTCATGAAATGCAATCATGCCTTTCTGATAGCCAACCACAAAGCTAATGCAAAGCTTTTTTCCTAGTCTGTCAGTTTATAACCCTTCTTCTGCACTGTTCTAGTGGCTGCTTTTCTGGCAGCAGAATAGAAATAGACTTCTTATCTTCACAGTCAAGGATCTTCCAGACTATCAGCTCTCAGTTATTATTGAATATCAAGAGAATGATTCTTGTCTATGACCAGCAGTTGAGTCTAGCTTCATGAGCTTTTTTTTTTTAAAAAAAAAAAAGAACCAATGATAATTATTATGAGACAGAAATTACATGAGTTCCAAAAGGAGGTGGGAAATTACCCTAACCTACTTTGCTGATGTTTTAACAAATGATTCCCATGAGCACTTGCCAACACATCACATAGGCTAGCACAGTAATGGGTTTGACTCTCCTTCTGACTAATTCAGTTTTCGTGAAATGGGAATTGAGTCATAAGAAATATGCAAGCTCTTTCATAAGTAAAAATAGTTTAATCTTCACCTACTTTTAAATCAGCTGTGGCAGTACATGACCTATAAGATAATGTTTGCTGAAAAATGCTTCAATTTTCTAAATATACTCTGTGAAATGGAAACTCTTCCTTCCTACTGCCATCTTAGAGAAAAAGAGTTCCTTGAGGGATTGCTCTAGTTCTTTTTTCCTATCCATTAGATCTTTTATATTAATATTAGACTTTTAATCACTTATTTAAAGAAATAATTCTGCTTTCTTTTTCCCTTTACAGAGTTAATAACCTAGCATAAAGAGCTAATGCCCTTTATCCACACAGGCAAAGTGCTAGCTGTGCACTGTGATCATGTTCTAGAAAATATTCAGTTGCTGAAAGTATTTTCCCCTTGAGATTTAAACTACCAACAAACTATATCATCTGTGCACCAAAAAGAAAAGCCAACCAAAAAAAACCCCACCCAAACCCAAGCCCCCACAACTAACCCCAAAACCTAAAAACCTCTGGCATCAGATTTACCACAAACAGAGAATAGAGACCTTTAGGTCATTTGTCATCATGGTGACTGTACAAATAAGACAACTTTAACAAAAGCAATTTAACAAAGAGCTACTGTTAGATTAGAGGAAAGAATAATAATATTTAAATATTGGAAGATAATGGAAGAAAAAAATATTCTTACTGATTTTTTGAAATAGAAAGAAAAAGCCCTCTTTATTTTTCTTTATTCTGGAAATCATAGAATCCTAGAATATCTCATGTTGGAAGAGACCCATAAGGATTATTGAGTCCAACCCCCTGTTCTTTGCAGACTACCTAAAGCTAAACCATATGACTAAGAGCATCGTCCAGACGCTCCTTGAACTCCGACAGCCTTGGTGCCGTGACCGC
>JANXJC010000013.1:2543737-2555702 GCA_027564655.1 Leptodon cayanensis
TTGGTGCCGTGACCGCTTCCCTGGGGAGCCTGTTCCAGTGACCGACCACCCGCTCAGTGAAGAGCCTTTTCCTAATGCCCAAATGTGGATAGAGTAGCTGGTACCTTCTTGTTAAGCTCTATGAAATATTCTCAGATATTCTTCTTTTCTTAACTAGATATTAACTGATGAAGGTAAGTTGTAGAGTGCACAGAATGCTTTTCAGAATGCTCTTAAACTTGTGAAAGTTATCACCCTAGTAGCTATTCCAGACCAACAAGTAGGCATCTGACCCATTTGTAGGAGAAAAATGTCATTTTGGTAACTGCTGAAAAAATACAATCTTTTTTTAAAAAATCGTTGGTTTGGGAATTACACATGGATTACTACAAATAACTATGAATTTTAATGCTTTACTGTAATTGGAACACACCTTTCTTAAAATTGAAAAATCATTGGAAAATGAATACAAATATCTAGTGATGGAGTATGATAAGAAAGGGGGCCTAAAGGGGTGTGTGAAGGAATTGTCTCTCTCTCAGTCATTAATATTTAAAATCCTCATAACAATTCAATGTATTATATTTATTAAGTGAATAGTAATAGAATGGAAAATGCATATGTCATTATTTGCCTTCAAGTCAATTCAGAAGTTTTCATCAACCTTGACTTTCAAATAAGCTGAGCATCAACAGTTAAAATTACATAGTTTGCTACCCTAATTATTTTTAAGTACTGGGTACAGTACCAGAAAGGTAACCAGGGGGAGTTTTTGTAACAAAAAAGACAATGAGCATAATCCTGTATTGGAAAGTGCTGTTGCATATTTAAAATCACTCTCTAAAAGTAATTGTGAGTCACTACATGAGTTCTATGCATGTAACAGATGAAATACACAAAGATTTGCAAGGTATCTGAGAGTGCCCATATTTTTTCTTTAACTCTTCCATGCTATCTCAATTGTTTTCATGCTCTTAGTTATTAATATGGGACAATCATTTTTTATATAATAAGCAGTCACTAGCCCATTAGGGCTTCTGCTATAAACAAAGATGCTTTGTATTGCATCTTGCATATGTTGCAGCAAGAAAACTAAACTGCATTTTTAAAGAAAGTACCATAAAGTTTGGCATATGCATTAAGTTCACTGACAGCATGTATGTACCACACAGCTCTAAGGTCTAGGGATGTAACTGGAATTCTAATGTTTTGCTTTTCATTTGCGAAGTCATCAAACTTGTTTTGAACCATCAGAGTTCTTCTGAATCCTAATGAATAATTCACTATTTTTTCATCCGAGTGATGGATTCTTTGACCTTATCAGTCAAGCAGAGATACACAGTCCCGTACTACAGCCTCATGAATTGTCAGACAACACTTCAGCATAAACATTTACTTCAAGATGGGGTGGGGAAAGTACTCTCAGAGTACCTAGTTTCATGAAGTGATAATTTTCCAGGTTCAAGCTTTATGTTCAGGTTTCTCTACAGCTATCACAGAATCATAGAATATCCAGAGGGATCCATGAGGATCATAGGCTCCAACTCCAGGCTCCACACAGGGCAACCTAAAAGTTAAACCAGATATCCAAGAGCATTGTCCAAACACTTCTTGAACACTGACAGGCTTGGGGCCATTACCACTTCCTTGAGGAGCTTGTTCCAGTGCTCAACCACCCTCTCAGTTAAGCGCTTTTTCCAAATACCCTGTCGGAACTTCCCCTGATTCAGCTTTAAGCCATTCTCTAACATCCTATCATCTGACATCAGAGAAGAGGTAAGCACCTTCCTCTCCACTCCCCCTTATGACAAAGTTGTAGATATCAGTCTTGACCCCTCAGTCTCTTTTTCTCTAAGCTGAGCAAACTTAGTATCCTCAGTCACTCCCCATAAGTCATGCGTTCCAGTCCTAGTATGATAAAACATATTACCATACTATGTTTGTCAAATACTCCAAATGTAGTAAGTACTCCAAAGAGGACGTACGTCCTGAGAAAATATAGAAGGAACATTCAGTATGACAAAACTTACAGTGGGGAGATAAACAGGAGAGAAGAATGACACCGGTAGTTATGAGATCATACCATTCACATAAGGCCAGAAGGCTACCCACATTCACATCTCCATGGCTGTCACAATAACTGGCATACGTAACAATTATCAGATGATAATTCCAGGATCCTATACATTCTCTGCAGTATAGTTCCTAGTTATTGTCAATGATCTCTTGAAATAACAGGAGAGAAGAGATGGCAATCAACAACCAGAATGACAAAAATTGCAGAAAAAGCCAATTTACAGTCACTCTTTCAAGCACTCCTTCTCTGATCTTTCAGTCCTGCTCCTCAAAGGAGAGACCAAAATCTGAAAGACCAGACTAAAATGCAAAACTATCTTAAATGAAAAAGGATTCAATACAGATTATATTTATGGCATATCATAATTGTCCACGATCTCATTCCCTACCAAATTGTCAGTGTTTCACACTGCTACTCCATAAATACAGGCATTATACCACAAACTTCATTACTGTCCTCATTGCCACATCAACTTTGGCTTTACAGGTGTGAAACCCCCTTTGTCTTTTGTTGTCTACTCAACTGACATTAATGAAATTAATAAATTATTTTGAACTATAATCAGAACGTTTTATGTATCTGAAATCATGAGGAGTAGCTGGAATATAGGATTGGAATAGACAGCATGTGAAGATCCCTGTGTGATTACCTTCATGTAATTTCTGCAACACTGAGCGGGGGGGAAAAGGTGAGCAGTTTTAGAAGCTTTAAATGAGGAAAGGAAAACATAACATATTACTGGAAGGTAATCCCTGTATAATGGAAGGAATCATAAGGGATTTTTTTTGCTAGAAATAAGCAGAACAGAAGGTGAAAAGAGAAATTAATGACAGTGTAAACAAAAATGACAAAATGAGAAATATAGAAGGAGCTTGTTCCAAACATGGCCTGTCTTGTCAAATTAAAAAATTAATCCATTAACATGGATTGAAAACACAATGTAAGTGAAAAAACACAACATACTCTAAGACGGAGGGATATTACCATAACCACATTAGATGACAAAAGAAATGTCTGGTAAAACTCTTTGGAGAAAGTGGAATGTGCAAGATCATTATCAGAACATGAGACAAACAACAGAATTGTATAAATACTGGGCATTATCAATATCTATAACCAAGGAACCTCCTGATGTTGCAGAAATCTTAAATATTCAATTCTAAAAAAACCAACCCTGCTACACAAGCCACAGCAGAATCTGCCCACATCGACCACTTCATTTTTATTGCATATTCTGTATTTCCTTCCACTTTCTTTGACTTCACTGATCTCAGCTCAGTTGTGCTGAGATTTACATTAGCCAAGGATCTGGACTCGAACATTTTGCAGCTGGCATATGACCAGCATAGGTGAATACCATAAGATGTTGGAACTTGTCTTGTTTTCATTCAATAGCAAAACTGTCACTGATTTTATCAGAGCCAGGGCTTTGGTCACAGTTCTTAAAGTTTGCCTTATCAACATTATTTCTGCGTATAAAAATCACCAGAGTGTGACACAACAATACCTGTCAGTGATACCTTACAATGACTGATTAAAGTACGGATTTTTTTTTTTTTTCCTCTCCTTTCCTATAATATGTAGCCAATCAAAGCCAAGTATCTTTGGATTAGATAGAAAATTTGTTGTGAAAATGGTCTCATTTTTTTTTTAAGTGCTTTTACTATCTATTCTGGAAGTTTCCCTTAGTAACCACAAAATAAATGGCAGCTGCTCCATTAAGAAAGCTTCACTTGTATTCTGCAGGCACCAGTTTTGTTTTACTCTAAATTCCTAATGGAGTTTAAAATTAAAATTAATGTTTCTGTTTACTTTCTAGTGTATTCAAAAGCCTAATCAATGATGTCAGCACATCTCAGTAATAGTGTTCCTCTATTAATGTCTGATAGAGGCAGTAAAGGAAGCATGGGGCACTGTTCCGAAGGCCCATCACTGGAGGATTTTTATTATGTTGTCAGCTGTGAACAAACTGAGCTGTAATAGACAGTACAATTAGTGGAAATAAAATAGCACACTATCAAGATTGAGATGATATTAAGCAGGACACTTTGCAAATGCATAATCTTTTACCCGAAATGATTAGAATCTGAACAGAAAGGGGAAAACGGAGGTCTACCCAGAAACTAAAGACATTCTGGTCTCTCAATCCCGTTTCAGCTTTGTGTCTTCTAAAGCACTTTATCTCACTAACAGTGCAGTGTTCTACCTTCCATGGGTGCCCTTGTAGTCATATATTCCTGAATGCCTGTTTTTGATACACTCCAGCATTCACAAATCTTGATCAGTTATCACTTAAAGCTTTTCTTAAGATAATCTTTCACATGTACTTCTCCCCCAGGAGCTGTCACTTCATCATTTAATCTTGATAGCTCTATATATGGACCATTATGTCTCCTCCATTGACATTGCTTATGCAGCAGCTGTTTTATACGAATCTCTTTTGTCCTCATAGTCTTTGCTGTCACTAGCACAGCTGTCTTAGTTGTACACTGGCTTTGTTGATTTCGGGTTAGTGAGCCTATTTAAATCTGTTGAGAATCTGGATCTAAACCTTTGTGATTAACATAAGACAAATATTTTCTAGGGAGAAACAAATAACAGGTACTTGAGCATAAGCCTTCTTTTCAAAATACAATTTGAAACATAATTTATTGATGACTTTCATTTGGAAAACAGAAAAAAAAAAAAAACAAAAAAGAAAATCTTCTACATCTTTTCTTCTACACAGCAAATTTAAAGCATGAATCCCTAAAGAATTTGACTATATTACACTATATGCACATAAGAAACATTGTAAATTAAGTTCTACTTCATTGTTTTATAAGCTAAGTATTAAAGTCCCACCATCTATAAAATACTAGAGATTACAACTGTAACTGCCATTTCAAATAGATTCCTCTGTTAGTTTTTGGAGATGTGCATTTTTTCCATGAATCTTAAGTTTAGAGATCTTTTAAGTTACATAAGCAAGTCTTAGGAATACTGCATGAATTCACACCAAACATCAGATTCAGTCTGTGGTATCACTTCCTGAGAGATGTGAATATTGTGCAACACTTTCAGGACATTAATGGAATTTACAAGGTCAGAATACTATTGAACTGTCATGATGGTTAAGAAAAAACAGTCCCCATTGATGTACCCCTTAAAAGTAGCTAAGAGCCAAATAGGGAATTGAATTAATGCAGCATACTTTTGATCAATATACCTGCCAGCCATTAAGCCTTTAATACTGCCACTAGTACATTAATTTTCCACCCTATTATGGTCTTATGAAATTGTCTTAAATTTTACTTTAGTGGATTACAAACCAAAATAAAAAAAATAAGTAAAATATAGCAGAAGGCTATTTGGCTTTTAATGCTGAAGAGTATTCATATTCTGATTAAATTTCATTAATAACTTAACCTCACTTAGAGCACAGAGCAACAGATTTGCACAAAGAACCTCATTACTCTTACATTATACAGTAAGTAATTGATTAATATTTTATACATTATAGTAAGAAAAAATATTTATAAAGGTACATGTAAGCTTAAAATATATTCAACCAATATTAAACTATTATTAAACTGATAGCTACTAAGCTCAGACATTCTAAAAGAACACACTGCAGTACAATACAAGATAAGTCTCTAACACTTTTTAGCAAGGTCTTCAGTATAATGGTTCTCAGTATAACTCATACTCATCAGCTTACAGTTGAGAGAAGAAAATAATACCAAAGTTGTCAAATCCCAGAAAAGAAAGTTAGAAAATGAATGTTCATAGGAAAATACATATAGCATGAATGATCGTTAGGAGAATTTTATAACCCCCCAAAATTAAATATGCCCATTTTACATTTTCAATATAGAGCTCTCCTAATTTCAGTCAGAACTAAAACACATTAGTGGAGGAGGAAATAAAAGTTAAATTGTTACTGTGTGATCCCCTCCTTCACCTCCAGTTTCCATCCACATATTTTTCTCCTCAAGGTCACTTGCTGGATACAAATTCTAAAGATTAGTTTGGTAGCAATTATTAAGTCTGGTCTTGTTTTACTTGATGATTGCACAGAATAAGGTGCAAGTGCTTTCAATAAACAGAACTATTCCCTTGATTAACTCACAGTGCCTGTGATTTGTGACATGCCTTTCTTGGTGGCCATGTAAGCAGAATTAAACAAAACAGTTCTGATTCTTGTTTCCTCATTCTGATTTATTTTTACTATTTTCTGTTACCTTCATACCTGGATTAAATCTATTTCATCTGATCCCAAAGTAGAAAATTTGTTCTGATCAGAACAATGCCATATCTTACCAAAACAGGAATCCAATTAGTGGATGGTGTAACCAAGGAAGAAATAATTCCACCTGTCTTTTTCACCCAGAAATAACCTGATACAATGGTTAGCTGGGAGACTAGCACACAGGTAATTGTCATTAGTTGCATAATTGCAACTTTGGTCCTCCAAGATTATTACTAGGATTACTTTGCTTAGTGTATAACCACCATTACTTCACAAAGAAGAGAGTATCTGTCAATACCCTCTTCAGATATTTCATCTGAACTCTGTAACCACGAGCTCTACTCATTCATTTGTGCAGTAAAATGTACTACTTTACAACTCACATCAGAGATGCCTGGGGCTCAGCACCTTTTCTTATTTTACGTAGATCAAAGTGAGTCAATCTGTATCTTATGACCAAAAAGAAGAATGTAGTAGAGGAGTGTTTACTTTATAAATGATTAAATTCTCAACCAACTTCATGGATCAATGATTGACAAGACTTCAGGTGGATAATGCTGGAAGGTCAGATCCACCTAGGCTTACATGTTTATTTTTCCCTCTCTTCCAACTCTTGCTGTTAAAGCACTAAGTCTAAGAAATAACCCTGAAAAAACCCTCTGGTCTTGTACTCACAATGCTGTTGATTTACATTGGCAATAAGCTTTGATCTTAAAAAACAAGAAGTTTGTGCCATTTGCACTAAGTTTTCAGGAGGGATAATAAACCCTTGCTTTTTAATACTAGTATGTGATTTAAAAATCTCAACACATCAAAATATAAAATACTAAGTTATTTTTTAAAGTCTTTATTGAGGAAAGACTGAAAACCCACTTCCCTTGTATGCATGCTTGGCAGAGATTTGGGGCTGAGACAGTGGAGAGCTGTTCTAACAGTAAAATGTCCTGAAGGAGATACAGTCATTGATAAGAATTTTACTGTTTTTCAGTTTGCAATAACAGGGCAGTGACCTGGGTCAAATATCTGAAAGGCAAATTGGTTTTACCATTTAAAAAAAAAATTCTGAATGTCTAAATAGAGAAACATATTAATCATGTGAATTGCAGATTGTTTTAAATTCTGAGATAAACAATAACTGTTTGTACGATCAACTTAATTCTGCAATCCTAATTCTACTTGTCACACATATTTATGCTTGATATTTCAGAAAGATGACTACTATAAGATTACCAGAATATCTCACTACTTCAAGCTGCTTGAGTGGTTTTTTTTTGACTGCATATACATTACTTTGATCAGCTTTGTATTCAGATAATAGACGGTTTAGAGATGAAAAAAGCATTGGTAAAGCTACGTAAGGTTGAATTGTCTCACAAACATCTAGCAATCTGTTTTTCTTGCTTGTGATTTTCTTTTAATATGGTGATTTATGTCAGTAGTGTTAGAAATCATATTTTCATGAGACTACTACAGGATATGTGTGAAAACTACAAGAAAATCATAGTTAAAGAGTTTAGCTATTAAAGTTAGCTAATAACTGTTAAAGATTCATTATTAAAATAAAGTACCAGTAAGGTTCCTTAGAGGCCTGTACTGAATCCAATGCTAGTATTTTCAATAATCATATACATGATGGAATAGAGAATAAACTCATTAAATTTGCAAACAATATGGCCCTGGAGGAGGTAAACATTTATTGTAAGAAGGATTAGAATTTTAAATGATTTAAAGAAATTGGA
Source organism: Leptodon cayanensis (assembly GCA_027564655.1). Taxonomy (NCBI): domain Eukaryota; kingdom Metazoa; phylum Chordata; class Aves; order Accipitriformes; family Accipitridae; genus Leptodon; species Leptodon cayanensis. The sequence continues at coordinate 2,551,764 of JANXJC010000013.1, forward strand.
GAAATAATCTGAAAAAAATATAAGCTATAATTCAACAGGGACAAAAATGATTCATTTTGCACTTCAGAATAGTCACCTGCATAAATGCAGGATAAGGACAAGCAGCAGTTTCATAGAAATTAAATGGGTAAATAACCAAGCTTCACATAAATCAGACTGTTACTCTAGCACCATGAAAAGGCAGACAATGTATTGACAGGTAACTTTGAAAAAAAACTGTCTACAAGGTATGGAAAGAGAATCTTCTGTTCTACCCTGAATTGCTGAGGTCTGTGCTGGGGAACTGCATCCAGATCTGGACACTGCACTTCCTGAAGGAGCTCAGCTCATGGATCAAAATGCGAGCAAAGTAAATTAGCAGTTTTTATAGGAGGATGGGTTTAGAAAGGGACTTACTTAATTTCTAAAACTTAAGACTGAGTATGGAAATGTTAATGCTCTCCAAATTTGTCAAAGGCTACTTCTAGGGGGAAGGGAATAAGCTGTTCTTTATGTCCCTATTAAGTGGGTTTCAATCAGAGCAAGGAAGATTCAGCCTACAGTCTAAAAATAGCTTTCTGATGGTAACAATAATGAAACACTGGAATAGTTTAATATGGGGAGGCTGTGGATGCCTTTAAAAAGAGGTTAAGTAAACATCTATTGGGAAATTCATAGCTAGAGCTAATATTGCCTTAGATCCAGAATGTTGACAGGTGACATTCCAGTCCTCTGTCATTCTACATGAGTCACACAGAAACCTACAAAGGAGTTCACCTAAATGTATTTAAGACAGCTGCGGGAGGAAAAAAACTAGAAGATGTATTGACATATACTGTATGTCATGGCTCACATTTCATTATCAGATTTTACACTTCTGCTAGTGCAAACTCTTAGTCTTGGTCACTTGAATCTTGTTTGAAATATAAGTATATTTATATGATATGCATATGATGATAAAAGAAGAAAAAAATGTAGCTTCAGGAGCTACAGCAGAATAAAGCCAATTTGAAAAGACCATTTTCATTGGTAAAGGGAATAAAGATCAAATACTTTATTTCTTTGGTAGGCATTCCATGTTCTTATGTTCCCATAATTTTTTAAAACACTGTATTCCGTCTAGATTTAAAAGATTCTTTATTTTTCCATAGAAAAGTGTTAGACAACTGCATTTCCCTTTTGCTTTATGCCTTTGATGATTTGGCCCAATTGGCAAATACATATAAATCCTTCCTACATGACGGTTGTAACACCCTAAGCAGAAGTTAGGGCCTATGCAACAGTAACTTTCAGATGTTTTTCAAATGCTTCAGCACTGAGCTAGACTTTATTTAAGATATAAAATAGATAGAACAGGTGTTATCAAACACTGTTATTTCCTTTGTGACATAAAGCCTCCATCCCATGAATGAAAGCCCAGGTCCTCCTCATCAGTAAACTTGCTGAAAAATGGATTGAAGAGCTTTACAATGATAACCTCGAGGCATAAAGGAGACAGTGCTATAGAGAGAAATACAAAAGCAACAAGCCAAACTTAATGGGGAAACAAAATGAGAAAATTCTTTATTTTTAATGGGCTGAAGGGAAGGGAAATTTCCCTACCATACATTTTTTCCTTATAATGAGAACGTTAAAAAACAGCAAAAGAAGCTTGCTAACCAACAATATTTACTTCAAAACAAAACTCTAAATCTTGTAATTTAAAATGTTTAAAGTAAGAAAAATAACTTTTCTTCAAATAATTGTTTTGCTATTTATTTTGCTAAACCTTAAGAGAAACATATAGAACAATTAACTCAACAATTCTTACTGTTATTCTTGATCTCTTTGATTAGAAGGAAAGAAAATTAAATGGAGGAATATCTTGCACTTTTCTAGGTCAAAAAAAGCATGGTTCTACACTGGATCAGAGTCACCTGCCAGATGACATGGAATGAACCATTTGAAGTGTGGTTCTCCCACTAGGAATTCTCTATATTTCAAGTCATCCATAAAAACAACCTAATATAAAGTAGCTTTGGGTTTGGTCAGGATTCTAGTCAAGTTCAACTTAAGCAATAACAGCAAGTTAAAAAAATTAAGGGACTATTGTGTCGCTCTTTCCAAAATATTTAATTGTATATGACATTTATTAAATAGCTGGATTTCAATGAAAAAAACCCCAAAGTGTTTTCAGTTGATCACTTCTAAAAAGTTAATTCAAGAGAACAAAGCAAATAAAGTCCAAAAGACAGCTGACAAAGTCCAGAAAACAGCTGCCTTTGAAAGCAAGGGAAGCACAGCCTTTCACACTGAGGAAAGTTTTTAATGCTGTATTTGATGAACCAGAAAAAAAAAAAGGGTAAGAATCAAATCTGGGAAAAAAAATCACTGAAGAATTATCATTTATTTTGGAGTTTCCAGCCAAACAATTGAAATAGATAAATAGTGCAAGACAGGCAAGATAATGAAAATGAATACAGGGGCCCATATTCATCCTATCTATTTTTGGGTGCATAAATAATGTACATAGTTGAGAACTTACATGCCTAAGGATCTGTACAAAGTCAATGTAGAAAAATAGACTCCTCTATGTGGTGCTTCACTTCATACCAAATCTTAAAATATTTCATGAAAGTGCTGTCTCTTGCAAGCTATACTGAATAAATTTCGAAGAGACAAAACTGGGACAACCAGTATTATCTCAGTATAACAAAAAAAGAAGGCCTGCATGCAAACCAATGACAGCCAATGAGAAAGGCTAAAAAAAGGGTATTTGGAGCATCTTTCTCAACATGGATGAACAGAAAGGAAAGAAAAAAAAAAAGGAAAAAAAAAGTTTTACTGAGATGAGCTTCTACGGCTGCCTGAACATGACTATCAACTGTACAGGTGTACAAGACCTAAGCATGCAAAGTTCCAGAAATGTGGCCCTATTGGTCCAAGACAATTAACCTCTAAGTAATTAGTCTGAGTATTCAAAGCTTATTGACGTTATCTGGGTTTTCTTTGAAGTGCTTAAGACCTTAACTGAGGAAGCCTAAAAATGTGGGCAAAATGCGATCCAAAACAGTAGGGAAAACATTTCTCAATATTTTATATTCCAAATTTATATTACTGTAGAATATTAAACTTATTCACTAATTTATATTCTTTGCAAAGAATACAAAAGCAGTACTATGGATATTTCAACCAAAATTTAATCTTCACCTATTAATGTTTTTCAGGGAATTGTTTTTTTTCACATTTATAGGCAAGAATAGTATAAGATCTGCTTTTCTATTCTCTTCAGTTTACAGTGACTCCAGCAGAATAATTGGACTGTTAAGTAGATATCTAGGATGCCATAATTACTTCCCCTTATTCTAGTTCTGGCAAAGAGTAGGGTATTTTAGAGACTGGTCTACTGTTACCTGCTCTCAGAAGCTCCCAAGAAGTCTTCAGTCTTGGTTTCATTCATATAATTTTTTTTTTCTCTAAAATGTGTCACAATTCATTGTTGAAACATGCTAAAGATTGTGCAAAGTGGAAAAATCTTCATCTCCACTTCCTTTGTACTGCTGAATATAAATACTAGAGAATACTTCTATAGCACCTTTCATTGCAGCAACGTGTATATTACTACAGAAGTACATACTAGATTATTTTAGGAATTTACAGATTGTGTGACCAGTTTACCAACTGAGAAAGGGGAAATCTAATCCCAATGATATCAAATGCTATTTTCTGGTGGAACAGTGGTTTCCCCAAACAAAAGAAAGTTTTAGTGTTTAGTCCTAACCTGACAGAACAGTTATCAGGGTATAGGCATTTCAATGCAAATTACCTATGCCTTTCACAGTCCTCTTTCTTTGATTTTACCTGGTATCATAATGAAGAGGGTAAGACTATTCCCAAGTTTACAAAATTATAGAATCATAGAATCATTTAGGTTGGAAAAGACCTTCAAGATCATCGAGTCCAACCATCATCCATGCCCAC
>JANXJC010000013.1:2556582-2589027 GCA_027564655.1 Leptodon cayanensis
TCCTGCCTGGGCAGGGTCCTCGTGAGGCAGAGCTCCTCCTTCGGAGGAACTTGCCCCGCGGAGGTGTTCGGGACATTAACTCCTTCGGTCCCTCACGCGTGGTGTGGCCGTGCAGCCTTGCAAGCAAGTTCCATTCCTTCCCTCAACCGCAAAAGCCGGGCCCTGGTGTCTGTCGGTCATGACGGGTGTTTGAGGCATTAATTCTGTCCGGTCTCTCACACAACTTGACCGTTGACTTTTTAGGTGAGTGTGACCAAACTTAGATGGCTCTCAATCCAGTAATGTTTTTAAAAGTAGGAAGAATGTCTGAAAAATACTCTTCACTTCTTGTGAAGACACAAATAACTCGGTCCTCTCTGATATTTCAAATGTCAAATTTCATATTTCAAACAGTTAATATTTCAGATGTTTCTGATATGAAGAAGAAAGAATTGTAGTAGAGTGTGGTGTAAGCTTTGGTAAATGCAGCAAGCATAAATAGAAATACAGCGCTTTGTTTGTCTTGATAATACTGGATTTCTGTATATGAAAAAAAAACCCAACAAAACAACCTAAACTTTCTTCAATGGCAGTGTTGAATATAAAAGACAGTGAACTAAACTCTGTTCCCTACATGAGTATGACTGTCACTAAAGTCAATAGGAATCCTGTTGTGTATGGAAAGGGGATATTTGGCCCTTAGTGGCTGTGAGCAGAGTATTGTGTGGCAGTGATGCTCAACAAGCATGGAAATGACAGCTGGAAGATAGATATAAGAATAGAGTGGAAGTGACAGTGAGTCTGACTATATGTACAGTCTTTTTTGTAGAAACGAGCTAAAAATAACATCTCGAGTACTGTCACTCTTCTTGCCACTAGCAGCTATTTTTATAAATCCAGAATAAGCAAAGTGGCCTGTAGGCCAAATGTTTTCTATGGAGAATAAAAATTGAATTATTTCCTGAAGCTGAATACGATACCCAATTTACAGAACCAATAACAAAACCAACTGACCTTAGTGCCGGAGTTTGGGCACTCTCAAGGAATAGTACTTACTAATGCTATCCATCGGTTTTTTGCTAGCTGTGAGCAGACTCTTGATTTCATTTTGGAGGAGGAAAACAGAAATACTTAAGATACATAAATAATGGCAGAGAATCAGAATTTAAGTGGCTTTAGACTGTGCCATTCATATAATTCTGTCTGGAAGTAGAAATTTGTATAACACTTGGTGTTCCTGAAAATGCCTGAAGGGAAAGGGATTTTGAGTCCTTTAGGCATCTTTGTTATTTTATAATTAAGGTGTCTATAAGCTTAAATTAGTATGACTGAACGTCAAACAGTGTATAAATAATTTTAGTCCTGTTTAAATCCACTGTATTGATACTGTGATTAATTTTCATTTAAGATTTTTTTTTGTTAAAAGATAATGTGGCAATTTTGTAAAATGGATTCCCTCTTTGAAAATGTGGTATACATAAACTAACCCACGATACCTAATACTGTTGAGCATCTGTGCCCATCATACAACTTTCAGTGCATTTTGCAATGAAGCAAAATGAATTATTGTCAAGAGAAACAGCAATAGAAATTTGGATGGGAATAGAAGTCTAAGACTTTTGGTTTCTAGTTCTCACACCACTAATGAGCACTATTAAATTAAAATTTGCCTAGGGCTTTTTGCATGTTGGTCATGAATCTTGAAAAGAAGAGGCATTATCTACTTCACGGATAGCGCAGGAAGTCTACTTTGGGAAGGATACTATTTCAGAGAGGGCTTTTTAGAATAAGTAGTGGGTTTTTTTTAAACTCTGGAAGTATAAAGTACTTGGAAATCAGCTCTATTCAAAGTATAGGATAGATAAAAAGCAACTCTCAGGCAATGTGGGACCTGAGTTCCTCGTGGGGAAGGGTAGACATTAAAGAACTTTGCACTTGGAGGAGTTCTGTCTTCTTTCTTAAAAAGGAAGTCCTTAAAGTCCTTTCTAAGACTGACCATAAGGCTAACACTTGGTAAGTGTGCTTTTATTTGTATAACTGTATTATTCAAATTGCTTTTACACATTTTTGAGCATATCCTCTTACTTTCTTGTAGTTACAGTAAATACTAAGAAAAATATTTTCACATTTCAGTCCTACAGAACTGACATAGGTACCTGCACAAAGTGAACAGAATTCAGACTTGGTTAACATCCTTTACCAATATATGAGAAAGGAGACAGAAAAACAAACCAAGGCAAAACCTCGAAACAACCACCAAACCCACCCCCCCCCCCCAAAACAAAGCTAAATACTGAGTTTCCAAAGTGTTTTCAGGAGGTAATCTCACCAGCAAAATAATTTCCTACATTAATTTTGAACATTAGAGTCTTTTTGCTTTTTTAATAAAAATTGAAGACTTCTCGTAACTGTTATTGCTTCAGCTCTTTCCTAAAATACTGTAATGTGTGCTCTTTAATAAAAGAGCTCTGGAATAATATTCCACTAAGCAAATTTAATAAAGCTCTGGGGTGCATTCTGAAATCCTTCCTCCAGTCTGCAAATAAATGGAAGCTGTTTCCATAAGATACTAAAAACACAAACCTGGAGCCACTCTGGATTTGAATGACTGCAGCTGAGAACAGTATTTTACTTTAAAAGTTATAATTCAGTTTGTACAATAGAGACCACTATATTTATTTATTAGCTAGTAAATGATGATTTTGTTTTGTAGTATGCCAGCTCAGAAAGTACATCTTTGTTTCATTGGCACAGGTTCCACAAATTCATAAAAATAACAATGTTTGTAACTAATAAGTAATTCTAGCAACAAATCTTTAATTTACTTATCCTTTTGCATCTCATTTGTAAAATAGGGATAATAATATCTGCCAAACCTGACAAAACAATATTGTGACTATAATGGTTTTTAAGGATATGCAGGTGATGACTGTAATCAAAAAGACCTTCAGTAGAATATAAGATTCACTATACAGTGCAGTATCTGAATGAAGTGCGACAGGTAAGTGGGGATGTCATGCTGAACAGTGCAGACAAAGAGCAACATTGAGAGTTCACCTCATTCTGTAAGCATTTTCTAGCTCGAGGTACTGATCTTGAACATAGGTATTCAGACTTTTTAAGTCAATAGAGCTACTACATGTGGAGAAATGAACACATGAACGGTGTTAACTGGGGAGAGGCCTGATAGAAAACCAAAGTATCGAGTGAGTAACTCCTGAACTGAAAGGAATAAACACAGAAAAATTCTGAATTCATACTGTACAAACAACTGGAAAAAAATTTAATGCATCCCAACTTTTAAATGATTGAATTTGTAACCTTCAGCATTTTGATCCTTTTCAATTTACACGTTTAATCATTTGAAAAATATATTGATGTTAATGGCTTGGAAATTTTCAGTTGAACAATATTCCTTCTTACTATACACTTGAAATACATTAATTCTCTTTTCTTTCTGTAACATTGCCATATTTGGTTAATTATTGGTAGTTATTATTTGTAAGAGAAAACACAGACACATGCATTTTTTGGAGAAAAAAGAATATATGAAATTAAACTGACTCCAAGTACAAAATTAAATTAAATCGGTATGACAGCATTTGTAGGTGATTTATTCCATGTTATGAGAATTGAAATAGTTGATTTTTAAACTCTTGGGATCATAGTGCAGATTTTTACATAGATGTTTATAGAGGAAAAAAAATAGGAAAAAAAAAAAGAAACTCATATTGGTCCCTGTGACAGATTTCCAACTTAGATAAAATGTCAGAACAACAGAAAAGTAATATAAATGTCTGCGACCGTTGTACTCACTCAAGGCTTCCTTTGTTTTAGATACAAAGGTGCAATTTTAGGATGAAGTTTGTCTGACCTGTTTCGAATGTCTGCTTAGGGTGAGATGAATCACATCCCAGAATTGCTTATTTCTCTCCATGACTATAAAGGCAGTCTATATGTTTAAATTTTGAAAGATAAATCCAGCCATGGGAATCTGAAACTGAGATTAGTGGTGTTATGAACATTTACCCTATAGCAAAGATTAGTTCCTTGATCTTTGACTCAGAAAAGTGTATTTTCCAGCTGCTGAATCTAAAGCTAAAATCCATTTTTTTTTACAGTCTGCAAAAGAGCTATTTAACACAATGTTGCTAAGATTAGGTCTAACAGATGCCAAAATTAAGTGCTTCTCACTTTAAGAAATACAGAAGAGCAGGTTACCACTTTAATTACATTGGAAAGGTACAGTCTATGTGCTAAGAAAATCTCTGTGAGTATACTTTCTCTTGCAGCTACTGTAAATGTAGTTAGTCCACAATCTGCAGTTATCCTTTTTGTTTCCAGTAACAACCAGGAAAAAGAAGAGTTTTGGAAAGACTAAAGAATCAGATTGCAGCTGCTAGAAGGTACTGAAAGAATGAGAACATAATCACATCATCACTTTGGAAACAAGAACAGTTTAAGATACTACTGTATACCAATGGTTCAGTAGCAGAAGTTGTGGAATACCTAGAAAAGAATACACTTTAGATAAAGTCAGCCAAGTTGCCATGATCCATCTCCAGGACTACTCTAACACAAAATGATTTGACATGGCACTGAAAGGGATTAGGAATGCTCAGAGGGTTTCTCTGTTGGCTTTACTGTGGGAGCGGTAAACTCCAGGTAAGGCAGCTGTCATCAATAGCTGTCAAGAGTAATGTCTTCAATTACACCTGCTGCATTCATAAGAAGATACATGTTTATGCTGTAAAATCCTGACAAGGTACATTTATTTTCTACTTTTGATAAAAAGCTGAATATAAGTTGCTGCTCAGTATTTCAGTAAAGAAAGTATATGTCATTCTGTGGCAAAACTCGCAATGATTTAACAGCGTACTTAGCTCTGTTAAATAGAAGTACTTTTTCATCAATGCTCTGTGAATAGTGTTTTCAGTGATAGCACATGGCATCCTGAAAAAATGTAGTATTTAAATAGATCTTAGCATAATGCATGGAACGTTTCATTGTTATTGCAAAATAAAGAAAAGTGTAACAGCCTAACTAGACATAATTGTCAAGTACTTTTTTTCTGTGATGTTGCACACCTGAAGAAAAACAAAATCAAACTTTTAAAAACTCTAGTAGAGCAATTTAAACAGTAGTTATTAAATCTGAATTTGGAATGAAACGGTAAGAGCTTCAGATTACAAATAAATGTGATTCTCGTGGGAAGGTAAAGTAGAAATTATTCAAATATGCTGTGATAGTCTTTCTGTTTCCAAGGGTTTTGTCCTCATTATCATTTTTAGTAATGCTTCGTTGCCTTGAACAAGCACTTGTAAACCTATCAGAATAAAATTCATGATAACTTTTGTTGTCTGTCCCTCCCCTTCTATTTGTATGAATTTGTGAGGTTTGGTGAATAGGTTAGCAGCGCAAACTGTAGTACTGGTACATAATGTAGATTTTGTTTGGTGGAGTAGTAATCATTGTTGCAACTGTGTAAGTTTTTATGTGTATATATGTGTGAGTACATATGTATGTCAGGTATCTAGACAAGACTAATGAGAAGTTTCAAACATAAAAATTTAATGAAGTTTACTAAATTTATTTATTAACAATACATTATGCTACTGGTGAGTTCTTACACAATATTAATTGTTACTACTTCATTTTCAAAACATTGTCTTTAGTGCTTATATCTTAAATAAGCTCTGAGTGTACAATATTATGGAGCTGAAAGTGTTTAGTTATCACTGATATCTACAGTCTTTGGTGCCTGTCAGTCACTGAGGCCCAGGAGATCGGTCTAGGGATCTCATTGCTGAAAGAAGTCAGAACTGAAGTGAGCCTGTCCTCTTTCTTCTCTGATTTTCCTTGCTTATGCCTGATGATTCTGTACTGTTGTGCCCCTCACAAAGGGTCTGTGAGGGGGTCTTACCTGCTCCTGATACTGCTTTCACCATTTTTGATTTTGCCAGTCACCTTTCTTAAGTATTTAGATGCAGCACGTGTGCAGAATGTCTTGCCTATTTGCAATATCTTATTTTGATTATCTTGTCCTTATACTAACTTTTGGTGCTTGAATGCTTCCTATGTGGAACTACGTGACTTTTGTTGCCCCTTTGGTGGTCATGCAGATCATATTCTTATGCAAAATGTTCATACATTGTCTTTAGCTATGCCATGACAATGTTACAAAATGATTGTATACTATTGCTGTTTACACTACTTTGTACTACTTTACTATGCTTATATTCAGTTATATCCTGGTTAATGTATTTATAATTTATAGGCCTTTCTTTTGGCTACAAACTCTCTCACCTAAAAAAATAATAGTAATAACAAAAACTACACAGACTGAAGCAGTTTCAAATTTACTTTTCAGTGGCAAAATTATGCCACATTTCTGTAATTATTTTGGGAATACAATCAGCCCTTCATACGTTTTACAGGCCTCATTCATGAGCTCATTAAGGTTAGTCAATCTTTTAAGCAGTTGTTTAACAGTAAATATATTGTACAAGTTAGTGGGGTTTGTTACAGAGTTAAAAGTTAAGTATTTGGTTAGGTACTTCTATGAAATGAATTTTGAGGCCACATCTACACTTTGCAATATTGTACGGTAGAGTTGTCTTTAAATTTTGTTGATCTAGCAGCCTCCAGGATGAGAAGTGGCATATACTTATGACTGTGACTTTTTCTGGCTGAGAATGAAAGGTTTATAGCCAGTGTGAAAAATGACATCAGCGGTCACACTGCATTTGAGAGCTTGACTTCAATCCCTGCATAGACTTGAAGTGGTTGAATGTACCAGCTGATGTCTCAGAGCTGAGACAGAGTATATTCTTTCTCTTGAAATAATTGTTCTATCTGCTTTATGTTGTTTCAGGTGGAAAAAGGTTATCTGAAGGAAGTAGCTTCCCAGTATAACAAAATCCTTGGCTATGCTAGGGTAATAGGCCTTTTTCTAGCGAAGTGGAGCAAGAAGAGCTTCGACAAGCAAGTGAGGTAAAATGGAACAGCAGGTCAGACATCTCAAAAATCTATCTGAACTAGCTGAATTTTGGTCAGTTAGAACTGAGGTTATGCATTTCATTCCTCAGTTACAAGCAGAGTATAGGTTAGCTCTAATACTGTGGACACTGAAAAGAAGAAGTGTAAAAAAGATAAGGACAAATGACAGACAACTGTTTTACGCTGTAAGATGGGTTCAGAGTCATGAGGAGTGGTAGCTGTGTGCATCTGACTTATCTTCCTAGCAAACCATTTCCTTGGGAACACAGTCACGATTGCAGTACAATTATGCTAGTTAATTGCATCAATATCAGATTTAAGGTCTGTGATTTGCATATCAAGTATTTATAGGCTGTTATTAAATCTGCTTGAAAGAACTACAGACTGCTCACCCATGTTAGTCTTCTACTTGTCCATTGTGCAGATTAGCAATGATCATTAAAGACAGGAGAACCAACAAAATATGAGAATCCCACAGAAGATGTGTCTGGAATGTATAGGGATACTCATAGCTTTCTACTATAATCTTTCTGTCTCTGTGGTAAATATTTTCAGTCTTGCAAATGGCTGAAATAAAAAATGAAAAGCTCATCCTGATTTGTTTGCACATTAATGTAATAATTTCGTAAAGCTGTGTGTTTACTCAGTTGAAAGACTAGTTGCTTAGGGAATATCGTTACGCTGTAATACGAAACATTTGCGTATAACTTTTCACATACAGTTCTGGTGTGAGCTAGGGTCCTAAGCATAATGAAGAATGTTGTTATTTTCTGTCAAATTGTCATCTATAAAAAAGCACGTTCATCACAACATATGTGATGACATTTTCATAGCATTTTACCCCTACAGTGTTATCAGTGGAAACTTGAGGAACTCGGTGAGAAACATTCCTTTCTTCACTCGTTTTATTTCCAGTAGAGAATAAATTGAGAATTCTATGGGAAAGGTTGTGCTGATATGTTTTGAAGGCAGTTATATTTTGCTATGCAATGCTATCAGTTGTAGTTTGGATGTTTCAATTTCTCAGACCTGAAGTCTTGATAAAGTTCTAGGAGAGCTAGAGAAACTGATTGAATATCTGCAAGGGCAGAATCTAAAAGCAATAATACAGGTTATGTAATAGAAAGTAGACACCATTTGCAGGCCATAAATGTCTCTAAGTAACTGAAGATTGACAAGAACATGGATGAAAAGCAAGTTTGAGTAACACTGTCAAATTTTAATACACAAAATATTAATTTTTTTCTAAATTAAATGCCAAATGTAGGTGCTTAAAGGGTTTTTATATAAACTGACAGATTTCCATGGAATGTCTGAGATTCTACAATACTTAAAAGAATTGTTTAAGTTAGATATTTTTTCTGCAGAAGATTTTTTTTCTTTTGCTTATTTTGTGTCCAGCTAAATTTGCTGTTGCTTGTTGTTATTTCAGTGATCTATTTGATAGCACTTCATTAACATTGGCATGTGCCATTTATGTTACAGGATTATTATTCCTAAGGCTTCTTAAGTAGAGTTTATTATTTACTTCTAACACAGAAACATCTCAAGTATCTGTCCAGCATCATGACTCTGAGAGAAAAAGAATAGATTAAAGAGGAATAGTACAGAAATAAATTAAATATTCTTCAACTTAGAACTAGGAAAGGATAGTTGACAAAGGATAGTCAAAAGCTTAACAACACTTGTACAGCATGAGCTTGTGACACTGCAAAACGTATGTTAGGTCTATATCTTGTTTTGCATGATAAATGTTTTACTGAGTATGTAAAACCACACTGAATATAAAAATATATTCAAATATGCCCACATTTTTTTAATAGGCTGAGGTAATGAGGGAGAGCAACAGGAATGAGAGTAATCATAGGAGAGAAGAGAGAGATAATGGGAAAAGGAGAAAAAACACAGTAGTCATGAAGTGATGCAGAGAAGAAATAAAAAGAAGGGAAAGCAGAAACCATTAGAAAGTTGCAGCCTGAATTATTCAGAGCTATACCTTTAACTGTATATTATTATTGTGGTAGCTACGAATACAGGAAGTCTGGAATGGATCTGCAAATGCTTGTGATTTTATTAAACTAAAATAGTTGCTCACTGCATCATCTATCTTACTTACGTCATGCCGAGTGATTACTGAACCCATGAATTTAATAACCAATCAACAGTGAGAAAAGAATAGTCAGAATAAGAACTGGAGATGTTTTTTTGATTACAGCACACATCTGCTGCTGACTGTAACAAGATGAGGTTATTACTGAAGACACAGATTTAGGTTCATGCTTAGACAAGCCTTTGGCCCCTCGGAGCATCTTTGGTCTTCATATGAATATTTTTATTCTTAAGCTCATATGGTTTAAAAATTGAGGGATGCAATTTCAGTAGGACATAAAAACATAACAGGACAATACTCAACAGCTGCAGAAATATATGTACTGTACCCAGCATTTTGTAAAACAAAACATCTAAACATGGTCAAAGCATCAGAAACAGCAATATCATGTATGAGCCAAGAAAACGTACTGGGATGAGCTGCGGCTGAATTTAGTACAGCAAAAGAAAAAAAGGAGTACAAAGTTTACACACAGTGATAAATTTCCTGAACAGTTGCTACATGGATAGTGCCAGTCAGATACCATGTATTGCATAAATGTTAACCTTGGGCAGAGAAAAAGGATCTTGCACCATTAGGTCTGAAGGAGTCTGGGCCTTCTAGGACTGTGTTGCTTAGACACTCACGGAAATAGTACTCAAAATATTTTTTGTGATTCTTTGCATAGGGGTGTTCACATGTGGAATCAAATTTTAGAACAGGATGGTCAGTCCCTGTTTGGATGATGACAGGCATCTGTTGAAGTGATCATTGCAACATCATCTCCAGCTGGTCCAGGAGAGACTCCGTGAACCTCTGCTTTGCTGAATCCCCAAAGCTAGCTGGCCTCTGGCTCCATCAGGCTACCGGGAATATACATGATTCATTGTTATTGATTGTCTTAAAACTACATGCAAAACATCTCCTGATTGTAAAAAAGCCTGACCTATGTGACCATTTCTGTGTCTGCAGCAGTGGTTTCTAGTGAGTATTCCCAAGTGCATTACCTGTGCTCCATTAGGTCGGTTCTGCAGCAGAAACTGCCTGGGTCTCTGGACAAACCAGTTTCTCCACCAAAGATGTTAATCAACACATCTAAGCATATATGTTGTGCCTATAGTTATAATTCTGGTGTGCGTAGGTGTGAGGTCACTGTGTTTAAATCTTTTATTCCCTGAGTGGCAATAACGTATCAGAGATAACACATGTTATCCAGTCTTTTCATGGTGTCCTGGTTCTAAGAGGACATAAAGGGAATGTGGAAAAGTAGACGCACAACTTTTTGGTGAGAGTTCCAGACAATGCATTTTGGAGATAGATGAACAGTCTGGAGTAGTACAATTACAGTTAGTTTTAGAAGGAATGAAACCAAAATAGTTCTGGAATAGCTTTGAATAACCTTTTTTCTATACTTAGGTGTTGACATCATAATGTGCAGTGTGGTAGAACTTAAAAATACTAGTACTAAGCACTATACCCTCACAAAAAGCAACAAATTGCATGTTTAAAGACCCCCTAAGAAGGGTAAACAACATCCACAAATATCTGCGTATTAATAATCAATGTATAGCAGTAGTGCAAACCGATAGTACTAATGTGAGATCCAGTACAAAGAAAAAAATGCATTATTGTTGTTTCAATACATTTTCCAATAACCTGTGATACATGCACAGTGTTGTCTTTTGAGATGTCAGCACCCACCTCTCTAAGATGTACTCATGTAAGATAGTAATATTTATTCACCAGCATAGTTTTGTCAAGTTACACAGGAAAGGTTTCATTACCTTTTATTGAATGCTATATAGCATATTGCTTACAAAAAGTACTTTTCCACTTTATTAGAAATTAGACCTGCTTAGCATTGTCTGTGGCTCTTACAATGTTGCCCACAGGAATTTCTCGGATAAAACATAAGGATAAATGAAGAATGGCTAGAAGTTAAAGCATTTAAGTTCCAATGTTATGTTTGAAGCAAATAACCTGGTATTTTGCTATCTTCTTAATTTCCTAATTCCATTCTTTTTATTAGTTTCACACTTTCTATTTCTCTCATATTCTCACACTTTTTCCACCTGTGAGGGTAAATGTTATATTTTTTCTTTTCCAAATGTTCAATTTTTCAAAGTTTTTCAAAACCTGATAAAAAGCATCTTAGAAGTTTCTGAAGTTCCCATTAGAGCATCTTAACAAGACCATCTGGGATATCCTTCTGGGGTTCTAATTTTGTTTGACTAGTAACAAAATAAATCTGCATTTTCTTACTTCTCTAATAAAGATAGAATAAGGCTATTGATTGTTTGGCACAAGGACAGTTGTGTTTCATACATGATTTTTCACAGACAGTACAAAACATTGGTGTCACAAGTCATTAAAATTACTCTGCATGATAAGTTTTGCTGGCAGAAAACAACCTAAACTATAACAACGATAAAGACTAACCTTTGCCTCCTTTAAAAAACAGAATTGCTTTTTACTTAAATGCTAGTAAATGTTCAGAACACCTATCATATATTGGTAGTCCTACTGACTTTGATGGTTCTGTTAACATGTCCAAGTATTTTAAGGGGCTACTCAGTAGTTTTGGAGAAACTTTTACTCTAAATACTAAAAACTAGGCTTTTTTCCTCTGGCGTGATTGTTGGCATCGTTCCCTGAAGGGACAGAACACACTTCTGCTGGCACATGCTTGGGACTGTGCTCTGGTAGATCGTAACAAACCCATGAAAGCCTCAGCGTATCCACCAGTAGTGACAGGATGGGCACGGACTCGTTTGTGTCCTGCACTTTTATGTCTCCTTGTTCCAGACAGCTTTATTGTGATATGCCAGTGTGCCTTTTGACTGGATGCTTGCTGTTGGCTGATGCACCCAGAGCCGATGTCCTGCCCGGGCAGGACAGCATACACACCGGTGGTAATTTCAGTCCACCTAACTTTTTTTGAGAGAGAATAAGCGTGGTGAGAGATGGCATGTTAATAAAAATTACTCTGATGTGTTTGCAACTTACCAAGAGAACCTGGTACCTCACTTTTTCATTTCTAGTAAGAAAACAGGGCTCTAAAAGCAACAGTAAACATGATCTCAGCGCTTGTGTCTTTCCCTGCCATTCCCTCCCTTCCCAGTCACCCACTCTCCGTCGTCCCAGCCCACCCTCTGCCTGCCCCTTCTCAGGTTTTCTGTGCTAAGTTATCAACAAGTACAGAATGAGAGGGAGAAGACTCTACATTTTGTGCTTGGTGAAAGGTGATAAAGAAGATGTGTGTGAGGGGAGTGTGTTTTCTTCAAGGCCACGGGCAGCTCTCGGAGGTCTTGTGTACAAACCATGTCTGCCGATGTCAAAGACAAAGCACAGGGCTCTGCGGGAAATCTGCATCTCAGAGTTTGTGTGCCATTTGCCTGAAGGTGTTTTCTTCATCAGAAGAGATGCCAAGTGGCCTAAGAAGAAAATGTTTCTAGAAGAGGTATTCCATAAAAAAAAAGGAAATAGAAAAAGAGATGCTTTTGAAAGTGAACATTCAGCTGTCCTTCTCAGCAGCATGCTCTGATGAATGGATAAGAAAGAGAATCAGGCACGTATAGTGTCTGGGGCAGCCTGCAGACAGCCTCAAAACAAAAAGCTATGCCTGCCTTCATGTTCTTAAACACACGCACACACTTCATTATGTTCAAATTGAAAAACTTTCAAGATTCAGTGTTTGGTTCTTTTGTTTTGTTTTGTTTTGTTTTGTTTTGTTTTTTGTGGTTTGTTTTTTTTTCTTTACTTCCTCCTCCCACCTCCTCTTTTCTCTTCAGTTACTCATTTAAATGTCATCGTAAACAGAACCTCTCTTAGATGCTAGATACAGTTCTGTGGGAAAACACAATGGGAAAAGATGTTCTTAATTATTTATTCCTGATGGAGTTCTATGGAGGAGTGGAGATTCCACACTTGGTACTCCACACCAAAAGGGAATGGAGTTTGCTGAAAGAGATTCCTCTTTCTTTAGCCTCATTCTCCTTTTCTCAGGGTAAAAGGGTGGCAGGATCAGGTATGTGGTGTCAGCGATTGGTCACTAATGTGCAGTCATAGTAGTATATTAGAAAGATGCAATTAAATGTTGCTTGGTAGAGGACATGACATAATCTAGCCATAAGGGTGTATTTAATGGGTTTGATATTTTAAAGTTTGAGAAAACTTCCTTATTTTGATACAGCCAGTGAGAGGATCTATATGAAAGAACAATACCTTAGATTTAGAAGTTCTGCACATATTATCAGTAAACTTTTTCCAAAACAAAGACAGGATAAGCAGCATGGAAAATACTCTCATGGAAGCTGGAGTCTATCGTGAATAACAGCTGTAAGAATAATATTGCTTACAATAAAAAATATATTTGTGGGAATTAATAGGGAGGAAAACAGTGACATATACATCACAAACATGCTTTCATCTTGGACTGTAACAGCCATGAAAGCTATGGGTATGCAAAAAATACTTTACAATTTATGTAGTGGTAAATACTCCTGTACTTGAAACTCTAAAACCTGCCAGGTTTCAGATGAACATTCCTACCTGAGGGCATCTGCTAAATATATATGTTTCTTCCTCCAGTGAATGCAATCTACAGTGCAATAAACTGAATACTGTCATTGAACTATATATACTCCTACCTAGTTTTATTAATCTTCGCATGTTGAGAAGACTCTCCAGCTAGCAATTTACTCCTTGAAGAGACATTGACACGAGCAAGCCATGCACCACCACAAGAGGAAGAATGGAATGGATTATGTCATCCATTTGATTTTATACAGTCACCTCTGTAATAATTTGACATGCATAGAAGCTATGGAGACTGCAAAAATAGTCTTCAAATAAAGCTTACAGACTTTAGGAATGCAGTTTTAAATATCAGTTGTTGAAAGACGCTTGGTATCCATGACAATATTTAACTGGTCAAATTACTGTACAAAAAAATTGAGAACAATGAAAAAATTTTCAAAAATGTAAAAAAAAAGAAATCTCTTAAAGTAAACTTCTGTAAAACTCTGTGACATTACCCAAATATTTCTATGTATTCTGGTAATATTTAAAGGCTGTATTTATCTTTTTTTGTCATTTTTGTTTTATTTAACTTCAAATGTAGTTTATCAGTAACTGTAACAAAGACAGTTAGTGTGGAATGTGATAAAACAATCCAGGTATATTAGATGCTGGGAGAGTAACCTTATTAATCTGAGGAATTTTCCAGATTGAGCAAGGGAAAACAAAACAAAACAAACAAACAGTCAAGCAAACAAAACCCCCACACCCCTGAAAAAGAACTCTATCCAAAATAGAGCTTCTTGGACCCTGATAATGATATACACTAATATGCTCACTAACATAGTCTCTCTAATACTAAACATTTCTCTTGGAAATGAAAAAGTACAGTCATTACACAGTAGTTTCCATGAATCCATATGCCATTATCTGATTTGACAAATCTAAACTTTCTAACTACAAATAACTTTAGATGGAAGCAAATTCTCACAAATGAGTTACTGAATTTTCTGGGACTTCATTTTCAACAGCTATTCAAAATAACAAGTTTATTTTTTAAATTACTCTCTATTTTCACAAAATCACATAATAATTTCTTCTCCAAGTTTTTTTGTTGTGGTTTTTTTTTGTTTGTTTGTTTTGTTTGTTTGTTTCGGTCCCCCTCCCTCCACTATTTCCTTTTATTAAGCCCCAACATCTACTGTTTTCCTATTTTAACCATGTAGTTCTGTCATACAGCATTTCCACTCCCAGAAACAGGCCGTAAGCTTTATACTGAATTTACCTCAGGGCTGAGATTCATCAGGCTTGCTCTGTCTGAACTTTTCTGGATCTGCCTACAGCGTTACTTGGCTTAGCTCTGACAGCAAGTGCTCTAAATGGCCAGGTGTCTTCAGCTAATTTATTTTATTATCGTTGTAGGGTACAGCCATGTGTGATGACAGTAGACATGAAGATGACCACAAGTAGCTCCTAGAGTAAGGAGGAGAACACCATCAGCAGGAACATCGTATTCCCCACCGCAAAGGACTCCGGATGCTGAGAGCTCACGGTAACAGCCCTGCCGACAACACCAGGAGGAGAGCAGCAGCTGTAGGGTCAAGAGGAGAAGGGGAAGGGTGAGCATAACACCAGGAAAAGGGGTCAAAAATAAGAAGTGTGTGTATAACGGTTTGAACTGTATTACTAACCTTTCATTTTCTGTACTAGTTAGATCTAGACTAATAATGATTAGATTAATGCTAAGATTTCCGTTATGCTAAGAATAAATTATTCGCTTTCTCTATGTGTAAGATGTGCTTCCTCTTTGCCAATACGCAAGACTTTGAACATAACACTATGGGCCATCTTTAAAAGTCTGCTGGTAGGGCTATAATCATAAGCAATCCGGTGTTTATTACAGAGTGCTCGTATATTGTTTTGCTAATCTGTTTAAGTAAAGATTATTTAAGGATTGCTCAATATATCTAATCACCTGATAGATGAAAAGAAGGATGTGAAAAGATAAAAAATGGAAAGCTATACAGACAGAAAGATATTGGTTAGGTAAGAAGAACGATTAGAAATTGCACATTAAACTACAGCTTATATATGGATATGTGGAATCCTTGAAATTTTGGTGAGTTTGATCCGTACAGTTCTCCAGTTTGAGATCAGATAGATGACCATTAGGTATCTAACAGAAACAACATGCCTGTGAAGATACTAATGATAAAACCCTAAGGTAAATATGAAGATTATTAGGTTCCATTGGTCACAGTAACAGTATTGCTCCTCCTTTGCTTTTAATCAATCAGTGCCAAATAATATCTACATACAAAGTGTCTCCATACAGCAAATACACTAAATGCAGGTGACCAGATGAATGAAAGCAGACACTCACAAACACACACAATTGTGTGTTTAAATTTATTTGAAGTGCCCGCCTTTGACAGCAGTAGAGCTCATTATTGTTAGGACATATATTTTCTAAGAGTGACATTCATGCCAGGCTTGCATTATACAGTCAATGTGCTGTTGCAAGACAAGTAACAGCAGTGATTCTTTAATGTCTGTGACTTTGCCTAGAAAGGTCAAATCCATCAATATAAACTTAATGAAAAAAAAAAGGTCCCCTATATATTGCTACATACATCCAAATAATCTCTCACCTTTTCAGTCCTTTGTATAAACTGTTGTGCAGTAGCAGTGATAAAAAGTACTTATTGCAATGGAAGAAAAACGCCACTAACATATTAACTGTGTTTTATGATTATCATTTGAAAGCCATTACAAATCTGTCTAATAGAAGTTGTAAATGTTGAACTGTATTTGACTTTTAAAAGGTAAAATACTAAAACATTTAGCACTGCAAAATGAAATGCAGATTTCAACCAATGTATTCCATTATTAATTTGGTCAGGTCTTAATGTTTATATGTGTGATTCCAAGCATTGATTATGTACTATTACCTTAAACCATGTCTCTCAGATATGCTATTTCAGAACACATACACAAGGTCATTTCCTTAATATTTAAGCCTAATAAATATGCCAGCTCCAATTTTTGAATTTTCCCCTAATTGCAAATCTTATTAGTATCAAATAGTTCCTACATGATGTGATGAAAGAGCCCAGACTAATTCTAAAATAAAACTATTGAATTTTTTCTCAATAATTAGGATAGTAAATTTTTAAATACTATCTAATTTTGAAACATCTGTGGAAAAGGATTTTACAAAAAGATTTCTTCCTTCAGGCTTTGGAACTAGACATAGTGCAAAATATTGTTTCTCATAAAGTGATATTTCTAATAATTTATTTATGGAAGGAATCAAAGTTATAGTTGGAATACAGTGAATTACTAGCACTGTTGGATCCTGCTTCAGTGAAGCAGAGCATGTAGTACTTTGCTGGATTTCGATGGTAATGTTGCTTTTGACGAATAAGCAGTTTTTCTGAAACAGTGAAAAATTACTTGGACATTTGTGGTATGGATGCAGGAATTTTCTTCTCTCAGCCTGGTTTGTCGCACTGGTTGCAGTCTAAACTATAACACTCGTAATACACTTTATTTAAGCTGGATTGCAATGCCCTTAGCAGCCAGCAAGCAGCCAGTAATTTCCAAATATCAGGAGAAATCTCTTTTTGTGCCCCTGAAGTCTTGACAAAGATCTAGCTGCAGAGGAACTGATAGCTCAGCCAGTGTATGTATTTCAAGCCTTTCCCCCATACGGGAATCATCCCAAAGTCACGCTAGCACGGTATCAAACCATTTAGAGTGCCATGTGACCGAAAGAAAATGGGTAAGTCTGGTGCATTTTATGCCATGACAAAACAACGCTAACTTTCACTGACATTAATTGTTCATTGCTTGTCATGTTATTTTATCATGCTTTCCTCTCCCCTGTGTGATAATCCATGGTTATTGAACAACAGAACAAAATCACTCAAGCATTTGGATATTCATTACACTATGCTGTGAAAAGCAACTTTTGCCCAGACAAAACAAGATAACTGAAACCATCGATGAAGCGGTCTAAGCGATGTGACTCGCGATCGGTCAGTCGTGCGTCCGTTACTTAAGACTAACTTCAGCAATTCCGAGTGGCTACAGACAAACATCAAACTCACAAAATTGCTAGGCTGTCCTCTGAAAAACATTGGGAAATTTCAGTCTTACAACGCAACTGTGCTCTGCGAAGGCGCGTCCTGACTGCTGCCCTCCTGGGCTGCAGCTGCCTCAGCCGTCGAGCAACCGGCTGCCGTCGCCCACGACGGCCACTTCCAGGGACTTTCTTCGGACGGTGGTTACGCAGGTTCCAGCGGTAACTGCACCCTTGGTCAGAAATGCTCTATTTTGAGTATGTCCTGTTTTCTCTCGCTCTTGGACTTGAAAATGCCTTATTTGCATTGTGAACATGCGACTTGCCGATATTTAATAAAGGTGAACGATGTCCCTGCCCACGGCAGGGGGGTTGGACTAGATGATCTTTAAAGGTCCCTTCCAACCCAAACGGTTCTATGATTCTAGGTTTTTAACATGCTTTGGATATTAAGGACTCTTTCTAATATCTGCATATTTTTACCGGGAATTTTCATACAGCCATTTAACTCTTTCTTAGAACGGTCAGGTTCATCTTCAAAGGCAGAAGTTTTCTCCTGGGTAAGCTGAGCTCAATACCTTTACATATCCTTTTTCTCCTTCCTTATGCTACTCCAACGTTGCAGTATCCTCTGTCAGAAAGAAAACCATGTTACTGGTGAAGTGTTTTTAATAAACTCAGTACTGGAGACAGACGCATGACTTGAAAATAACCTGAAAACAATAGTGCAACAAAGCAGTACCATGGTCCTTGCTAACAGCAACTTTCCCTCTACCAGCCTGATTGTAATCTCTTGAGAGTGTTTGGAAAATGCAAAAAAGCTGCAACTCAGTAGGCAATATGCCAAGTCACGTGGAGTAAATGCATTCCTAGGACTACCCACTTTATTGTTGGATTTAATGCATAACTGATTGAAACCCCGTGTTTTGACAAGCGCTCATGGTGGTATATTTAAAGCAAAGATCTGCCAACTGCTACAGCACATTTATTTTAAGGCCAACGTAAAGCAGTTTATTTTAATGTCCATAGCTATAGCTGCTGAGGTGAGAGAAAAAAATTATCCCTGTACTTGGAGCTCTTTCTGAAGATCACACAGAGGCTGAGGCACTTGCCTGGGACAGTTCTGGGCACTGCAAGAAGAAATGTGCATCTAATCTCACGTCCTGCTCCCACAGAGCGTATGAGGCAGGTTCTACTACTACGTGATAAAAACAGATGGCTGAAAATAATTGTTCTTTGGGCTGAACTTACGATCAAGCTACTAATTGGATTAAGCTGGAGAAGGAGCTAAATATGGCTCTTCAAGTCAAGAGGTCAAAAAAATCCTCGTTGTGACCTCAGGAAAGTCACTTAACCTTTCTGAGCCTCGGATTTTCCAATTACTTCCACTGTCATTTGTTCTGTACATTTAATATAACAGCAAAGCATGATAATAGTTCACTGAGGACTTCAGAGTTTTAAATAATTAATGTTATCAAACTTTTGAACTCATCAAGGAGGAAAAAGGTCGATCAATCAGAATGACACAGGATGACATTCCCAGCACATTGTGAAGCCTGTTTTTCCCTTAGAGAGAGGTTACTGGATAGCAACTTGTTATTGGAAAAGTACATTATTGTTAGAGGACCCTGCTGGAAATGTTTCCTGCACCCCCCCACCCCCCATTTTAAATGTACAGCTGAAAGTTCTATACTGGATTAATTACTATTTTTTCACTACGTCAGCGATACTACTTTCATTCAAGTGATTAAAAAAAAGGATAGTTGGTCTACACATAGGTTCACCTGCATTTTTATAGCTGGTTTGTGCTTTGGTTTATTGTAATGCTGTGTTATAAACTGAAAAAATACATGTAAATAGCAAGAGGAAAATTATAAAAGAGAATGAAACAGTAAATGCAGTTTCGTTAGTTGTGTTTACTTATAACCTTTGAAAAAACACCTCACCACATTTTGCGCATAGATTTTCCTGTTCTCGGCACTATACTGCCTGAGTTTTGTCACTCAGATGGTGACATAGTGCACAGATCTTTATGATTTCATGTATTATTTAAACATTTTTTCAAGGAAAATATGTGTCAATTGTGCTGCTTTTTCTTTATTAGGAGTGTAAACATGCAAGATTCTGAATGAAGCTGGATGATCAATTCTAACTGCTTTTCCAGAAGGTATTTGAATATTTTTCAGAGATTCAAGAGAAAAGAAACAGGGGAAAAAAAGAACAGAAAGTTAGCAAATGGAAATATAAGGAAGACTAACATATTTTTTTTAAATGGTATTTTTAGATTTTGTTAGCTTCTTATAAAGTCTTCTAATGATCTTCTGTGAGAAAAATACTAAATAAAAGGGAAGGAGAATAGGAATATAGGCTAGAAAAAGGGGAAAATCCAGAAAAAAAATATTATTTTACTGTTTTTTGTTTGCCGTTTCCTTTTTAAAATTGTTATTTCTTTCTTCTTTATTTTTTCCACCAAACAGCCCTGTAATGAATGATACCATTCCATTAAAACAGAAAAGCTCAATAACTTAATTATAGTATGACTGTTTCAGTAAGTGCACTGCATATAACATTCCCAATTGTACTGAACATCAGCATACGTGTGTAATTTTGAATCCTAGATTCTTATATAACATCTGATCCAAAAGGAAATAAAAATGGTAACATTTGTGATTTTCGTTTTATCTATAATCAGTGGATGGTCTGCGACTACATGCAGCAGCTCACAGTAACATTAACTCCTGTAAACATTTATTATGTTGTTTTGGAATGGATATGAGTCACCCATCATTAAGTCAGATATTTATGTGTAGAAAATAATTCTTGCCACTATAGTCTTTGAAGTTATAAAAGGAATCAGACATATCTGCTGCGAGAACAGGAATTATTCCTCTCTGCATTTGAAAGAGCATAAATTTTAAAACAATTGTAATAATTGTAAAATGTTTTCAAAACTATTTAAGAGCTCAAAATTAATAATTACAGACTGAGATTTTTGACCCACCTATATCCCATCAAACTAAATAGTATGGGACTATAAAGGTTAAAGGGAAAAAAGTTATGCCAGTAGCAAGCAGCCAAACACTTTTGAAATCTTATTCTAAGTGTTCATCTGGAGCCGGATTCAAGGTAATGGAAAACGGAAAACTCTCCTGGATATCAGTGCTTCCCTAAAGCAAGTCACACATCAGTTTGCACTAGTTGCACCAACTTTGCATTTGCATTTTAGGCATAAAAAACGTTCAGTAGAAGCAAACAAACAACAACAATTAAAATACATCATTACAAACCCACTGATGTTACTCAACCAAAGAAACTCTTTGCATAATATGGGATGTTCCCAATAGAGGTTATATCCTACTAAAAATAAGTTTACTGGGAATCGAAGAGTTGCTCTCCAAATTAAAGAAACTGGAATAGCTGACATGCATTGTTTAACCTCAACAGCTTTTCCACATTAGGGATAGAAAAAAAGTGAAGTCATTGTACGTATCTGCCTACGCTTCTGTGTTTGTGACTCTCGTTGGATCTTCCCACCAAGCTCACGCCTGGAAGACAAACACTTCCGCGGAAAAGACCGTCGGCAGGACCACTACGACCTGCAGAAGAGGTAGCGCTGGCCTTCCTTCTCTCCAGCCCCGGAGAAGAGAGCTGTGTCTCTGAGCTGGCTACAAACACGGCGGAGACAGGCGGCTGCTGGGTGATTTCCTCCCTCCACTTTTGCAGTCCTGCAGCGGCTCTCCTTGTCCACAGGCAGAAGTAAATAAGAGCCACACTCAGACCCGGGGGGGTCTTGCTGCAAAGTTCAATTTCATTAGTCCTCTTTATTCTGGCATTACAGTGTGAACTGGGGTAGTTGAAGGACATCAGGTGCTCATTAACAGGCAAAGTAGGATAGTGGGATTGTATAAACCAGGGAGAAAGTTTCCAGCTGCTTTTGATGCTTAAAAATAAAGCCTGTAATTGCTTTTTTTTTCTTCTTGTTGTATTTACTGTATCTAATTTATGGTAGTGTAGTTGGTGGAGTTATTTGCAAACAACTATTATCTTCTATCAAAGTGTATTAATTCTGAAAAGGTGAATCATTTTCAAGTAGAATGCTTAATGTGGGAAGTGTTCTAAACCAAAAGAAATCTCAAAACAAATAAGATATTTTTTCCCTTTTTTTTTAAACATATGTTTTGTAGCTGTGCTATCATGTCTTACAGTCCCATCAGTCCCTTGGAAGTTCATTATCTTCAGAACAGACCCAAACAACTGGAAAGTGGCTGATAAACAAAACCATTAGCCCAATTTTTCCATTTACTTTGAGGATTCAGAAACAGGTGCTGCAAAACAAACCCTCATTAAACAGCTGTTTGTTTCATTTCCAGTAGCGGTATGAACCACACTCCTTCATCTCAGAATCGAGCATGCCACTGTTACACAATTCAGTATAATTTACTGAATAAGTGACCATTTCCTCTGGAAAACTTCAGTCTGAACTGCAACGCACATGCAATGTGAACAAGACAACTAAGAGACTGGTCAGATCCTGATGTGTTTGCACAGTGTGTTGTTTACAATTTCCAAGTAGTATCCAGTAATATCAGTGTAGTTGCTTCATCTATTTGTTGAAAGTTATGACTAAAGCATATTTTCATATGCTTTCCTGTTGCTTATAATTTTTCATCTTCTATAAGGTATACTATAGCATGTAAAAGACGCTTCAAGAGATCCAGGCTAAAGGATGTTAATGAAAGAAAGTCTACATTTATTTTAAAGGCAGGCCTACATTATTTTTTAAATTTGTGTTTCTCCACCTTTACTAATAATATTTTGTTGTAACAGTGTGTCTAGTGGCAAAAAAGTTACAATCATCTAATTTGTAGAACCTAATTATAGAATCTTCTCTTCTCCAGGCTGAACAACCCCAACTCTCTCAACCTGTCTTCATAGGAGAGGTGCTCCAGTCCTCAGATCATCTTCGTGGACTTGCTCCAACAGGTCCCTGTCCTTCTTATGTTGGGGACCCCAGATCTGGATGCAGTACTGCAGGTGGGGTCTCACCAGAGCGGAGCAGAGGGGCAGAATCCCCTCCCTCGACCTGCTGGTCACGCTGTTTGGATGCAGCCCAAGACATGATTGGCTTTCTGGGCTGCGAACACACATCGCCGGGTCCTGTTGAGCTTCTCATCAGGCAACACCCCCGAGTCCTTCTCCTCAGGGCTGCTCTCAATCCATTCTCTGCCCAGCCTGTATTTGTACTTGAGATTGCCCCGACCCCTGTGCAGGACCTCGCGCTTGGCCTTGTTGAACTTCATGAGGTTCGCACAGGCCCATGTCTCAAGCCTGTCCAGGTCCCTCTGGATGGCATCTCCTCCCTCCAGTGTGTTGACCGCACCACCCAGCTTGGTGTCATCAGCAAACTCACTGAGGGTGCACTCAATCCCACTGTGCACCCTGATAATAGAATTTTCACTAAAAGATAATTTTATAGCACTATTCAAAAGACCTGGGGAAAAAGACCAATAAAGATCATTTTAGAGAAAAAAAAGTAGAAAGAACTTCATATTTAGTACCTCAGTAAATGACTTATAACAATTTTAAATTATTTTTAGACTGATCTGTAAATGCAGGCAACTAAAACTTCACTTGCATTTTAGGTTTTGAATCAGTGCAGTTGGTGATGTTGGAAGGAATTCATTCAGCAGAATTAAAACAGTTTTTTGAGGTTACAAAGAAGATGATAATGTCATCCCGTAATTTTCTCGGTAAGTATACATACATGTCAGGGTTTAAGCAGTATCATTTATTAAAATAACACTATTGTGTAAATTTGCATGTGTATTGTTTGATATAGAAAAGAACGGGAAAATAAAATATAATTCAAACATAATACAACATAATTCAAAATAATTCCATAAAACATAATTCATATTTGAGTGGGCCCTGTATGCTCATGTTACTTTTATGGTCTCTTGGTCTTCATGTAGTTATTTTATTGCCTACTAAGCTGAGAAATAAGCAAGGACTTGCTCGCGCTAACTCCCTACTTTGCTACTGAGAAAGTAGCAAAGTCGCCACGATCCTCGTAGTTACTGTTGTCGTAGGGAGCTGAGTACATTTGTTATGATTCATTGAGAACTGCTGATGTAGGAAGTTGCATAATAGCTTTTCAGCAGGGAGTATAGAATGAGTGAGAATCAGTAGTTTGTGTCAATTCTTACCAATACAGGTGATGCCCTACTGCTTAAGGCCTCCTGCCTATGGTAGACCATACCATGATATATTTGCAGATGCTGGCTGCTTACAATTGCTTTTTTGACTAGATTCTGACAGTGAAAAAAGTGAGAAAATCCTCAGGCAGAAAGAAAAAAAGATTTATATAAAAAATATAAATATGAAGCCCGTGTTGGATTAAACATTTGATCTGACCATGAATAAATATTATACTAGGTAGATGAAGGATAATTTGCACTCCAACATTAATCTCACGCTAACACACTACACCTGGGGAACATTGCTATTATGAAGAATTTTAACAGTTCTTCTACCCTGAAGATTTTTGTTTCCTCTGAACACATGTTGACAATAGCTAGAACGATATCCGTGACATAATGGCCAAAATGCGTTTCTTAATATTTTTTTTTTCTTCCATAGCTTTCAGTTTTATTGGATGCGTTGCACTCAGGAACTTGCTATGGGCAAAAGGCAACAAGTCATGTATATGGCACTAAGAATTTTTTGTTAGTCCAACTGATGTTTTAGCAGTCTCATCAAAACACAGTAAATGGATATTGCTGGTCCAGTTAGAAATACTACCACTCACAGTCCAAATAAGTGCAAACAAGTCTCAAGAATACCAAACCCAAACCCAACCAAGTATCTCTTCCTAGCATCTACTCATTTTCTCAGCTGTGACACCCCCAGCCCCCGCCCCAGCCCCAGCCCCAGGCAGGCAAAGGGCTGTCTGTGGTTTGCCAGGCGGGGACTGCGCCGGGGAGGGGGTTCACCCCTCTGCTACCCCCCGAGCTGAAGCTGGAGCAGGGCAGGCAGGGGTTAAACCAGCGACACCCAGCTCAGGCCATGGGCAGGCTGAGCCCTGAGCCCCTGCGCTGCCTGGTCAGCGCACGGTTGGGGGCCTCCTAATAGCAAAATCATATTTATTTGGAAAAAAAAAAGGTACTGTATTGTTTTGTAATGAAATATGAAACAAGGAAGATAAACTCCTATCTAACTTCAATAGTAACATTAATCTGCCTCCCTTCTACAAAATAAAATCAGTACCTCTAATACTTATATATTGTAATTTCATTTTCTCCTAGTCTCGCTTCCTGCCAAACTTTCCATCATTCAGTGATACATTATCTGCCTATCGATACATTGATCTATGAATCTACCTATCACCCAGGCATAAAAGAAACATGATAAACTGTAACTTTTACTAGTTGAATTAATCTGGTGATTATCTAGTGACAATTTGTGTGCCGTTGTTCATCATTTCCTCCAGCTCTAGTCAAAGACGGGTAGGAAAAAATGTGAGCTTGTTTTTAAAAGCACCTTCCATGTTCCCATAACGTTGCTAGGGAAGCTTTTCATATAAATTTCTTTCCAGGTTTCATGCCCTGTGGGACAGGACCCGCAGGAGGTAACGGAGACCTGGAGAAGGCTGTACCGTCCGCTAAGGGTTGTGTATCCACCGAGATCCTGGCTCACACCGCCAGAAACAGAGGTCGTGGAGGAGAAGCTGTAGGATCTTCTTGGTGTGACCTGCTTGGTGAAGACCCCACAAAAGACTGTTGGTACAAAAGGTCCGTCCGTCGGCTTTGCCCGGTTCTGACAGTTAGGACAGGGCAGATGTTGCCTCCTCCTCCCGCGCTCCTCAGGACACCAGTAGCTTGTGTCAGCTCTGTGGGATCGTCCCCATTACACACAGGTCATCGGCATTCAGCCTGTTGATGGTTATTGGGTTTTGTGAAACAGGCTTTGCTTTACCGCGGTGACAGTGAGTGCTAGTTGACTCTACGTTGTAATCGCATCTGATGTACAGATGTGCAAGATATAGCAAAAAAAAAAAATTGAAAATTCTTACTCCTTTGTACAGAAAAGACCGTCCCTTTCTTAGAAGTCAACCCACGGTTCCATTTTTATTTTCCTGATCTACAAACGGAAAAAATTCAAGATAATTGTAACTCCTTTCTGATTTTCTAATTAGATAAAACCCTCTTTACCTCACCAATATCCAAGGGTTCCAAACCATCTGTATTTTAGGTTATTATACTGTATCATTCCTATGCATGATGAACAGACTAAACAGATATTGTCTATAATTCAATAATATAAATGCCTTGAAATGAGATGTATTTTCAAACATCATAAACATCTTAGTGACTACTGTGCTGGTTTCCCAAAAGCCAATGGACTCAGCTGTCGTTAGTAGTTGAAACTGAATACAGCTACTTTTCATAATGCCTTCTTTCCTATGGTGTTATACTGAAAGCCGGTAAGAAATTGCTTCTTGTGTTCACTGAGAAGAGGCTAACAGTCTTCTGCACCGCAGCTTATCTAAGTATTAGCAGCAGCATACTCATTCTGCCTAATAACAAGTGTCTCTCATTTATTCCCACGTGGCTGGCAATGGTAGTTGACATAAATAGGAATTGCCTCTACTTTAAATGTCAGCTGAAGGGGGGCTTAGAAGAGCATAGCTATCCATTATGGTGCTAAGAATATCAACAAAACCCACATATCTGATGCTGAAAAAAGGCTCGTTTTTAATTAGCGCCTCATGAAAGCAATTAGAATGCCTACTGGGGAAAAATGTAGAAAAGCTGGGTTTTGTTGTTTTGTTTTTTTCATGTATTTATTCTTTGTAGCATGATTATGCAAAACATCTGTTGCATTGTGAGACACAGCAGAAAGGAACAAATAGTATGAGAGAAGGAAATACGAAACATTTTCATTTATATATTTTTAGGTGTTACTTGGTTTAAAAATCCCTTTCAAAAAGCTCTAGTCTCCCTAATACTTTCAACAATGATCTCTTAATTTGCAAATGATAATCAACAAGCAGCAAAAAGTGTTGATGCAGATTTAATGAATGAAATCTCTCAGCCTACAAATCAAAGGAGCAGAAAAACACTCTTCTTGTGGTTTAACCCAGCCAGCAACTAAGCACCACGCAGCTGCTTGCTCACTCCCCTGCCCCGCAATGGGATGGGGGAGAGAATCGGGGAAAAAAAAGTAAAACTCATGGGTTGAGGTAAAGACAGTTTTATAGGACAGAAAGGAAGAGAATAGTAATAATAATAAAAATGACAACAATACTAATAAAAGGATTGGAATATACAAAAGAAGTGATGCGCAACGCAATTGCTCACCACTTGCCGACCGATGCCCAGTTAGTTCCCGAGCAGCGATTCCCCCAGGCCAACTCCCCCCAGTTTATATACTGGGCATGACGTCACACGGTATGGAATACCCGTTTGGCCAGTTTCGGTCCTCTGTCTTGACTGTGTCCTTCTCGCTGGCTGGGCAGGAGAAGCTGGAAAATCCTTGACTTTAGACTAAACATGACTTAGCAACAACTGAAAACATCAGCGTGTTGTCAACATTCTTCTCATACCGAACCCAAAACACAGCACGGTACCAGCTACTGGGAAGACAACTAACTCCATCCCAGCTGAAACCAGGACACGTCTTCAGCCCCTTTTCCCTGGGCCATAGCTTATATTCCCTGAATATCTTTGAATCAGGATTGACGGCGAGACAGCTACCACTACGGGACAGATCTCTTTTAGGTAGGGATCGCCACTAGCTAAGGATGGGTTCTGCAGTGTTTGGTTCGCTGGGTAAGAGGACTGTAGCATCGACCTGTTCAGTTTATCTCCACGTTACACAGAACTTCTTGTTTAAAGCAGCTGATTTTTCAAGTTACAGTGTAAAAATGCATGTTAGCACTGAGAAATAATTCCAAAGGAAAAAAAATGTAGCTTTTCATGAATCTTTAATTCTTTGTGAAACTGCAGCATTAAACTGTAAGCTCTACAGGTTAGGAACTTTTGGCCTGATTCTCTAGTCTAGTGCACATCTGAACATCTCAAAGAAGGGAAAAGTAAATAGAAAAAACTACCGTATTGATTTTTACAGTCTTACATTTATTTTGAGCCTATGGAAAAGCCTTTATAAAATGGAGAAAATAGAAAATCAACCACCTATTTCCTGTGTTCTGTACAATTCCTAAAACAAGTTTTCTTTGGAGGGAAAGGCCCTAGAGCTTTTTGTGCTTTTGTGAATGAATTTTCAAGACGCAGACAATTCAACTCAATACTACAGAGTTATAACATCACTTTCAGTTCTTGTATCTCAGACACACTCTTTGGAACTTTTGAAAAATGTAATACATTTAATGGAAAACTATAAAATATGTAGCATTCAAGAAAATTTAGGGAAAATGGTAAGCACTGGTTTCTATCTATTAAATGCAAAAGATATAGGAGATAAATAATTCAATAGAACACCAAATATATATGTATGTGTATAAAATAAGTATTTGGGAAAGCCTATTTAGAGAACTGTTGTGGGGAATGTACACAATTGGATTATTAAAGAGAGAATTATAAAGTACACAAAAAGTTCAAAGAAAAAAATAACATGAAGTACAGATTTTAGCTCTAAATGGCTGGGCTCCTTTCTAGGATCTTCTTGTATTATTACACTACGAGTTTTATACAACAGCATTGATTTTTGAGGGTATATATTTGCAAAATTATATAGAACAGGTGACATGACTGGAATTACCTATTGAAAAATATGGCTTTTCAGATTTCATTTTGACAGTTTTAACATATCTGATGAATTAATGGATTCATATGAATGCCAAGATGTGTTCATCAGAAAACTCAGAAATTTTTCATTTGTTGCAAGTTTTAACTGAGCATTTACCTAAAACAATAGCAACAGAAAAAAATAGCCAGAGAACATCATGTTTTTATCTGCTTTCACAAATAATTCAAAATACAATTGCTACCTTTCTAAATAAATAAAGTGAAAGAATTTAACAGAAAAACATGATAAATCATAGCTCAGAATTAATAATCATCCTGAGTTGAGCAGAAAATTATCTTTAAATTGCACACATCAGAAATAATTTTTTAAGATTTATTGTTAGTTTTTATTTACCTACACATTGCATGCTTGAAAGTGGTATAAGAATTCTAAGCAGCTGTACCATTTACTTTTTAATATCATTTATCTTTCAACAACTTTCTACTGCTTCTGTTCCAATGGCATTTCCAGGTGGGACAGACAAATTCTTTTCCCCTTTTATTAACAAAATTTATCATCAGAAGAGGCTCATTAACAACCACAGTTGATGTGAACACCTTTCTGTACATAATCTTGGCAAGCACGTGAAGATATCGTACACGTGGAAAAAAAAGGGTTTGTAGAAGCAAAAACATCTTTAGGCATTTGGCCTAGAACCTTCTGCGTCAAAAGCTCAACCTCTAGCCATTTCAAAGAGATAAATACACAAAAGGTATTGTTACCTTTAAGTACAATGGGATTGGATCACAGAATAATTCAGGTTGGAGGGCACCTCAGGAGGTCTCGACTCCCGCCTCCTGCTTCAAAGAGGGTCGGCTCCGGGCTCAGCCCAGGCTGCCCAAGGCTTTACGCCGTTGGCCCTCAACCACGGACGGAGACCGCGCAGCCCCGTGGGCAGCCTGCTCCAGCGCGGGGCTGCCTTCCCAGGGAAAAAAGCTGTTCTTTATATCCACTCCGAACCTCTCGCTTTTCAATTTATGCCCATTGTTTGCCACCGTCCTACCGCTGTGAAAAGCCTCGCTCTGTCTTCTTCATATCATCAAACCTGTCTCTTTTCCGGGTTAAGTGAATTTGCCGTATCTAGATTGAACCTCAGGAGAGCAGCCGTAACAAACATACGCTTAGTTCATTACACATACACATACAGCGCGTGTATACGCCTGAGTCCAGCTCTGTATCCCTCTTGCATGCTGATTTAAAGCTTTATTTTCACAGTTAACAAGCAAGCAACAAATGGAATCTAGCAATCCTTTCAGTAATATTGGTACACTGCTGGAAGGAAAAAAAAACCAAAAAAAAAACCCAAAGAAACAAACAAAAAAAACCCTAAATAGAAAAGTGGAAGGAGGCTTGGCTGTGGTCACGGAGGAGTAAAAAAATATTTCTGACAGCATTTAAAATGAGATGAGGGTCCATCTCTTTGTAGCAACAGTAAGTCTGCTTCCCAGCCCTGTGAAGGAATTACGGTACGCGTGTGACAGGACTCATAGACTCTTCCGTAGCATCAGAGCTTTGATGTCTAGAGCATGGACATCTACCTAGAGCAAGTATTTCTGTGTACCTTTGACAAAGAAATAGGTACCTCTAAGGGACGATTCACTCAACCCATCTTAGAGCTCTACCTTACAGAGGTCAGATGAATCCCAGACAGGGAGTATACAACATATATAGGGTGGCAGTAAGATGTCTCATCTATATGTATAAACAGGAGGCTGTGACATGGTATATACAGTTGGAGGCAAATTTCAAGACATAAAGTGTACCACCTAGTTTTATATATGCTAACATGAATCTGACTCTATGAAATATGACAGTGGGCAATACACAGGACATATTTTCATTCTTAGAAATAAGCTTTAAACAGGAGAACAATTCTGTGTTAATTTTGAAGGTAAATTGGATAGAGATATGGAATGTGTGATATACAACAAAGTCAGGGACATTTATATTACCTTGTTTTCTCCCCAAAACTAGTTCTTTGTAACTACTTAATGCTGGAAGATATGCTAAAATGACATAATAAGAATAATTATGTATTCCATAAAAACCTGACAGGACTTCCATTTCTGTAAGTTAGTAGTGATTTGTATTTCCTTTTTTCTATTGGAACCTAACATATATAAATCACAGGACTGATGCTGCATGCTCTTTTGGGTCAGACAAAACATGATTTCCATATATATGGTTTTGTTAAAAAATAATGGGTTCTTCTTTTATGTAAGACTGGGACCACCTGGCTTTCTGGTACAGAAACTAAATCACTGACTAAACACTGAATCTGCATCCAACTGAAAACAACTTTTTCTTCCTCTGGATGAAACAGCCTACCAAAATGTTTTGATGTAACACACCTTTAGTTTCAGAAGAATGTGATGTACCGTCTTATACTCTTAAGAAGCCACAAATTAAATTGCTTTTCCCCAAGTCGAGTCTGTTTTGTCTGTGACAGTAATTGGTAAGGGATCTCCGTCTTTTCCTTTTGTAGCAATTTCTGAACTTCTGCTTGCTTTTTGGACTACTTGTGAATTTTGACCCTGAGAGACCTATCCATAATGGATAGATCTCATGTCTGAATGTTACTTAGTCATTTAGCTCATTTTCTGTTCATCATGTATGTATAATTGGAATTGTTTTTTCCTCATATAAATGGCTTTATGCCAAGTCTAAATATCACCAGACATTTTATTACCCAGTTCCTCAGGTGTCATGGGATCATTCTACAGCTCTTCATAGGTACCTTTAGATTGTCTATACTGAGTAGTTTTGTAATAGTTGCAAACTACATCTTCGACACAATTTTCAAATCATTCATGAGTGAATGGTAACTTCTCACCTTTGTGCAACTATTCGCCTATTCAGCCCTCTATATTCCTCTTACCCAACTATGAATCTAGTCAATAATCATTCCTTATTGTTGTTAATGCCCTTTAATGAGGTCATTTTTCTTTTTTTTTAATTTAATTAGTCAATACTTATTGATCAGTATTATCATTTACTTCTTCAAGAACATTAATAGATTTGTGAAGCATGACTTCCCTTCACCAAAGCTGTATTGATCTTTTCATTATATCATGTTTATTCATGCATCTACTAATACTATTCTTTATTATAGCATCTGTTATGTTGCCTTGTAGTAGAGTTAGATTTATTCATCTGCACTTCCTAGAATCATTGCTAGAGGCTTTTCTGAAAACTGGTGTCAGTTTCCGTTGTCGGCTTACATTCCTTTGGCACTGAGACTGATTTAGGCAGTAAGTTGCAAACCATAGTTAATATTTCAGCAATTTCATAACTGAGTTTCTCTGCTACTCCTGGATGAATATCATGTGTCCATACTGATATATTGTTGTTTGTCAGAGTAATTTGTCCTAAAACCTCTTCTCTTGACAGTTCAACTCGAGACCATTCCGCAACTTATCCACGAAAATAAAGTCATGGTCTGGAATTTTCCCTGGCTAAGGTAAGTGATACTGTCAAAAATAAAATTAATATGTTCTGAAATAGCCTTATGTTCCCAATATATTCCTGTTAGGCTTGTGCCAAGGTTTAACCCCAGCTCACTTCTTGTTGTTGTTTCTAAGGGTATGTGGAAGGAGCGCGTTTGCTCCTTTAAGACTATCTGGTCATGGCCCTTTTTCCATGCAGGAAGGGAAAATATGAAAGGGAGGAAGCCGTCGACAGGGACATACAGGGACACAAACGTGACCAACAAACGGAAAGAGAGAGATGAGTGATGAGAACCGGACTGATTGATGCGGCGGGGTGAGAGAGTGAGAATATTTGTTCCCGTTATGTTGTCCGATCGGGGGTCTTGTCAGCTGGGGAGCTAAGGGAAAAAGGGG
The DNA here is from genome assembly GCA_027564655.1 of Leptodon cayanensis. Classification (NCBI taxonomy): domain Eukaryota; kingdom Metazoa; phylum Chordata; class Aves; order Accipitriformes; family Accipitridae; genus Leptodon; species Leptodon cayanensis. The sequence goes on from JANXJC010000013.1 coordinate 2,588,900, forward strand.
GAAAGCAGAAATAAAATGCAGAGACACAGACCTGACAGAACAAAGATGGAGACCAAGACAGGAAACAAACCCCACCGGTTACCCTAATTAACGGGCTAGCAAGAAACTAAAGGTGAGAGGGGCTGGGG
>JANXJC010000013.1:2589915-2646464 GCA_027564655.1 Leptodon cayanensis
ACTGCTGTCATTTTATTAGTGTTATCATTATTAGTTTCTTCTTTTCTGTTCTATTAAACCGTTCTTATCTCAACCCAATTTTCTCCCCCATTCCCCTGGGGGTGGAAGTGAGTGAGGGGCTGCATGGTGCTTAGTTGCTGGCTGGGGGTTAAACCACGACAGCTGGACAACTGGGACTCTTCAGCTGTGGAAATGTTAGCAGGACCAACAGACAGCTGGTACCTTTGTGTATCTGGTGTGCTCCCTTTTACCGGTAACGGGATCCTGGACGGACCAGAACCCCTACCATCATTCTCTCTGACTTTTCTTCACTTGGATGTGGGGGCTGGTGTTAGGGAAAAGAAGGTCTGTGCAGGCTGCAGGAAGGGGAAGACAGCCTGATGATATGTCTGCGCTACAAGCGGCGAGGCTGAGATTAGCTCTGAAAAAATATCTCTTTAACGGTGTGGTTTCGACACTGACATAAATACCGTGTTTGTTATGTGATGGTTGCTTTATGCAGAGAAGCTATGTCCACTCTAAGGGAATCTGCTTTTAATCTGGAAGCAATAGAATACACAGGAAACTAATTTCTACTGGTTTCATAGTTCTGTTCTTATTCATCTCTTTCCTCGGAAAGCTATATTAATTACTGCATATGAAAATAAGGAAAGGATAGGCTCACGACACTGTGAAAAATTAATTTCATAGATTGCCATGAAATCCTGTTGAAGATGTGAAGTTAATTGAAGTCTGTTGCTAGGTTCAAGTTATAAAGAAATAAGGAATTTTGAAAGAGAGAAAGACTGGGCAAAGATTGAGTCTCATAGATGTATCTGTAACTTTTAAATTAGGTATATAAACCAGAAGGAAAATGCATTAGATAAATCCTTTAGATATGTGCTTCAAAACACAGCTGGACAAGGTCCTGAGCAGTCTGATCTAAGCTGATGCTGCTCTCAGTGTGGGAGTGGATCGGATAACCACTAGCAGTCTCTTCTAGCCTATATCATTTTCTACATTTGTGCTATTATTTAAACAATATTTTTCTTTCTTTGAGTCTAAACAATGTTTAGAGAAAACAGACAGACAGGACGCTATTGGGTCATGAAGTGAGGTCCCTCCTGATAGAAACAAATATTGCTGCTGCTTTTATTGATACCCCCCCTGAAAAATGAAAGGGCAGGCTGTTCCAGAACAAGATTTCCCCATTGTAGAAGCTTTCAAATAATAAATTAAAAAAAAGAAAAGAAAAGAAAAGAAAAATCATAGATCACCTGTAAAAACAATCCCTTTAGTAGTGTTTTTGGTCAAGGTCCTTTATAATGGACCTGTTTAACCCCAACTTATAACTGGTGAGCTGAACAATTTTCTGTAAATGATAATTCTGTAATCTTTATTATCAACCTAATTACTCACTGGAAATCCCTTTCTTGACATATGGGGTTTGAACAGACTTGATTGTATTTCTGCAATAATTACTACACTAGTAAGAGAAATACAATTTTGTTGATAATAAAAACCATATATCATAAAACTCAATTTGGACCTTCTGAAGACAGTAAGAAGAGAATTGGATTGTAAATCAGTCATATACACTGAAATTTTTGATTGTCATTAATAAGTTCGTAAGCAGAATCTATTGTGTGCTATGGTCTTAATCTTTTCTTTAATGGTCAGTGTCAACCATAGGTATATATGTGGTACTACATGGTGGCAGTCCAGTGCCAAAGAGATAACAGGACTTTTTCCTCTGAATGACAAAAACCCCAAACCCTGTGTCATGTCAAATGGTGGAACACAGAGCAGAAAAGTCAAAAGGCAGCGCAAGGCTTTCAACACTGAGTGCATTCCTGCTAGTTTACATCTATTAAAATGGGAATAAATCCAAAATATATCGTAAGGACAAATGGATATTTTAATAACACAGAACAATTTTAATGTCGATATTTCAGATTACAACAAAATGAGCAATGAGTGTATTTTAGGTTTCTTCTGGACAGGAGTTAAATGTAGTGTGTCAGAGAACACATGACGCAGAGAAACAGAAAAAAATATTGGAGGAGGAGGGAAAGCCTGCTTCCCCAAACTTTAAATATTTCTTCAGCTTTTTAAAAATATAATTATCAAACTGAAAGAACAGTAACCATGGGATAGATGACATAATATGATAGCTCTAAGATCTACATTGGAAAAGAACCTCAGAAAATATTATTCCTCTGTGTCAGTTCTCAGTAGAGTTGATGTTATGTGTTACATATATGCCCCAAACAACATTTGATCAAGATTTCCGAAGAAAAAGGGACCTCACAGAAAGTATCCAACTCCAAGAGACATTTGATGTAAGACTTAGTAACTACTATTCTCAGCTGTATGGGCACACAGGAAATTTCCCTTTGGCAACAAGAAAGAGAAAGTGCCACAAAAATTGTAATTCTATACAAAGTTAGTTATTTTTGTGTCACTGGGATCAGTACAGTAGCAGTAGTAGTCAGTATTCATTGTCTTACCAGCACTGATGTAAAGAAATCTAGGAAAATTGGCCCTGCTGAATGGGAAGTCCTAGTCTATAGGGGAAAAGCTCAAGTTCTACAATAAACAAGACTCAGTAATGTTGCTTCCACAGTCAAAAAGAATCCTTCTGCAACATCGGTGAGTAATCCACCGAGTGTGATAAACCTTAAGAGAGCAGAAAAAGGTCTATTTAGATTTACATCCATCTATAAAGAAAAAAAATCTAAAGTGTAACTTGTCTTGGATTAGACTTCTGCACGCATATGTAAGACTGTGTGTCTGAGCATGGTGCGTACACAGGCACATGCACTTCAGAATACAAAAACATGGACTGTAATACTAACTCACTATACCCGTGTCAAGCATTTACATTTAGATCTTGCCCAGGCAGTTTCAGACTAGAGCAAAATGTTATGCCTGAGTTACTGCAGATCCAGTTTCTTGAGATTTATATATATTCTGGCAAACACTTATTCATAGTAGTGCTTGTGGGGGCTGATTTAATACATATTTTAAAAGAAAGTTTAAATATCCCTTTGGGTAAAACGAAGGACATAGATTAAAACAAAATCATTGAACTCACTGCCCCTAACTTATCCTTTTATATATAAAAGAGGAATATAAAGGTCTGTATTGAATGTAAATGTGAAAAAATCCACATTTTAAATCCTCTGACTACTAAACTTTAAGTCCCTAATGTCTGACTTTTCTAATCTCAGTTTCATCATTTCAGTTCTCTGTGGGTAACACAGAAAGGCATTCAGTTTCTCTCTTGCATTATGTTTTCCAGCCTGTCATTTCAAGAGTTACAGAATTTAGACAGATTACAGCTTTTAGTGTTACAAGTCTGATACATTCTTCCCAAATTAAACATATATAAATGTTAATCAGCAGCTATTCCACACAGTGCCCACTGCAATACCTGCCCTTATCAAGATCACAACAAGTTGTGTCTGGGGAGTATGATAGTTTATTTTTACAATGTGATTAGCAAAGAAATGCTGGAACAGATAGTTTCCTTTTTCTCTGTATTCCATTACATTTTAAGCAATAGCATTGTTCTTTATCCTTTAAACAGTTAAAAAAGCAAATCAAATTTTCTGAAACATCAGATGCTGTTATTTTCCATTTCATATCCTTTCACATGCTTCTGTTGGTGGGGGTATTGCTATGGCAAAACACATGCCCATATAACTTGGGAGAACTCTGAACTCTTTTCTTGCCTGAAATTAGCATAGCTTTTATAATATGTATTCTTTATAATGAAGATAGCTTTTGGTTCCACTCTATTCTCAGAGACCTACACCTCATCTCACTACAGTGATTTTTTAAAGAAAAGAACAAAACCACGACAGAATTCATATCCTCTATTGTAGGCATTGAGCTTAGGGTTGTAAATCACATGGAGATGCCTCTCGCTCTCCAGCTCTCCTCCTCTCTTTTTTTTGCTTGCTCTGTCTTCACTGGCAACAGGGATTGCACAATACCTAAGCTGTTAACTTTGGCAGCTAAATGGAATGCTTAAAATCAGGTAGGAAATAACTTTTACTTACTGCGTGGGTAAGACAAAAGGCTATATTAAAGAAAAGCATTCAGTTTCTAGTCTACAGAAATAACAGTGTGTGCGATGTAGACCAAGACACCGTTACTTCAGTGGCAGTAACACAGTCATCGTGAAAACATCCTTACATTTGCAAACGTTCTGTAGACTTTAAGCAGATAATGCATCTGCTAAATCTCCTGAATTGCATTAGGAATGGAGCTCATTAAAACTATTCACAAATGATGTTAGTCTTTTTTTCTGTCAATCATTGAATATGTTATTTTTTAATGTATTTTCCTCATTAATTGAATACTTCTAAGATTAAAATATTTGATGTTTTTGCCAATTCATTATGACTTAAGGCATTCAGAATTCTTTGGTAAGCACATTCTGTGAGAATTTATTCCAACCCCTTTTTAATGTTTTTCTGCACGAAGCTATAATCTGCTCTGAGTTGCTTGTTTAATTAAAATTCGTAGAAAGAAAGTAAAATTTGATGCTAGACTTCAGAATTACGATGCATTCTAATTAGTTGGAAAATTAATACCATTCTTCATAGTGGAAAAATAGAAAGGGAGCAACATTCAGTATGAAATATAGCTGATTCATTTCGAGTTTGACTAATACGGTTAGATGTTCTTCATACAGATTTCATCTAATTACTTTAGAGTAAGATTAGTTTTATTGTAATAAAACTATAATAACATGAATTTTTGTAAACTTGGTAAATCACAACTTGTTTGGTTTCTTGTGGCATGATTTACATGAAATGAATATTTTCCCTTCCATTCTTTGTTATGTATTGTGTGATACAAAGAAAAGGTTCTGTAGGTAAAGATGAACACATACATATACCTGTTTCTTATTCAGCAGGACAAATAGAAAACAGGCTAAAACAGTAAACAGGGACAGAGTCTGCTGTTGGTACAAACTCATTTTAAAAAGTATGTCCAAGGCCACACTGAAAAAAACAGCAAAAACACTTAACAAAGTTGAGTTACTGGGGGAAAAAACAAACAATGAAAACCACCACCACCAAAGAAACCCCAAACCAACAGATGAAATTAAAAATAGATAACTGTGAGGAATTTGGATGGGGAAATAAAACGCTTACTTCACATATAAAGTGATGGGCTCTGACTGACCATTATAACCCTGAGTGAAACTTTAGTTTATGATACATCTATGAAAACATCAAGCTTAGTTGCTTGGTGCCAGTCAAAATAGCAAGTTAAGTCCTGGTCCTCATGGGTGACTGCAATTATCCAGACATTTGGTGAGAAAACAACACAGCAGTGTTCTTCTCCCACAACAGTCATCCATCAGGTTTCTGGAATGCATCGAGGACTGATTCCTGCCGCAGGTGCTGGACATGCCAGCTAGGAACAGCACATTGCTAGGTTTACTGCTCACAAACTGAGAAGACTTATTTGACAACATAACTACCAATGGCAGCCTTCGATACAGAGGTGATAACATCGTAGAGTTTGAGATCCTGCTGAGCACACTGAAGACCAGTAGTAGAACAAAGACGCTGGATCTTGGGCCTGACTAATCTAGTGGCTTCCTATAATTGAGTAACCGCATCAGTGGATATGGGAAGAGCTACAGGTGTCATCTATCTAGACTTCTGTAAGGCCTTTGATATGGTCCCCCCCAACATTCTGTCCACTAAATTGGAGAGATACGGGTTTGGTGGATGCAGTGTTAGATGGATAAGGAACCTCGCTGGATGGCCATGTCCAGAGAGTTACAGTCAATGGCTTAATGTCCAAGTGGAAATCAGTAATGAGTGGTGTCCAGCACCAGTACTATTTAATGTCTTCATCAATGACATAGACAGTGGGATTGAGTGCACCATCAGCAATTTTGTGGATGACGCCAAGCGGAGTGGTGCAGCCGATAGGCTGCTGTTGGATATCCCATCATTGGAAGTGTTCAAGGTCAGGTTGGATGGGGCTTTGAACAACCTGATCTAGCGGGGTGGGGGAGTGTTGGACTAGATGATCTTTGAAGGTCTCTTCTGGCCTAAACCATTCTATGATTTTATGATTTGATGATTCGATGATTCTATGATTTTAGAAGAGCCAATTTCAATAAGCTCAGAGTCCATCTGCAAGGGATGCCATGGGAAGCATCCATGAAGGGCAAAGGAGCTTGTGAGTGCTGGGAGATATTAAAGAACAGCCTCCTGGAAGCACAAGAACAGTCAAACCCCTACAAAGGGAAAGGAAAAAGGCAGAACAAGATGTCACCCTGGCTTAACAATGAGCCGTTGGGTGTGCTTAAAAGCAAAAAAGCGGCATACTGGCTAAGAAAAGGCAGCCAAATACCCATCGAGGATTACAATAACCTTGTTAAGGGATCAGAGATGCAGTCAGGAAGGGTGAGGCTCAGGTAGAACTTAAATTGGCCAAAGACTTCAAGAACAACAAGAAAGGGTTCTTCAGATACGTGAACAGTAAGCAGAAACACAGGGAAGACATAGATCGATTGCTAAACAGGGCAGGGAAACTAATTATTAATAATGCTGACAAGGCAGAGGTTCTCAATACTTTCTTTGCCTCTGACTTTGCCAGAGTAGCTAGACCCCAGATCACAGGATCGATATCTACAACAATATGTGTGTCGACCCAGTGGTAGTGGAGGAAAGGCTGGTCTGTGACCCCTTGCAAGGGCTCAAGCCACATAAATCTGTGCTGCTGGATGGAATCCGCCCCAGGGCATTAAGAGAAGTGCCTGACGTTGTTGCTAGGCCACTGTCTATAAGCTTTGAAAAGTCGTACCATACGGGTCTGTCTTCCTCTTCTTTTTCCTGCAACCTGCCTCGCTGATGAAGGCAGAAAACTGTTAGATGGATCAATTTTTTGAAACACTGCAGCTGGTCTTATGTACCTGCTGCGGGTTAACCCTGGCCAGCAGCTAAGCAGTCATACAGCTGTTGGCTCGGTCCTCCTCCCAGCTGGCCAGGGGAAAGAATAGGAAGAGCAAAAGCAAAAAGACTCATAGGTTGAGACAAAGACAGTTTAGTAAGTGAAGAGAAGTAGGGAAATAAAAAAGTGATGCAAAGGCAGTCATCCACCACCTCCCACAGGCAGAACTAATGCCCAGTCATTCTGCAAGAAATGGCTACCTTGGAAGAAAAAGCCCCCAGTTCTACTGCTGAGCATGAGGACATCTGCTCTGGGATATCCCTTTGGCCGTTTCGGGGTCAGCTGTCCCAGCCGTGTCCCCTCCCGACCTCTTGCGCACCCGCAGTGTACTCTTGAGGGGCGGGTAGGAGGCGAGGGAGAAAAAGAGAAATCCTTGATGCTAAGCAAGAACTGTTCAACAATAGCCAAAATATTGGTGTGTTACCAAATTTGTCTTAATCACAAACCCAGAACACAGGATCCAGAACAGGCTGCTATGAAGAGAGTAAACTCCATCCCAGCCAGACCCAGTACAGTAACGAAGCTCTTCGCTTCATGTTCCCCTTCAAGATTATGGCTGTTTTAAGCATCTGCCAGCTCTTTTTGAGAATCCCGGGCAGGTGGGCCAGCTGCAGTACGGGATGAAGTTGCCAAGCCAATGCCGGTTATCCATACTATGGGAGCGTAGCTGACGGATGTTGCTAAGCTGCCCTCTTTGTGACTTCAGTGCACCGCAGTTCTAGGAATTGCAACGTACTGATTTTCACGTCATTTTTTTCACTGAAACGGTTTTGACGCCTGAGCTACCATTACCATGAGGGAAAAGAAGGGAAAGAGATGAGACGGTTTGGGGAATGCCAACGCTGAACACTCTTTAGCACAGTAGTCAAGTAAAGGCATGGCCTTGATTTAGTTTATTTCCTAAAGACGTATAAATATATAGTATGTACTTTAAAGGATCAAAAGCTGAAGCATAAGCAGATAAATCAGTTCTTCCACAGTCTGAATATGGTTGTAGAAGAGACAGATATATATCTGGCAAATGTTTTCACCCTGCTCTTCTTTTCATATAAAATATAGAAAGTGATGATAAACGTCTGCTCAGCAACACAAATATTGGAATACTCACCCATAACTGGAAGATTTGGGTTCAATTTCTTTCTCTGCTTGTTTGGGAATCAAACTTGCATTTTCCTCCTCCCAGGAGTATGCATAAAATGCCAGATTACTACATAAGGATACTCAATCTGTCTTGCTGATACTATTTACTTTAAACAAATACACAGACATTCAGTGAACTGTCTGATGTCACAGAAGGTGAATGACTGAGCCTCTAGTCTAGTGAATCATCCTCTTGATATTTTTGACAATGACTTTTAAAATATTATATAGAAAATAAAACAGCTTCTGTAGAGGCAGAGAGAGATATTTGTCCCACTCCAGTGCATGTTCTAAATCTTATACTCATTTGCCAAAGGAGGTTCAAATATCCCTTAGGATAGTTGTAGGGATTTAACTTTGGGTCTTCTCTTCCCTGTACAGCCAGGTACAGGGGACTCAAAAAAAACCCTCAAATATTTTTACTAGAACTACTTCACTCACAAAATATTTAACAAAACACTGAGAGAAACAGAGATTGCTTACTGTGATCAGGACTTATGACTAGTAGGTGGAACACGTCATGGATTCTGGTTCTTCTGCCGCTTAATTTTTGATTGATTATGCAAAATAGAACAATATAAACAAGAAAGAGTAAGATCATGCTGCTGGCATCTTCCACAGGCACATAATAAATGTATTTCAATAATTTCAGGTACATGAAGGCATAGAATCTGGATTACTGTGCCAAGCCTTTTACAGTAGGATAAGACAGGCACACCTAAAATAATTCTTTTCATTTTTATTGCAAATTATCCAAAAGAGAACATTATATTTTGGGGTCAAATTTGGAGTTTCATGCTGAAACAGAAACACATTTTGCTTTTTATTTTAATGAGGAAAAGGGGGAAAACAACCCCCAAAAACCTGTTAGTTTCTGGGGTGGTGTTGGGGTTTCCTTTTGGTGGTGTTTTTTGGTTTGGTTTGGTTTGGGGTGGGGTTCGGGGAATTTTTTTAGTTTAATAGCTGAACCCAAAATTTGTATGTGTTCATAACTAATATGTGTATACTGTCTTCTCCAGTTATTCATGACACTTCCATCTAATGTACCATGAAGGGCTATGGCTGGCCTAATTACGTCTGTTTTGGCCAAATGGTTTAGACTGTTGATAAATATGTCACTCATTAGAAAAGTCAGTAGTGATATAGAAATCAGGAAAAAATCTATCCACAGGCTACTGTTTAAATAAAATGATAGACCATGTCAGCTCCTTCCCCTCAATTACTGCTTGTTTCTAACTCAATTTGAACTTCACTTCTGAAGACCTATATTACTGGGAAAATTGCAACCTTCGAAATGTCTTGCATCACTCAGTCTGTAGTCAGCTATTCAGAATAATGTATGTGCTTTGATGTTTCTGCTTTTGGTACTGACAACAATTTAGATCTGGTAATGTTGTTTCCTTACTTTTCTAATCGAAAAACTATCTTGTATTTCTTTTCTTTAATGCAATATTCCCATTGTCAGCTGAAGAAAACACAATTTTGAGTTTCATATCCAAAATAAGGTACTGCTGAATGAATAACTGCAGCTGGAAATGCTGTAATGACCTTCCTCACCAGATGTCCATGACATTTCCATTTGAGATAGTTTTCTTAAGTCTCCAAATCTTGGTTCTTAATCTCCTTCACGTACACACTTATCTGTGCAATCTTGCTGGCTGTTCCTTAATATAATTTTCTTCCCTCAGAGACGGATGTGGTATGCCTCTGGCTTTTAGGGATTATATTGCAGTCTGAATCCAACCCAGTTTATCCAAAATAATTCCACATGACTCAGTTCTGTCGTTGTTTCTGACTTTAACGTAAATACATCAGATTTTCTTTTGGTCTCATTACTTAACGTAATTTAAACTTGAATTGTCATACAAAATCTCTAGACTTGCATATTGGCCAGTAAAAATAGTCTCTTCTCCTGTATGGGTCCCCATTTACTTCAGTAGAGCCCTGCACAGGTTAAAGCATTAGTTAATGAGGAACAGCTTGCTAGACTGATCCCAACTGACACATAATTAAAATTTAGTCACTTGGTTGCACAAGATTTGATTCTGCAAGAAACCCTGCAAGATAATGAAAATCTTGAGTTTTCATTGAATTTCATTGAATTGTAAGCACTGGAACTTTTGAAGGACCAGCTCTAAAAATATAATTTAGGAACCCAAACTGAAACTTAGAAATTTCAATTTTGACCCCACTCCTCAAATGTTGTCAGAAGAAATGCCTAAACATCTCAGATACCTCCGTTCCCACAGGTAAGTTCTCCAGACACATGAAGTCCAGCTTCTGTTTATGATCAAAGTCTCCTATTCTTGCCAATATTGAAAGTTTAACAGTGCTTTGGAATCAAGGCATTCTTTTACCAAAGGAGATTGTACTCTGACATTTTTAAGAGGATGTCAAATGGTGAAGCCAAATATGTTGGCAACACTTACTTAAAAAACGAAGAAAGATGTGAACTAAAGAAACCTGTAGTGTTTACTTTACTACTGAAGATTAAATGACTTAAGAAATGGATGAATTTGTTTTAAATCCTTCTGTCTGGGGAAGACTTAAAGTCTTATGTTCTCTCTTCCAACTTCAGCCACGAGCTGATATGCTAGATTGGAAAGTTTAGGAATATGGTCAGTAGACTTCCTCTTAAAGCTATTTTAACCGGAAAAAAAAAGAAATTACACATTTGATAAGCCAGCAACAGTGTAAATATAAAGGTCTGTCTAATCTGGGGATGAGAGCACCTGAATGAGGGTGATGTATAAACCCTTCTCCTACAGGCTGTTTGCTGTAAGGTGCGTACAGTAAGCAACCACTGAATAATAAACAACTTGGCCCGCTGGGGCACACTATGAGATGGGCTATATGTGAATTTGAGCCCCATCAGGTTGGAAGGGCAATTGAAACTGCCTGTTTCACATTACACCTGAATGCTCTAGCTACAGGAATGTTGAACATAAAGCAGGAGAGGAGGCTGAGCCTTCTGTTTTGTTTCAGAAGTAACAAATACCACCTGATGTGCTTAAAAAAAAGGGAAGAAGAGTATAGTTGTTTAACTTCAGGTGAGATTTAAACCTAGGAATCCAAAGTGGAAGGAGATAGGGATATTTTCAGATGCTGACACAATGGCTGTCCTTTAGAGCTTAAAATTTTTAGAATACTTTGTACAACAGTCATAATCACAAAGCATATCTAACAGTTATTTCCTTCTTGTGGGTTATGATTGGGCTGCCATTCTCATTATTGAGTATTAGGCTCCAGATTACAGTTAGGTAATAAGTAAAAAAATTTCTTGTATAGTTGAAAAATAATTAATTTTCTTTTGCCACTGTTTCTTTACCTCAGGCATACACAATTTACATTTTTTATACCAATATTAAAAAATACAGTAATTTATTTATTTCACTCACAAACTGTAGAAGGAATCTGAAGTAATCTATCACACAAAGGAAGAATACTGTCATTTAGATCTTTAGTTCTGAATCAATGAGCTTAATTCTGCAAGGTCTTATTCAGTACCAATCCATTTACTATAATAGAATTTCATGGGAAATAAATGAGAATAGCATTGGCCCCATTATATATGTGCAAATTTCTGCAAGGATAGTTCAGTAGTGCCTGGAATATTACTAATTTTTAAGATCCAACTTCTTTTCTCTTAGAAAGAAAAATCACAGTAGGAATATCACTTCTTGATACCGGAATTCTTCATTTATAGTTTTGGTCAAAGAAATGAAGATGCTAAAGAAGGATGTAATTTTTTCTCAGATCTTTCATACTTTTAGAGAGCCAAAGGAAATTATGCTTGTCTTACTGAACAGCACTAAGTTGTCCCATTGAAAAATGTTAATTTGAAGTAATTTGCTTTGAAGGGTATGCTCCCTAACTAGTAACATGTACATAGATGTACTCAGCCTTGTTCTTTTGCCATAATACAACTATTTTTAGCTAATAACATACAATTTCAGCTCTTAAAGTAAATTTATAATTTACTTGGCTTATTTATAGGCCAAGCTCATCTCCAGTCATGATCTGACACTTTAAAGTTTGCTTCTAAAAACATTTTATCCCTCACTAAAATATGTTCCCTTGTAGCAAGACAAGTTAAAACTATCCTGTTGATGCAATCTTCATAAATTTTTAAAAATCTAATTGAAAGAACAATATATATCTCTTAAGTATAAACATTTTTAGATCAAAAAGAACTACGATAATTTGACTTTTCTAGGTCTATGGAGGTAGCTGTCGTCAAAGAATGTTTCTGAGAGTATTCAGCATTTGGCAACATTGCAAGTTAAGACTTGGATTAACACAGGAGCACCTCTGGCATGCAACCACAATTCAGCTGTCTAAATCCTCAAAACACATTTCCAGCCCTAGAGATTCCTAAGTTCTCTGCAGTAAAGTGAACACCTCAATTTCTGCTATTGAGCATATGCAGAACTTGTCATATGTTTTGTCTAAACTGAGTGCTGAGTTCCCTTTCTGCCTCACATACGTTCGGTAGGCATGTCGCCCGTCTTCTTCCCTGACTTCTGAAAGGATGGCAGAGGAGGATGTTTGTGCTCAGAAGCCGTATCTCAATGTGGGAGCTCTGCTTTAAATCTCTCTTTTTGCTTCATTGAAAATGGGGAATGGGAACAGGATGTATCCTGCTGTTTGGAACTGGGATATTCTCTGTCGGATTTTCCCCAGTCTCTTTTACTGGTCTTGCTCTGAGAAAGAATGATTCATTTTTCACACCATGTCTATGCCAGCAAACAGCACTGAGGGACAGAATCAAGTGCTAGCAACCAATTGCCCACGCTGGTTACATCTGCGTTACCAAGAAGTGCAGGGCAGTAGCAGCAGATCAGTGAAAGAAAAGAATTGGTGCTGAAGACACAACGATCCCACTGTTTGGCAGTGCTATGTCCTTTGTCCTCAAGTCTTGTTTCACCGCGTAGATTCAAATTCTGGGTTTGGTTCCGGGAAGCAATCAACTACTTGTATGACATGGATTGGCTTTTGCAGGAGCCGCTTAAAGGTCCTTCCTTACGCTGGAGAGGGCAAACCAGTGAGGTTATCACTCTTCTGAGAGCTGGGACTCAGCTTCCTGAGTCTCCCACATGTTAGATAAGTTGATGGTTGGACTTGAAGGTCTTTTCCAACCTGAATGATTCTATGATTCTATAAGTTCTCCGAGTAGTGGTGGGCTTTGGCGAGACCACCTTGCTCTGGGAAAGGGATGGTCTGCCTTTGGCAGAAGTATCTCCTTCCAAAGCACTTTCCTGCTCCGTGTCCATAGTGGAGATGAACTCTTCCCTTAGCTCAGTAGCCACTAGTTAGCGTTGCCAAAAGGAAGCCACTTCTTCCCCCCTGGCTGCTGGGAATCTGGCTGCTTCCCATGCTCAGGAATTAGACACTGTCACGCTAAAATGAAGTCATCCCCACCATTGTAGCCGTCAGCGTGCAGAAATGGTGAGGAAATACGCACTGAGTTAGGCGCAAGGTTGGAAAATTGCCAGCAGCATTTACATTTTTAAATTTATAATTTTCTGGTTTTATTAACATTTTTTATATGGTGCTGTTCATGGATTAACAGTATTCTACATAGATTTCTTAGCTCTCAGAATACAAACCTGCAAAAGGCTACTGATTTTCCTCTTTATTCTCATAATCTTAATTTTAAAATATTTATCATATTATTTACATATTACCTTCTTTACTAAGACTGTGGTTGCATTTGAGCATTTTGCCCACCTTCTTAAGTGTTTAAAACCCTAAGTCCATAGTAAAGAACTAGTAAGAGTTTGACAAAGGCCACTGAGATGCCCTTTAAACCTGAAGATTTAAAACATTTCTGTTTTTCTCTCTTCTTGACTTTTATACATGACATTTATCTTACTTAGTTCAGTAGTATTTCACACTGACCTAAAATACTTTTACATTCTAAAGCTAAAGTCCCAATTATGTTTGAGGCAAATTAGGGTTTAAAACTCCTGACAATATCTTCATCATCCATTTTTGCTTACAGTAGCAGCCCACAGTCTCTCTCAACATTTTATTCCCTAATTCCTTTTAAACTACATAATAATTTTGTGTAAAATAATTTTTCTTTTTCTCCTGGTAATTTATCATCAAAGACTTCTCATTTTTCCTACTAAATACTTGCTGTTTTTTTTCTTGGTTTTCTTTCATCTGGTAATTTTTTCTGAGCTGGACACAGCAAAATAATTTTATCTTTTACATTCAACTCAGACCTATATGAGTAGTCTAAAATTACTTCTTTCCTGTTCTTCTGTTTTCCCTTTCTTCATGCTTCTGCTGTTTGATATTTTTAGACAAAATGCAATATTGAACAATATGTGCAGAAAATGAAAATACTACATTAACATTTCCCTTTGAGATTAACATGTTGCTTTTCAGAGTGCTAAAATATTGCCATAAGGAAAAATTTTAAACCCACAGACTAATCTGTACTTTCTCCACACATGCTCAGGTTTCCTGCATATCTCAGTACAGAAAAGAGTAGCAAATCAGTTTACAACCAGGCAGCCAACAATCCCATGTAGTACTTGATCTGGGTAGAAATAATCAGTGTGTAAAATGGGCCAACACAGGGATTTGTGAATTCACAACTGTGAAGAACAAGGCAGTGGACAGAGAGAATAAGGGTATTGTTCACCTGCATGCCTACGGTAACTAATGGAGAGGCCGAGACATAACAAAGATACTTTAGAAATGTAAGTTTTCTTCAAAATTTTTATAAATATTCTGTTGGTTTATTATTGGTTTCCATGTTCTAATGTTTCCTCTCCTTCTCAGTTTTATATACTGATTTTGTGTTTACAGGGATGTTTATGACAAGTACCAATGAAAAATATTTTGGGGAATTGTCTGATGATGGTCATGAAGTTTTAAAATAATCTGAAGATATTTGAATTTGCCCCTTGGAAGCATCAAGCAGCAGGGTTGAACAGACATCATTACTTGTTTTGTAGAAAGGAATATTATATTTCCTGCAGATAGTCAGCAATATTATGCGCCACTTAAGAATATCTTCTAAGAAGATATTGAGTGCATTCATGTCTCTCCTTATCAGACATTCAACAGTCCAGGCATACAGAACATGCGTGACTTAGAGAAAATGGAACCAATGCACGTCACAGGGGTTCACCTATATTTCATTAAACCACAGAGTATATGAGTGATGGCATCATCAATGAAGGAATAAGACTATGTCTGCTGCAGAATTTGGCACCTGAGAGGATAAGAAAGAAGCAGAAACAAGGGGTTACAGGAAAAATTGTAGTAAATTTTTAGAAAGTACTAGAAAAATACTGTTGACATAAATAGGCCCATAAGTAAAGATGATAGATGAGAAACCCTCTGAAAAACCTTCAGAGCGATCTTTACTGAGAACAAAGGAAACACCTATTTGAACTCTTAGAAATCTGGATGACAGAGAGATAAATCCATAGTATATTCCTTACACATGATAACTTTATCCTTGGAGGTGCAGCCTGTCTGTTGCTAAAGTAAAACCAGAGAACACATTTGATTCTTTCATAAAATCAAGGGAAATGGTGTTCTATTTCAGTAAAGACATAAAAGTTCTCTTCCATTTGTTCCCATCATTTCCAAGGAATACTTAATTTACTGATTTTCTGATTCGTTACTTTCTCCTGTTATACAGTGACAAAAATGGAAAGGACAAGAACGGATATAATTTTTTTTTTCTGTAAAAAAAGAAAATACTTTGAGCCCAAACAACCAAAAATGATTATACTTATTCTTTATCATAGGATATTTTTCTTAGTCTTAACAATGCTAACAAAATTGAGAACCTGACTTTTGTCTGGAAGTACAAAATGAGACCACTAGCAAACAAAGTTAAATTTTAGTCCATAAAACTAAGGTCATAACTTTTCCATTGATTCAGCAAGCTTTCTAAATGTCAATGCTAATCTCAACTTTCCTGCATTTTGAACCAGAGACCGTTACCAACCCTCTTTGTTGTGGACATAGTCTTGAAAATGTCAGCTGATTGTCAATGATGTCAGTTATGTTCCCTAAAGTGTTATCCATAAATGTTACATCCCTGGCTGCTGCTATGTTGGATGAATCTATTTTCTGGGGTGGAATAGACGTGCTTCCTCCCCAAGAAGTCCAGCACAGTAAGAAGCATAGAAGTTATAACTCCTGTAATAAGCTTTGTTCTTCACTGACACCAAATGTCTCACCAAAGCAGCCAGACAAGCAGTCCTGGGAGTAGCTCTGTAACGAGGAGTAAGCCTCTAATATGGTTCCCTATATAGATTTCACTCACCATCTGGTGCTTTCTAGATGACGGACAATTTCCAGAACGTACAGGAGTGACGTGATGCTACCTTCAACATATACACAGTTTTTAAACAGCATGGCATCTTAAAAATGTTCTACTACCCTTGATAATAATCTCTTTCTAAATTCTGAGCATAATGATAACAGTAGAATATACAACAGGAATTTTTATTATCGTCTTCAGAACACAGATGAACCCCACATGTAAGAATTAAGTCATGAAGTGGCAACACATGCCAATAGACAAATTAAATTCAGGTGTATAGATTAATGTTTTCATTTGCTGCCGGTGAGATCATTTTACTTTTTAAATCTTAGCCTAAGAAAATGCAGTAGTCTTGGGGAATTAATAAGATCGTACACAACAGTAAAACAGTACAACCACAGCACTGAGGTTTTTGAGGAATATTTTATGAGAAAAATTAAAAATCCAGCCTAAAACTGTTATGTTCGACAGGAAAGCAATAGTTCTATACTAGACAATAATTATTGTCATTTGACTTCCCACAGAATACAAATGCCACAATGGCTTTAAGACTGAGACCTGTTGACCACGATTAATTTATGGGAACAGTAACAATAATGGATGTTACATTCACATCAGTTTTGCAACTGACTGCCTTATGAGAATACATAAAGGTCTACACTGATAAATATTTTAAATTTTCTTTACCCAGGAGTTTTTAAGCTTTCTAAATGACAATATCAAGGGCTATAAGGAGGTGTTCTGCATATCAAACACTTACACACACAGTTATACATTTTTTCTTAGGGATAATGCTTTTTAATTTAAGACGGTCTGAACAGTACAGTTACATTTAACTTGTGCTTAGTATTCAGACTTCAACATACACACTGTGTAGGTGCCGAGGCAATTTGATAAAGCCCTGTACAATGTATTTTTTTAAACAAACATCTGAAACAAATACTGAATTCAATGACACTAGAAATTTCTCATTGAGAGTTACAAAAAAATCCCAAAACCAAAATCAAACCACAATCAAAACCCATCAATATTCTTACTGTGAACTATCAAGATTTCCTCTGCAATTTACAACAGCATTTTAGCAACTTCTGCAAGTTTTTTTTTCTTGTTTTTAATTTGGGGGATGGGAGGTAAACTGCTTATCTACATGGGGTAGGTTAAGGTGGTTTTGCTGCACTAAACTATCAATCTGAAAGTTAGGTGTGTACTTTAAGTTAATTTAAACAGTGCAGAAAGAGAGGTACTTCTACATAGAATAAGCATCTAATACAGTTAAGTTCTTTCTGTATTGACTACAGAAGGTAACTCGACAACTGGTTTACACTATCTGTATGACATTTAGAAAATGTAAGATTTTAAATCATAAGTAGTTGGTTGTAAGGCAGATGTGGGCAGCTCAGTACATTTACTGCTAAAACTGAAAGCAAGAGAATGTCTCTTACATGAATGCTGGGCTCAGAGAAAAGAAAGTTTTTTTTCCCTAATTTTCAAAATTTCTCTGTTGCCTATCCCTTTTGAAACAGTTTGACGTGCCATCTGTAAATCTTTAATGTACTGATAAAGCTTTTGTCTTTGAATTTCCCTGTTTGGTTGGTTGTGGGTTTTTCTGGACTTAATGTAATGTGCATTAGGTTTTCTATATGCAAAGCTCCAGAGTTGGCAGTCCCTCGTGCTAATGAACACAGTGCAGTAAATGGTTTTCCGAGCATTAAGTTGTTGCTTTTCACTGTTGTTTTTTGTTTGTTTTTATTTCTAATATCTGCCTGGTTTAGGATAAGGAGTAGGAATGAGTCCTCCTGAGGTCCCTTCCAACTGGAATTATCCTATGATTCTATGGTTTTAGCCTCACACTCAAATTTTCTCCATTATATGCTACAATACCACTTACATTTCTGAGATGCAGCTGTTGAGTAGAAATGTCTCCACTGAGTGAACTTGGGAGTTCTGATCACTAAGAGTGAAAATTCCTGGTTACTCTTTCCAGTTAATTGAGTTAAATAAGTCATGGTTACTGCAGATATTGCCTGTCTGTCTATATCTTGCCATAAAATATAAAAATAATAGTAGTTTTTCGATGTAGTTTTCAGATACCTTGTTAAAACTAGTATCAATCAGTTGTAAAATCAATTGCCAAGAAAAAAACAGGCTAGATCAATTTTCAAAAAGCCTCTAATGCATTGCAAGGATCCATGTTTTTGTCTGATTAAATATTTCTAGTTTAAGTATGTGCCTGATTTCAAATATTCATGTTATGAAACCATGCCTGATACATATTTGCATATAACAAGCATAAAATATTTCTCTGTAGCAATGACATGAAGTATTCTACTCTTACATCTTGTGTAGAGAAACTTTTGTTTTAGTTTTAAAATTCCAGGACCATATCATATTCCTGGTGAAGGAAGATATAGTAAAGCAAATATTAAGAATTTTGAAATTTAAATATGTAAAATATTGTTAAACATCTCTGAATTTTTAGTGCATAGAAGAATAATGCCTTTTCTGGCAAAAATGAATACTGGCAAAATGTAACAATCTGACTACTATGTTTTCCACGTAATAAACTTACTTCTATGTGGGACTAAAGAGTTAGGAAAAGATTACAATTCATTTTTTGTCTGAGATTTTTTAATTTCTCTGGGTAAAAAGAGCTTCATTAAGAAGGCTGTTGTGCACAAAAATGAAACTGAGCTAATGAAGTATGCTAAAAACACGTTGCTATAGTTTAAAATTAAACATACAAAGCTGAAGATCACTTGCAATACTTGGGTATGTAAAAATTTTATAAACTCATATGCAGATTTTTTAAAATTATCTCACAGGCATTAACATTTATTCTTTAAACGCACAGCTTTATGTTAGTTTAAATGTTCATTCATCATCTTGGCACCCCTTTAAAAGGAGGACAGAGTGGCAAAACCTTACCCAATAGATGACTATTTTTCAAAAGCAATTAATGAGACATTTTCATCTTTTCACAGTATTAAAAGCTACTCAGGCAGTAAACAGTAGGCTATCACTTGTATTAAATATACATGAAAGTCTCTAAAGCATTTGATATGTTTTGAAAACTGAAGTATGTTATTCAGTGCTGATAAGAAAGAAAATGTAAATTAGTTTAAAGCTGGGGGGGAGGGGGGGATAAAAAAAATCTTGTTTCTTAGTTTCTTCCAGAGGATAAGCGTACAGCAGAATAAATCACAAAAAAACCTCAGGCAGCACAATTCAGGATTACTGTCTCAAACAGAAGTAAAAACACTAAAATACTGAAATTACAATAATATATCAGTCATGTATGCTGGTATGTGAAGCAGCTGGACTTTTGAAAAGATTCTGAAAGCCATAAAAGTCTGAGGAAGTTACAAAAAAGGAAAAATATTAGATCTCATAAATTTCTCTGGGATTTTACAACTCAAGTGACATTTCCTGGAGAATATTTTGTCTTTAAGTTACATGACCTTTTTGCATACAATACCAACATTTGTGATTGATCCAGTCACTAAATTCTTGACTCTCCTCACTAAGCAAATGAACATAAATTATGTCACTAAATAGATATTTTTAATACTAAATATTAAAATGTGCATTTGGGCCCATAAAGAATGCCTTGGCAAGCTTTTATACAGGTACTATTAAGGACCTAATTACATCATGATTCATACATTAAAGGTTATTATCTAAGGTTTAACTACAAAATCTACTTGTGTACTTTTTATCTTATTGTCTTTATCTACAATTTCACCATGTTTTCGGACATGAACAGGACTAGCACTTCTCTGGAAGAAGCTTTGAACAAGCAAGTATTGCTTAGATTTTTCTTTATAACCAAATAATTCTAGGTCCTAAAAATTCTATGCTAATTTTTAAAATGTAAACAAAGTTGTTAGAATTCAGTTTATAAATCATTCATAGTTCTAAACTTCTGAAGGAATCATTACCATATATCTTTCTGTGATAGCATTCTTACGGTAGACAGAAAGCTTCTTTTTTTCCTGTGTGTAAAGGAATTCCACAGAATAATGTTGAATTGCAAAAGTATGGAATATCTATTACTTTTGGCCTTCTGAACTACACACAAAATACTCATATGGCAGCAAGAAGCAAAAACCTGCCACAAGTCAAAGACACTCTTGCTAGATGGTGTGCCACGCTCCCGAACAGAAAGACTCCTTTACATAACCTGACAAACACGTATGGTCCAAGAGTCACAAGTTGTTTATCAATGGTGTAGATGGTGAGAGTAACATAATGCCCCAAATCATTCTAGGTTTCAACTTAAAATGAAAATTATTAAAAAAAAAAATAAATCAAGCCTTTTGCTGATGAATAAGATTAGTGTTTATGTTCAGGAAGATTAGAGAAAGTACTATTTCCTTTATAGGAAAGCCAATACCTACTTTACATATCTCTTTCCACCTCAGTCTTCAAAACAGTGTGTATTTTCTTATGGTAATTATAAAATTCTGTCTTACAACACAACTCCCATGGTGAAGAAGGTAGAAGAAATGGAAGAAAATAATGAGAATCTTCGTGTTTTAGCTCTACGTTCTGTCCATATTTTCATGATCAAAGCAATTTGTTTTACCCTGTAATTGCTGCTATTTGTAGTCAATAGTTAATGTTTCTTCCCTTGTGAAACCAACCATCTTAGATCTACAAAGTAGAGGAATGCAAAATACTTTTGTCTCTAATGGGAATCATTAAGCTGCCTTCTGGTGTTACCTTTGACAAATAATGTATCAAAGAAAGTAATTGTAATTATATTGATCTGTCCTTAGTGGATTTGCGTTAAATAGTAATAGAGGTAAGAGTTCTGACCAAGCCTGGCACATAGTCATAGCGTGCTTTTGCTTATGAATATTTATTTGATAAACTTATCTTTTGAGGAGAAGAAAATAAAACCAAGAAAAACTATCAGTCATTAACAAGATTAAACGCCATTGCCATAGAAAGAAATTAAGAACACCTCAAACCCCACCAGACAAATAAACCTTTAGCATGAATGGTATTTAGCATTAGGTCTGTATAAAAACCATGAAATTTCTTATTCGTACTTCTACCTAATAGCTAAAATTCATTGCTATTTTGGTGATGTTACAGAAATCTCAAATTGGTTTTCGAATTCAGTTTCTTCTTTTTAAACTAAAGTAAACTAAGTTTAACCAATTATAAAAATGCATTTTTTACACAAGGTAAATAGACATTTCTCTGAAAGTTCTGAAGTTTCACGTGGAATGAGTACTCGAGAAAATATAATTTTTTTTTCCATAGAGCAAATCTCTGGTTTAAAGATAAATACTTACACACCCATATTTGAGTGAAGGCATATGCTATTGTTTCCATCTGCATTTCCATATTAACACATCCTGGTATCTTTTGCTTTCACTAGCCTGGTTTCCTTTTATCCTTAAACCTGCGATCAGAAGTACCTTCATTCTATAGACAGGGTGGCACTAGTGATCACAAACCAATATGTATATATTTAACAGCTGCACTATATACAGGCTGCACTATTTTTTAATGGGAAATCTAATACAGAAGGCTAAATTTTATACTAAGCCTTGCTTGGAATACATGTATTTGCTTCTTCATTTAACCTTTTTCTAACCTACAATTATTTTTAAAGACTGGTTCAGTGGTCATCTTCTTTTACAGCAAGATTATTTAGAAATGTTTTGTGTGGTTTGAGAGCAAAATACTTAATCACAGTTTCTTGTTCTGATCATATGAAAGTAAATAGTTCTCAGGTATTATTTTTTTCTTACGCTAATACCATTAGGGTGTTGAAATAGCAGGTTTGTATGCACCATCGCATCTAGTTAAGAACAGAATCAGAATCACAGACTAAACTAGGTGGGAAGGAGCTTCTGGAGACTATATCTGGTCCACTCCATTATTCAAATCTTGAAGCTACATTTGGCTGCTGTGGGCCTTAAAATAGGTCACCTAAAAGATCTGTTGAGCTATGTATCCCGGTGCCAGTAACAGGGAACATACAGGAGTAAGGCAAGCAGATAGCTATACTTACCATGAACGTTCTCCCGAGATCAATGAATCTGTAGTTCAGGCGCTGTTTGAGACACGGGTGTTCTTCTGACAGATAATACTTTCCACTCTCCACCTAGAGTAATTCTCTTAGTCCTGCCATCTCCATATTCCTCGTGACCTACAACAACAGCAATGTACTAATCACATAATTTAAGACGGAGCTTAACTGCTGTGGAATAAGTGACAGAACATTTGCACTGACACTCAAATTACACTTGCTGCATTTCTTTCTTAAGATAATAGCAGTATGGAATTGTTTCAAAAGAGTAGGGTATGTGTAAGTGCCTAATAGAGCTGATCATTATTTAATAAACTCAAAAGGAAACCAAAATGTGTCTGACTACACAGATGATACAGAAACTCATATACTTTGTGAGCTTAGTCTTTCCAGGCACAGCTCTGCAAGCTGATGCACAGACAGGAGTCACGTCTAATCATTTGAGAATCTGGGCAGAACGCCGGACTGTCTGCATGTGCCTATATAGAAATATTTTCTATTTCTATAGCTCCTTCAGACACATGCACTATTTTGTCCTTCCTTAAATATCTCATGTGTTCATTGCAAATATAAAATTTAGCTTGTGTAAGTATGTTTGCACATCTAAGTTCAATAACATTAACAATGGCTGTCTTTCCACAATGACTGAGAGGGTTTTTTTTAAAACAAACAAACAAACAAACAAACACAGCTTTCCTTAAGGTTAGTGTTTGCAGATACCCTTCAAAAGGCAAACAGATTATAAAAACTAGAGTATGAAGATATTTTCGTTCATGTGTCAAACTACTTCCCATTTGTTACCAATATTCTTGACAGGCGAAATGTGAGTAATAGAAATCTCTTTTGGACGTTTAGACTGCAGAAGAGAGTTCAGAAGAGTGTAAAAAATCCTGTAAAATATAGATTTGTCATTAAGAGTTATGCCTTTGAATTACATCAGGTTTTATGCCGATAAAAATTCTTCTTAGCACTATTAAATTTGGACTAGGTTTAGCAATTTTCACAAGTATTTTCTAGAGGGAGGGTGATACAGCATAGTTGAGGATTTTGGATCAAGGACATGATATGATTCCTCTCTGTCACTCAGGTATTAAACATGAATTATAGAAGGTGATTATACCTGTCACCTTGCCTGAAGCAATGATATTAAGGTTTTTACAGAGCTATCAAAAACCTGCTGTGTCAGAGATTAGCATGATTTCAAATTATTATCAAGCACATGAGGATAATACTTTGAGTAAAATCATATTTGAAGGAACATGGGAAATATAAAGAAGCTTCCATACAGTCAGAAGGTCTACTTAAATGGCAGCTGTTACAAAAAAATGGTGTTTTTATTTTCACTCCTCTTTTTTTTTTTTTTTTAACAAACATAGAACTTTATTTTTTGCTAGCACAGGTATTACAGTATGTTTTAAGAAAAGTTTTAACTCAGAGCAATTCTATATAAAAACAATATTTTCTGAGGTACATGTAAAGGAAATGGCTATCACTCAGTACAGTAACAAGAAAGGTGAAGAAAGATTGTGTTTGTTGTCACTTAGTAATTTCCAAGACTAAACTGTTCAATTTGCAAGAAAAAGACTAGGCTGGTTTGTTTCCTTGTTTTTTTTCTCTTATCAGCTTCTATCATTCTGGCATATTCAGTTTGAAAAACAAAATTTTCATCAGTGGTGGCACTGACACTTTTTAATTAAGCTAAACTGAAGTGAGAAGTTTGTATGAGACCATTGGTAAATGAGACAGTAGTAAAACTGGACACCAAGGCACTGAAGAGATATAATACCTTTCCACGTGTAATGACACTCAGACATATTCATTATCTGAACCTGTTCATGACCTTTTAACGATCAACCTGTCAAGAAACAGGTAGGTAAAACTGAACTATGATAACATAGCAACATACTTTGTCATCTTTATCTAGATAAAATATACCAGTATCTAGGGTCTAAATACATCTCTGGGCTAGCTCCTTTATTCCACCGAATTGGTGAAAGCAGCTAAACATACTCAAAGTCTTTCCAGAAACTGGATGTCTTCAATTTCTAAGTGTGTTAGTAGATCAGAATCACTATGCTTATTTTACAGACTGGAGAGAGAAGGTGAGATACTCCTCAGCTAAACGTACCTACCTGGAAGCTAGGTGCTTTGACTAAGCTAGACCCATAATCTTCTTCTGCATTCAGAAACGAGGTCTATGCACTTCCAGACAAGTGAGCATAGACCTCTGAAGTAGAAAGTGACTCATCCTTTGGAGAGTGAAGCATGATCATGGGTTGTTCAAAGACTGTGGGCTATAGCAGGGAGACAGGATACACTTACCAAAATGGGGCAAGCACCTCTGCGCCAATAGGTCGGCTAACTAAATGAAATGGGCTTTAAACTAGGTGCAATGGGAAGTGGATTCCAAAGTCTGGAGACAAGTAAGGACGCAAGAGACAAACTGAAAGTGTGCATGGGACAGAGCAACGGAGAAGGTGCCCACGCTCCCCTCAAAGACGAAGGGAAGATGGCAGATCTCAAGTCCCTGTCCTCCAGTGCTCCTAATGAGGGAAACAAAAAGAACTAGAACTCCACGTGCAGTCACAGAGTCACAACGCATTTGGAATTACAGAAAGTCAGTCATATAGTTCACAACTGGTATGCTGCAACAGACAAGCATTCAGGAAAGACAGAGGGTAGAAGAGGAGAAAGGCTTGTTTTCTATGTAGAAGACCAGTGTGAGAGTGTAGAGGTTAGCTATGGAAAAGAGGACAGGTCTGCTGAGTGCTTTTCTGTCAAAATCAGAGGAATTGCTGTCAAGAGGCACCTTATGGTAGTGGTCTGCTACAGGCCACCCAGTGAGGAAGAAGTGGTGGGCAAGACCTTCCTCAAACAATTCAAAGAAGCCTTAGGTCTGCACGCTCTGGTTCTCATGAAGGACTTCAGTTATACTGATATTTGCTGGGAAAGCAACACACCAGTACATAAGCAACCCAGGAGATTTCTGAAATACGGCAAGGACAACTTCCCTACACAGTTGTTGAATATGTCAGCTAGAAGTGGTGCTCTTCTGGAACTACACATGAGGAAGAGTTGTTTCAAGACATGACCATCAATGGCAGCCTTGACTACACTGACCATGAGATCACACAGTTTTAAGATCTTAAAGAGCCTGAGGAAAAGAAGTAGAATAAAGACCTGGATTTCAGAACGGCAGATTTGAATTGTGATCCCTGGGAGTCTGCCTTGGAGGGCAAAGGAGCTAAGGAATACTAGATGATTTTCAGAAACATCTTTCTTAAAGGATTGGTCCACACACTCAGCCAGAAAAGGAACAAGCATAACATAAATACCAGCCTGGTTAGAGTTAATAAAAGAACTTAAAAAAAAAACCAAACAACCAACCAACAAACCCAAACCCCAAGCAACCCAAAAACTCAAAAACAAAACTACAAACCAAACAACCCCACCTAAACCCAAAGCAGCTGAAAACCCCACCAAAATAAAACAAAACATAAAGAAAAATATGTATGAGAAAGGAAAGGACAGGCTCCAAAAGAGATATATAGAAATATTGCTTGAGTATTGAGAGGTGACATTAGGAGGCCAGAATCTTATCTAGAACTCAAATTGGCAGGAGATATGTAAAATAACCAGAACAGGTTCTGTACCTATGTTAGTAGCAAGCAGACAGACATACAAGGAACACATAGATCCACTTCTGAATGGGACTGGCAAGATACAAAAAGCATAAAACGGCTGAGATACTTAATGCCTAGTTTGCCTCAGTCTTCGTGCGTAAGGTCGGTCCCAAAGTCTCTTCGCCAAGAGGCGGTGATGAAGCAAACGGCAAAGAATGATCGTAAGAGAATGTCTGAACAAACTGGACATATACACACCTGCAGGCCCTGACAGGATACGTGGCAGGGTGCTGAGAGAGTTATCTGATGTCCTTGCGAAATCATTCTCTATCATCTTTGAAAGGGTCATGGAGACTGTGGGGAGTCCTGAATGATTGTGAAAGGGAAATAGTATGTCCATTTATACACAAGGCAACAAGGAAGATCCAGGAAACTGCAGGCCAGTTAGACTCACTTCAGTCACTGGGAAAATTAAGGAATAGGCCTTCATGGAGGATATTTCCCAGCACATGAAGGAGAAAGCAATCAGCAAAACGTGATGGGAAAAGGCAATACAGATTTACCAAAGGTAAATTGTGCTTGACCAGCCCAATTGTCTTCTGCGATGAAACTATTTGCTCGGTGGATAAAGACAGAGCTGTGGATGTCGTGTATCTTGATTTTAGCAAAGCATTTGATACGATGTCCCACAACATTCTTGTTGACAAGCTGGTTAAGATACGGATTGCACAGGCAGACCACAGGATAGCTGGAAAACGAGCTAAATTGCTGGGTTCAAAGGGTAGTAGTTAATGGTTCAAACTAGCACCCCTTCATGAATGGAGTTGCTCAGAGGTTGATACTGCATCTGTTACTATTCGGTATTTCTATAAATGATCGGGCTGATGGGACTGAACGCACCCTCATCAACTTTGTGGATGAGACCAAACTGGGAGGAGAGGTAGATACATCAGAAAGAAGAGTCACCGTACAGAGAGACCTGGGCAGGATGGAAAACTGAGCCAACAAGGATTCCATGAAGTTCAACGAGGATAAGTATAATGTCCCGCAACTGGGAAAGAATAATTCCAAGCATCAGCAGAGGTTGGGGTATGAAAAGCAGGGGCGTAGCTCTGCTGGGAATGCCCTGGGGACCATGGAGGTGAGCAACCTGGACATGAGCCAGCAGTGTGTGCCCTGGCAGTAAAGAAGGCAAACCATATCCTGGACTGCATCGGCGGGAGTCTAGCGAACAGGTCGAGGAAGGTGGTTACTCAGCTCTGCTTGGCACTTGTTAGGCCACACCAGTTTCAGTCTCCCCAGTCCACGAGAGACATTGAAAAATTGGAGAGGATCCCAGGGAGGGCAACCAAGGTGATTAGGGTCGGAAAATTTAACATATGACAAAAGATTGAAGGAATCAGTTTTGTTCAAAGCAGAGAACAGGAGGCTTAGGGGGACTCTAATTACACTCTTCCAATACCTAAAAACAATTATAGAGAAGGTGGAGCTTCCCTCTTCACAAGGATACCTGGTGATAAGGTAAGAGGCAACAGGCACAAGCTAATTCAAGGCAAATTCGGTCTGAATATAAGAAAAAAAAATTCTTTATCATGAGAACAATTAAACATTGGATTAGGTCACCCAGAGAACTGGTGAAATCTTTCTCCCTGGAAATATTCCAGACTCGGCTTGACATGACCCTGGATAACCTAATCCAAGGCTTTGCTTTCAAACAAAGGTTGGACCAGATGATTTCCAGATGTCCTTTCCAACCTAGATTTTTGTATGATTCTGTGATATCTGCAAGAAATATCTCTTCCAACTAGAGATGATGAGAAGGTGAAAGAATGTGGCTGACACAGGTGTGACCCTTGGTCATAAGCCCTTCTGAAATTCAGGATGTATTTGCTCAGATTTGATATCACATTAACGAACTTTTCATGTAATTGCATATCTGCTTCAAAGGTAAGCAAAGTTGTTGGGTTTTTTTATGCGCTTGTAAATCACTATGGTAACACTCTTACGTACAGCACCCTTGTGGTAGCAAGAGGGATGATAATCTCTCTGGCTTCAGTTTTCAAGAATTAGGCATCTAATCTAAACTAGCCATCCAGGATCTCATCATAATTAGTGCAGAGACAGATGTCTCTGGAAAGAAAGATCCTAGACAACTATCACAAACCAGATGCCTATCATTTAGGCATGGCTAAAATTAAGTGAGATGAATTGCTTTTTAAGTGACATGCCCAAGGGAATGTAATTATGTCTTGCATAATAATTACCTCAGAATTTTTCTGAAAAGGAGTAAGTCTGAAAAGAGATGCACCATGTACAGTTTCAGGACTCGATGATCTTGAAGGTCTTTTCCAACCTGAATGATTCTATGATTCTATGATTCTAAAATAAATGAGTTCAGATATTTAGGTTGTGCTTTTTTATGAGGAGTATGACACAATGGTCCTAAGACCATTATGGGGCTGTATAGAATCTTCTAGCAATGGAACAAGAATCTCATTGAATAGAGATAGAAAGATAGCAAATTTAAAGGTCTTTGACAAGAGAAATGTGTTCAGACTAGGAAAAAGAAACCACAACTGTTTTGTGCTGAATATTGTGGCTAGGTTTAATTTGTGCTATTCCAGATTCCTATGCCCTTTTAGTACTTTTTTTTGTACCTAGTATACCAGAATTTAGTACTGTTTTATAGTATAATAATTTTGATTATTTTTAAGGGGATATTAAATTTTTTTAATGATCTGTGACTTCTTTAAAAATAGAATAAACACTTTAGCACAGAATAGTCCTAGCCTTGTGAACTGTTTGATTTATTCCTTGCCAGCAGCACTGCGCCTAAGGTCTTATTTAAAATATGTTGTCCACTGTCACTGCCTTAACTCCATCAGTGTTTTAATGTTATTTCAAGGGGAGCCAGAACTGTTTGCCTTGGGCTTTCCACATGATTGTGGTCCTCTGCTTTTCAGATCAATTCCTGAGGCAAGAGATACAACCACTGCAAGTCTTTAGAAACAATACTTTATTGACTCCAGACATTTCTGCCTTATTTTCAGTAACAAGTATAATGCAGAGCCCACAGAATCTGTGGCTGCACAGATCAGTTGGGCTCAAAATGCCATTACTGTTTCTAATGATTTTTGGAAGGGGGTGTGGAACATGGACAAAATGATAAAATGAGATCTGTAAGTGCTGGGCAGGTTTGTACATCATTCGTATGTCAGTTACCTAAAAGGTAATTCTAAGAAATATTTTTAAAAGATACCTCTTTTATGGATTCTAAACTCTTGAAAACACAGTTCTGTGTTATTTATCATCCATGTGCAAAGCAATGCTTAAAATTACACCCATTCTGTAGTTCTCTTAGATACATAGATATTCTCATCCTTGTTTTATAGTCAAATCAGATTAAGCTAAAGAAATGGGAACTATAAATGTAAGAAAGAAAAAAAAAAGAAAAAAACCAGTGCTTTTAGATTGTTCAGTCTTTTAGCCTTTCTTAGCTCACTTCTTAGCCAAACTGAAGATTGTATTATGACCTATCTGTTCTTATATGCACAACATGCTTTTGTAATAACTGAGGCCACAAGCTCTATGCTAATCTGAGCTGAGCCAATTAGCTTGTCAGTAAACATTTTCTTAATTAATTTATTTTTATAACAAATGTTATTAAGAAGTAAAAAAAAAGAGGCAGAATGCAGTAATAATGGCAAGAGCAAAACTTTTCAGTTATTATGGTTTGGTGGGTTGATTTTGACTGGCCTCCAGGTGCCCACCAAACCACTCTATCACTGCCCCTTCTCAACAGGACAGGGGGAGAAAATATGATGAAAAGCTTGTGGGTCAAGATGAGGACAGCGATCACATACCAATTATTGCCCTGAGCAAATCAGACTCAACCTAGGGAAATTAATTTAATTTATTGCCAGTTAATCCAAGTAAGATAATGACAAATAAGAACAAATATAAAACCACCTTCCCCTCACCCTTCCCTTCTTCCCAGGCTCAACTTCACTTCTGATTTCTCTACCTCCTCCCATGTGAGTGGCACAGGGTGATGAGGAATGGGGGTTGCGTTAGCTCTGCTACTCCTTCCTCCTCACACTCTTCCCCTGCTCCAGCGTGGGGTCCCTCCCATGGGAGACAGCCCTCCATGAACTTCTCCAACATGGGTCCTCCCCACGGGCTGCAGTTCTTCACAAACTGCTCCAGCGTGGGTCCCTTCCCCGGGCTGCAGTCCTTCAGGCACAGACTGCTCCAGCGTGGGTCCCCCGCAGGGTCACAAGTCCTGCCAGAAAACCTGCTCCAGCGCAGGCTCCTCTCTCCACAGGGCCCCAGGTCCTGCCAAGAGCCTGCTCCAGTGCAGGCTTCCCACAGGGTCCCAGCCTCCTTCGGGCATCCCCCTGCTCCGGCGTGGGGTCCTCTCTCCCTGGGCTGCAGGTGGAGATCTTCTCTGCCGTGGACCTCCCTGGGCTGCAGGGGGGACAGCCTGCCTCAGAGTCTTCTCACAGATGCCACCTCTGCAACCCCCCCCCCGGCACTACCAAAACCTTGCCACATAAACCCAATACATCTAGACACAAAAGAGGAGTCTTGAGACTATAAGAACATATAATCAGAAGTCTATAGACTAAAGCTGACATGTCAGATATAAACCTAATTTGTGGACCATTTATTCAGCCAATGTCATGCCTGCTTTTTTTTGCAGCAATACAAAAATAAATCAAAGCGGTTTTACAAAGCAGAACCTCTCAGTCAGGAATCTCCAATATTAAATAGCCAATTTACGAGGAACAAGATATACAGGTTTCACATCTCTTAGAGTCCTGTATCACCTCCTTTTTGTACTATCACATCATACGCACAGAAAATAATTCCCACTTACAGTGATCACTAAGAAGACTTGCCTGATAGAATAAAAGGCTATTCTATGAGGCATGAGTGTTCTAGTGAAATTGTAGAATAACTTTTACTTTGTTTTCCAGATTTTCTTACATGTATTACATTCAATAAATTTCTGAACGTTTCATGGTATTTTTTATTATGAAGTCAGAGTACCATTCATTATAACAAAAATAAGAACTGGACAGGCACAAGGCATTCTTCTGGTTTGCATATATTACAGAGTAAACTCAGAAGCACAGATGTGGACTCTTACCAGCAACAGATCGCAGTATTTTTATGGACAAGTCTAAACCTAATGATCAGCCTAAATATGAGAAGAGGTTTGTGTTCGTTTTCTCTGTTGGCTGCATCTGGTACTTGTAAGGTTTTTATTCTCAAGTGTTAATTTACATCAACAGAATAATCCATAATTGTTGTTGCGAGTTATTTGATAATATATACGATTGTATTTGAATTTTGACACAGCCCCGCAGTGCTGGGTGAAACTAAATATCTTGCATCTGTGATCCCAATTTATGCAAATTGCGATAGGCTGTTAAAATTAGCTGTCTCTAGGCTACTTTATGTGACTACATGAGTTGCTTTTGTGTGTGTGTGTGTTTGCAGAAGTGAATGACAATGTGTCGTTGCTTTTCCTTTCTGACACACACTGCCAGAAAATAGAAGGCTACTGTGTTGTTTCATCTATAACACCGATACATACAGTTGAATACCTGCACTTTTTAGTTTTCCTGTTCTAGCTGCTATGAGCTGAGTGCTAATTTGATATAAAAGCTATTTCAAAAGAAAAAAGCATATTTTTATATTGAGCTTTTTATACTATCTTTTATACTGAAAATCTACAAATATATTTTCTAATAATTTCTTAGAATTGGTAATATAGCCATAAGAAAAAATACTTTTGGGGTAAATAATCTCCTGTGGTTTGGTAATACATGTATATGCCTTTAAACTGTTTAATTTATTACTCATTATTTTATCATCTTAACATATTTAGTTTAGGGGGAACTGTATTTTGTTGAGGACAGGAATATGTCCTCTTCTTCTCTCTCTTCTATCATGTCTAGCACTTCCAAATCTGAGTATTAATTATCTTTTTTTTTCCCCAGAGGAAGTTCTCAGGAGGAATATTTATAAAAATGTTTTGAATACTAGCAAATTAATAATTTCTAGATTTTGAGGTTTTGTCAGTCTCATCTGAGTGGCAAATGTGATCTGAAATGGGTTATTCTCTTTGTTAAACTCCTATACATTTTACTTCCTGCTGCTGCGCATTTTGATGGAGATTTAAACCCCTCTCTTTTATTGATGAAGCCTTCAATGAGTGAGTTTATTATGAAGTTCAGAAACCATCAAACAGAAAATAATTCAAAGGCCTTTCTTACTATGTTTAGATCCAGAAATAATTTTGGTTTGTTTGTTTTGCTTCTAAAACCATCATAGAATGTATCATGGAAGACTGCAAGCTTCTTTTTACGAGTTTGCAAAGGTTTTCACACTATTGCACAAGACTGCCTACAGGACAACTGTATTTATTAATGTTGCATACAGAAGAAAATATGTTTATATAGAAAAGAAAGAAATACGAAAAAAGAAAATATATTAAATGGAATGACTAAGCATTAGGCTCCTAGATGGTTACAGGATAGAATTAGATTTTGTGAATGAGAAATAATAGCTTTCTCACTGACTTATGAGGGCTAGGATGCTACCCAACATTTGGGAACAGTAAAGTTCCTATATTACACGAGAGCATGGAAACAAACAATGTTGCATTGTCTTTATATTTCATAAAGGCTGGCAGGTAAATTGGCTTTCATAGTTGGGTCTGATTCAAAGAGAATAGGAAAAGGAAAATTCATACATTTTCATCTCAGAGGGTTAAAGGAATGAAGAAAGATATAATTCATGGTATCAGTTGCTGGTCTTTTAAAAAAGTAAGATATTTTCACTTTTCAGAATGACAACCTCTGATTGATAGAAATGTTAACATATTTTTGGTTTATGAGATATTTGGGAAATATGTTTTATTTGCTGGTCCTGGTGGTCCTTGAAAGCTGGATGCTGAAATAATGAAATCCTCACTCATAAGAAAACAGCCCATCTACATACTGTTCTCCAGTAACCTTTTCCCTTTCCCCCAGATTCACCCAACAATCTGTTATGAAGACATGAATAAATGTCCCTATTGGGTTTTTGACCACTATACTTTTGTCATATTAGTATATTAGTTCACAAGCTGCAGGTAACAAATTTTAAAGACAAAGCGAACATCCTGGCTTTTATTGAACAGTAGCTAAGCAAAAAGTTTTTGAGCACTTTTGTTTCTACAACAAAGAAAAAAATAGTGTTCACTGGCCCTAAAATTCAAACTTTCATCTGTGCGGTCAGTATACTTGGCTGCACTGCAATACAGGTGGTGTATTATGGTACAAACAAGATTGAAAAGGGTTAGGTGACTTTGTTTTGTTTCCTCAGGACTCCCATTTTGGTACTTTACAGATAAATATTGTCAAATCTTATAAGAGCTTTGAATGAGATCCAGTGAATGAGATGTTATCCACTGTCTTACCAGCTAAGTGTTGGTTCATGACATGGGGGGCTTGTTCTCAGGGATATGGTGTTCCTAATATTCATGAACATTTTTCTTTCTTTGTGTCTGTCTTTTTTTAACTTCCTTGGTAACAGACTTGATGCTCTAATGACAGATGATAAAGAGGTTGAAGAACAATAAGGAAAGAGGATGTATTTTTCACCTCTGAACTCTGCTCCTGAAGAACACACATATATACTGTATTAGAGTGGTCCAGGGTTTTGAAACTTGGATGTTTCTGGAGCATTTATCTTGTATTAACAGCATATAAGGCTCATAAAGGGTACTTAATCAACGTTAAGAACAGGGGAAATTACTTTATATAAAAAATACACTGCATATTTTTTATTTAAAATATTCAGCACTTTCATTATGGAAACTCAAATATATGGTATAAGTTGCATTCCATAGCAGTGAATAATAATTGGTATGCTTTGTGCATTCTCTCCAGGCTCATTCCTTATTTATTTCTCATTGTAGCTCGCAGAGAAGTAACTCAGAGACAACACACACTAAGGTGGCATAACCACCAGATGATAAATTAGGTAACTGGAAAAGGGATCATGCCTAACTATCCTTTAGCACAAAGTTGTGCCTTGAAGGAGTGTCCAAGCCTTTAGAAAGCTTTTTTGTTAGCTTCAATAAGAGTAAGTCTGAAGGCAAAGGCCTGCTCTCAGCAGGTGCTTGGCACCTCGCAGGATAAAGCTTTACTGAATATTTCATCAATGATAGGAGCTCTCTTTCATATGGTCTGAAATTTATTACCTGTTCCTAAGAATCCCTCAGTCCATCTATCTGCCCGTACCATTTCC
This sequence comes from Leptodon cayanensis, assembly GCA_027564655.1. Taxonomy (NCBI): domain Eukaryota; kingdom Metazoa; phylum Chordata; class Aves; order Accipitriformes; family Accipitridae; genus Leptodon; species Leptodon cayanensis. The sequence goes on from JANXJC010000013.1 coordinate 2,624,297, forward strand.
ATAGTTATTGCTGTGGACTGTGATTACTTCTTTGTATGGTCATCAGACATCTTACTATAAATCACAGCATGCCAATTAAAGTGTCCTTTTCTGAGTTTCTTTGTGGTATTGGACATTATAATATATTATTTTCAGTCAATCAATAAACATCTTCTGGTATTTTGTTTAAAGCGTAGCAAATATTTTGACTCCTACATTTGTACTTCATCATGAAAGTTACATATATAAATAATATTCTTAATTGTGTCATTATACAAGGAGTGGGGAAGTTGACATGATAAAAGAAAAACAAGGGCTGTTGATGCCATGAAAGATTACATATAAGTGGAGTTTATTTCTGCTTTCGGACCATTTGCAGAATCCAGGGTTCGATATGATCAGTTCAAAGTGGGCTGCTGGAAATAGCCAAAACCAGCCCACACTCTGTCAGAAATATTGATTGTTAGAGCCTACTGAATCCTGCCTCAAGCTTTGCCTGCTTGAAAGCCCTGGTCAGTTTGTTAAGCTCTCCTAGTAAGATACTATTCCTTAAAGAAAAGTGACCTTCGAGGTACATTACACCTCTAAAATTTTGTGCAGAAGTCTCATTGACTTGCAAGGGAGCTCAGCGTGCAGTTGGACGTAGCTCACAAACGTGTCAGGAGACAGTTAGCTGGGGCTTCGTAGGGAAGCTTCCAGAAATCAGATAACTACTGGGGGATTCATATAGGGAAGCAAAGCTGGATGACAAGCAAAGCAGTAGTCAAATAGGTAGGTTTTAAAATGCAAAATAACAATATCTAAAAAACTAGTGCTTAAAGAATAAGAATATATTCTGCTTTTTATAGGATGTAATTAACCATCTTTACCTTTTTTGGCTTTCATTCTGACCAATACAAATGGATTTGTCACAGAAAGTCACAGTTCTATTACAACTGAAAACATAATGGGGCTGAGTTCCTTTACTGCAAAATCAAGATTGCTAAATTTGTTTATCTGAATGTAGTATGACAAAACCCAACATGGCATGATGTCCAAAAACATCTCCCTGTGGACCCTAAAAATACATCTCCGTAGACATATACTTTATGTTTTATTTTAATTGTATTATTTATAAATTTTTAACACCTTTTTGCCTTATAATGACAAAAATTCTTTTAAACTTTAGGGTAAATCCTTACATATAGGTATAATTCTTACATATATTGCTTTGCGGTTTCAAAGTCACATCAGAGCTTACTGTGTAACACCAATTGTAGTATTACTACAGTTTGATCTTGTATTTCCTTATGAGTCAAAAAATCCAGACATTGATTCACTAAGGCTGTATAAATGGCACAGACACTCCCCAGATTCCTTACCTTACACATCTTGAAATATCTTGTTTAATGCATTGTTCATTCTGTATCATGTCTTTTTCTGTGTAGAGGAAATACTAGTATCACTTCTTAGGGAGAAAGATAGTTCTAAATTAAAAAGGTGAGCTGGTAAGAAGATGTGGCTTCTGAAATACCTCTTGCCAGAATGTTTCAACCCTAGTGAATCAGCATTTCCTGACAGAAAAATTTTATACCACTGTGTGTTAATTTGCTTCTGCTCCTCATCCACTATGTGATAAAAGAACAATTTGTTTAGCTCAAAGTTTTCACAAGAACTGTTTTCATTCCTCCTTTTTGGTTTCTCAGCTGGAGCCCTTGCACAGTGATTAGTGGATTCCTAGTGCATTCACCAATCCAGATAAATTCAGTGCGAACTGTGCTTTAATATAAAAAATTCAATATATTGCTACCATACTTGGAGAAGTCTGCCCAAAAAAGAACGAGACAAACAACAAACTAAATACCCAAATAATATCTTCTTGCCTTTATTATATTACTTAAGGCTTACTTCTTCTGTAAAATGGGGATAATACTCCACTGGAGTTGCAGTTTATGAAAATAAATGAAGCACTCAAACTCTAGGGATGAAGGTTCCGAGAGAAGCAGAATAAAGTTACTAATTCTGTATATGAACTAGCTTCTCTTGCTTAGGCACCAAATTTCCCTGAAGTTTTAGAGGCCAACTGAAGTAGTTCTCCTCAATTAAGTGTTCATGTTCCTTATATCATCAGTAGAAGGAACCTGACTGCACGGAATAGTCAAGAGAGGCACAGGCTAATACCAGGTTTTGATCTTCTGTCTCATTTTTCAGTTGTTTTGTTGGTTTATTTTAATATATTATAGATAGGTTTTTGTGGTATGTAGTATCGCAGTATACAGAAATCATATTAAATCAATGGGACTCTGTCTTCTATTTTACTACTCAATCTTATTACAGAGGTACAGCTGGGGTTTGAATGACTGAAATTGTTAAGGATTTTAATATAATGCATTGCTCTGTACAATAATTTAATTTACCGAACCTGACTTACTTATTTTCTAATTTAGTCTTTCTGTAAAGAACATCTTCTTAACTGAATGGTAAAACCAAGTTATATTGTGTTATCATTCATAAATTATATTTTCTTTTCATGCCTAATTAAATAGAAAGTATCACTAGAATATTGTGAAAAAATTCTTTCTAGCTACTTGTATCTTTTCTCCCTTTCAGTTGTTATTAATGAAAATATTTTTATTATTTTTTTTTTTTTAGGTAATGACTTAATATACCTTTTGGAACATGTACTGACCATGGCATAATTATTTTCTTTCTTGTATCTGTTTGTATAACTGGATCAAACTTTTTTTGGCTTGGAGATTCATTTGTCTCTTAGCTCTTTAACTGTTCCTGTTTATTTATTCTTTCATTTTTACCACTATTTCACTTGTCTTTTCTTGGGGATTTTTTTTTTATTATTATTTTATTGTATTATATTCCTTTCCATTACAATTATTATTTTACTACTACTACTACTATTACTACTACTACTACTATTACTATTATTATTTACTTTATTACACATTACATATTAGCATTGTTTACTTTAGTTAGTAAATCGTTCATATCTCAGCCCACAAGTTTTGCTTGTTTTTCTGACTCTCCTCCCATCCCAAGGGACGGGGGGAGGAGTGAGCGAGCAGCTGTGGGGTGCCTGGTTGCTGGCTGGGGTTAATCCATGAAAACGAGTCAATAACTTACTTAGGAGAGTTTTATAACAGGTTTGTGAAAAGATGGTGGCTAAATGCTGAAGGGAAGTTAATGTACCATAGGCAGGGAGGCAGTCGCCAGGAAATGGTATGACGGAGGTGGCTGTCACATTTCTGAGATCAGTGGGAACGGGCACCCAGCCTTCAAGCCTGTGCGCAAACGTACACAGTGTGGAAAACAAACAGGAGTTAGAGGTCTGTGTGCGTTCAGAGCGTTCAGCCCATTGGGATCACAGAGAAACAGGGTAAGCTGCTCACAAGTGTGCCGAAATGGATCTGTTGAGGCTTTTTAGAAAGTGCAGGCAGAGAAGATGAGGGCTTGTTACGCTCCATGCAGAAGTACAGCTTCAATGCATTTTCCCTTTCCAAAGGGTGTTAATGCAGCTGAGAACCTAGAGACCAGGATCAGAGGAGGGACCAACAAGAATGATATTGCTCTAGGTGTCTGCTAGAGAGCAAGCAAGAAATCAGAGTGGAAGTCTCCTTAAAGAAACCGAAAACACTGTGGTCAGTGGTGGTGCTCTGCTCTTCTTGCTACTCACAAATAAAACCAAGAACTGACTGGGATGGAAAGGCCAAGGGTAAACTTGGCTGCAGTGAGCATGAGGTTTTGCAGTTTTAAATCTTGAGAGAAATGAGTAAGATGAATAGTAGAATTACAGCCTGGGACTTCAGGAGAGCCGATTTCACTTTATTGAAGGATCTGCTTGTCAGCATCCTATGAAAACTTCCTCGAAGGGCAAAGGAGCCGGGAGAGTTGGTTGATCTTCCAGAACCATTTCAAAGCACAAGGGTGTCCGTTCCAACGTGCAAAACGTTGAGCCGGTGTCCAAAAGGCCAGCATGGGTGCAGAGGGAACTCCTGCCTGAGCTCAGACACGAAAAGGGAAGACACAGGAGGCAGAAGCAGGGCTAAGCCACCGAGGAGAAATAGCGTGACGTTGCCTGAGCTTGCAGGGATGGAGTTAGGAAAGCCAAACTTCGACTGGAGCTGGAAGTACTGAGGGGTGTGAAGGGGCTTCTGTAAATACATTGGCAGGAAAAGGAAGGACAGGGAAAAGACGGGCCCGCTGCTGGCTGAGGCGGGCAGCTAGCGGCAAAGGGCAAGGAAAAGGCTGAGGTACTCAGGATCTTCCCGCAGTACTTACTGGTGAGGTTTGCTCTCTGGTCACGGCGCCTACCGACAGAGCCCGTGCAGCGAAGCTTTGCCTGCAGTAGAGGAAGGTGAAGTTAGTGACCATTTAAACAAATTTGGCATACCGAAGTCCACGGTGTGGGGGTGTCCGCATGGGCCACCCGTAGCAAATGACCTGGATAACAACCGTTGACAAGAATGTGAGTGTAAATAACATGTCTGCAGGTTGGATACACAGAAATGTCTGGAGGGTGTTTGCCCCGAACCAGTCACATTGAAGAGGAAGATGACCATCGGCTGGATTCAACAGTAACAGGCTGGAGAAAAGGAGGCTAAAGCAGGGAATCAAAGGCTTGTAAAATGACATGAAATAAACCCTGTTGAGTGTTCAGATGAATACAGTGCATTTTACAATCATTTTTAAGACATTTACAGTGAGAGGCACCATGGACACGGTGTCACATATCCTCTGAGTAAAAACTAATGTTATCAGGCAACGGCTGGATCACTTCAATGGAGGGAGGGACAACTCAGTTTTGATGCTCTTCACATCTTACAACACCAAGGAGGATGCCATTTGGCATTGGTGGTTTAATGATGGAGACACCTGCTCACTTTCAGCGGCTGTGGGTGGATAAAACCCCATAACTCATTCTTCATAGACAGTAACACAGAACAGCCGTCAGACGGTAATGACTTTCAGTCACAACTAACATGGAATTAATTTAAACCAGAAACCTAGTAGTAAAATCCTGTACATTGTCAAGAAGGGATCTCATTAAAGTAGACTAAGGTCATACGAGATGACAGTGGCAAATTCAAGTACAAGAGGCTTCTGTAACAATTAGATGGTGTTGATTAGCATTGAAGAAGAGACCAGAACATTGGCATTTAGCTTGGTTTTAAACAGGAAAAAAAAGTCAGAATTTGACATCTCAGTGTCCTTAATTTGATGAAGTTAGGAACAATATATTCATGTTTTATTAAGGAGTGATATAAATTACTTTTTTAGCGAATACGACAATATACGCAAACTTTTTGCTGGCATAATTATATGGGCTATAAGTACTCATCTTCTGAGAGAAAACAAAAATGAACAGAAATAGGGTAGAGAGAACCTCCCATCACTCTGTATAATATCTTCTATCTTGAGAAATGAGTAAAAGTGCTTTAAAGGAGTGAATTATATGATATTATAATAGATGTTATATCTGTAAAATACAGAGGCCATCTTCAGTTGTTGGAGCAACCTGTAACCCACCTACTAATGTTATATCCACACCAACAAAAGGGAAGTTCAGACTTCCAGGGCTGTCATTCTGAGTTCTTGTTAGAGAAGTAACAAAGGTTAAAAAGTTAGGGTAGGCAATCTAAATATTTCTGAAATTAGTATCTAACACTACTCAGCATAATAATAGAAGAAAGGACAAAAGACTCATGTGGGTAACTAAGAAAGTAATAAAAGATATCAGTGGGGGAAAAAACAACATCACATGACATAAAACAAAATATAAAGAGCACTAAGAGGATTATGAAGTAAAGCCAAATGGTTTATAAAAGCTAAAAGTGGCATGAGAGGATTGCCCAGGAAAAGAATCAAATAATAAAAGATTTTTCATATATAATGTTTTCAACAGGGAAATGTAGTCAGCATGCAAATCATGGGAATCCAGATCTTGATGCCTGGAGAGCCCTCAGAATCTTTTGCAATACAGATGCTCATCCTCCCAGCGGAGTCCATTCTATCAGAGAGAACTCTTCTGTACTTTTGATTTGACTTCCTTTTCCCATGGTGTTAAACATCTCTTGGAGTTCTTATTTCTCATTTTGCTCTTCATAGACTAGTACATAACAATAACTTCAATGCACGAGAAAATTCACAAGCAGGAACAAGTCATGTTATCTCCCCTTAAAATTAAATGAAAATAAAATAAAATAAATCTCCAGTGTCTAGAGCATCCTTCCATTTATGAGGAACATGACAGTACAGTTTCAAGAGATCGCAGGCAAAAAATTGATACCATAAATGTGATAATATATATAATATTGAGAACATAAGTATGAAATGTTCCTCCTGTGATTGCAATCCAGAGCTACAATAAACAACCAAGAGTTGTGACAGTAATCAAAATGTAGACATGCTAATATTATTAGATGAATTATTATGTTATTTTGTATTTATGTCCATCTAGATTTAAGGCACATAAATTTTTATTTGCTTTATTATTTGGTATCTTAACATTAGAGCACCAAAATCATCTCTTTCCCTATCTGTCCTCAGCTTCCTCATCCTGAAAAATTCCAGGAGAATAAGTAAATAAGGCATTACGTTTCTTTGGACCAAGAAGCTGTTTACATTTCAGGGTATCCTTTACGTACACTATTAGGATTTAACTCTAAGTCTTACCTCTTGTATTGATTACATATCTGTAATAATATTGAATCCCTGCCCAATCCAAAAGCGGTAATAAAAATGATAGAATATGGAATAGAAAGAAAAGCAGAACTAAATCACGTAGAAATATTTATACTAACACTTGTTATCTGGATGTTATTGACTTTGCCAGTATTTCTTGGCATCATGCATCATGGGGGTTGACACAGCGGTTTGAAGCAGCTTCAGGGACCAGTTTAGGAAAGTCGTGTCGAGAAGGGAAGGTCGTCTAGAAAATGTGAAGACGATTGTAGGTGACAATGACAAGAATGGGCAAGTAAGCAGTCAAATATGGCTTTGCTGGCACAACAATGCTGGAGTGGGGTAATAGAAAAGTTCTAAAGATCCTTTACATTAGGAACACAAAATTTAAACTTGAAGTGGAGAGGTGACTTCTTCAGAAAGAGATCATTAACATAGTTGCTTTGCCGGAGAGCGCGCCCGTGTGTGCAGGTGCACAAGTGTGTTTGTCCTGGTTAACAGTTTCCCATGACATGGCACAAAGGCAGAGGGCAGTAGGTACGGAGGTCACAAGGATTCCTGCAAGAACTCAGATTTTATAGCCGTTAGTCCAGTTGGCAAGCACTTATCTGTGTAGAATACTGTGATACATATGACCAGTTGGACTGGATTTCACAACTAAAATAAAATGAAATTCTATTAGCAAGACTGGGAACATAGGAATCAGGAGCAAAAGAAAAGTATATTTTATAGCTTTATAACTATCTGGGAATTCTAGTTGTTTAAAAATTCTGGCTATTAATCCTAAATCTATAAACTAATTCCTCCCCTGTGACCTACTGTGAAGATTATTAAATCCATCGGTGTATTGTCAGGACCTTTTATAGTTTCTATTATTCTGTGGTGTATAAGATGTCTGTAAAAAGTGTGAGAGTGTATTTGACAGCAACAGAATCTTGGGCTATTATGCTTTATTACTACACGCTCAATTTCTAAGCTCATTTTCTTCCTGTTTTATTATTTTCCTTTTTTTCCTTTCACCCTTTGTTAGAGACAAAATTCATAGCAGAATGGATTTAAGGGTAGGAAGCAAACTTTGTACTTTGAAGATCCTAAATCTTTAGATATTATTAGATGTAATCTAAAATGTTAAATAGGCAGTCCAGAGTTAAAGTAATCCAAATATGCTAAGGTAAGAAAAAATTAGCAGAAAGGAATTAGATTTTTAACTGCATGTCTTGCCACAAAATTATGATTGGTTAGAATGGAAACAATTTTGTTGGGAAGTTTTGAAACAATATAACTTTATAAGGCTGGAGCATGGCATTAGACATACAGACAGGTATGACACATCAAATATCATCGGCCTTGCAGGCACTCCCTCACAGAGGTGGAAAACATGTTTAGATGATCATTAAGAACGGAACCAGCTTCTGTCTGCTAACATGTGTTTGTCTGCACTATTTTACTATTCTTTAGAAAATTCCTTCAATTAAATATGCAGGTGATTTTTTGTATTTTTCAGGCCTTTTCCTTGCCTTTTGAGAAAAAGTCCTTATTTTTGTTACATTTCTAACTTGTTAGATTATGGTATATACCATATGGTACATGTGGTATACATATCTCACCTTGTCCTGTTTGGATTTCTTTTCTTTTTCTTTTTTTTTTCCCTTGGCACATTTTGTATTGAATGGATATTAAAACTTCTTTAAAATGACGCTTAAAAAAAAAATTCCACTTGTCCTGGAGCATATGATCTTCCTGAATCATGTGATTTTTGCTATTTGTAGTAATCTTTCCTCCTTCTCTTCCCCCCTCTTCTCGTTCCCCACCCTTGCCCTTCTCCCTCCTCCCCTCTCCTGTTTTCGGATGATGCACTGCTTGAGGACCTGTGAGAACACATGAGACAAGTCTCGTTTACTTTAAAAGTATGAAGACGCAATGTGCAAAGTGCAGCTGGCATTCTTGGAGCATGAGACATTCTCTGTAAGGGGTTCCATCTACCCCCTTGACGTATGTGTTTAACACCACCTCTGTGTCAGTGTGATCTAGTCCTTCTCAGAAATACAGCACCTTTATCTCTGCCGCTCTGGTGGGTGATATAAAGCAGATTAAATGACAGTTAGAAGTGAGTTATGGGTTGATTTTTAGTTCTTTTTAAGCAATTTCAGCATTTAGTACTAGGCACCTCTAAAACACTACTAGAAAGCATTATTGTACAGGGATTTTTTTAAATATTGCTCCCCCTTTCTAAATAAGTACAGCACAGTTTCTTACATTTCATTAACTTGACTTTTCCCATGTTGTTTTGATCCACATACAGTAGCATAAAATTGACATTCCAGAAAAACAAATTAACAAACAAGCCAGTTCAACAGATAGCCACCATTAACAGATATCTAATCCTTTACTGGATTAATTACGCTTTCTAAAAGTCTGTGAGCAACTAGTGTACAATTGTCCTCCTATGGCCTCTGCACAATTAAGCAATTTATTTAAGAACACTTGCAAAGTGAGAAACACTAAGTGGAACAATAAAATCCTCTCAAACCCACATTGCAGGTCTTCATGACTCAGGATTTGCTTGCCTCTTCTACGTGTTGAGTTGCTTTAGGGAAGGCACTTGGCATTTAATTTATTTAGGCAAAAGTTCAATTTATATCAGAGAAAGGTCAAGTTTGGTGTTGATAAGAACAGGTACGCATACATCCATAGATACATATCTGTATCTTTATGCATATATACATATCTTTTTAAAGGTCTAAAGAATGGACATTGGAACTGAAATCTTTTCCATGTGTCTGGGGAGGAAAAAAAATTGCCTAAGGCTGAAGTCCTAAACTCATTTGCTACAGTGATTTCTCCAGCAAAGGTAAGATAGAATGATTTGATTTTGATTACAGTGTTTGATCTTTAAAGTGGGACAATATATATGGCAATGAAGTTTACTCCTTTGGAGAATGGGCAAGAAATATGTTCCCCAAAAGAAAATGCAGGAATGGAAAGCTGTTGTTTTTTTTTCTTTTTCCCCAAAAATACATTTTTTGGGAAAACTTTTTGCTGGGTGGTGATCTGTGGATAAAAGTCATATTCCCACTGAAGCCACAGCAGTAAAACTTTCTCAGACTCAGTGCTTATACTGATCGATTAGTTTACATATGACTGCATGCAATTGCTGTAAAGAATTCTGTCCAGTATATTTTGACTGTGAAAATTTCATAGATAATTATTTAAAAAAATGTACAGGCATACAGTGGTTTACATAAAATATCTGTGAGATTTCTTAGGGAATACCCTCTGAGAGTGCACAGCAAGCTAAAGTCTGGAACGTTGACACAAAATATCTCTTTCGAATCAAACTGATCCAATCCCTCCTGAAAATATAGGAATATAGTCTTCCTTACTCTAGGAGATGAAATGAAAGTTCTAAAAATACCCCCAAAACCCAGCTTTAAAGACAACCACAAGTAAAGGATTCTGAAAAAACTAGTGACAGAAGGAAAAAGCCAATCCTTTCTAATTTCTTTTAAACTCAATAATTCCAAAGAGCAGAAAAAAAAATGAAAGAAAATATCTTTTTGTCTGTTTTCTGGTTTACACATGAAATGGCTTGCTACAGTTAATTCAGAGAAGGAAAACATTTGGAGTAAGAAAAATAAAAGACACAATCTTGTTACTTTTTAGATGTCTAGTGTCATAGAGGTAATTTTCTAATAGAAAATCTGCTATATTTAACAAGTAACATAAATATATGTTATATAAGATAAGAGGTATCATAAGTTAAATTTTATTTGGCAGAACTTCCACTAGTATTCCTGTAATTCTACAACTCTCTCCATATTCATTTAATTCACTACTGATGTTAGTAGCATGATGCATGACAGTAAGATTAATGTGATCTGACCTCTGTAAGATGGAAGACTAAGAAAAACTTAATTCAGAGGGAATACTGGAAGAGGTCACTATAGATATCACCCATTATTTTCCTGCTAGTCTTCATAGAGGCTGTAGGAAAATAAATTACATTTTATTTACAGTATCAAAGCCTGCAGATATATAAGCAGCATCATTGCTCTGTTTGCTGCTGCTGCAGCAAATTTAGCCATATATTCTCTACCAGTGCCTCATTATTTGTCGTTTTTGAAGGAAAAAATGTATATTACAACCTAATTCAGTCCTTAGCAGAGATGACTAACTCAGGACCCTGAGCAAGACTCAGGTGTTGTTCATAAATTGGATATGGGGATGCTGTTGCTTTGGATTAGGGAGTAAATAATTTATAACAAATAATTTGAGAGATGCTGACAGCCAATTACAATATTGTTGGATTTGTTTTTCTAAAGTAATTAACAATCATTTTCATGTTCTGTAGCTGCTTTGGAAGTGGTTGATTAAAATTTTTCAATATTTATATTTTGAATTCGGTTGGTTATTTATTATTAAATAGATTGGCAACATATTATTTCTGAATCCTCACAGAATGGTGTAAATAGTTTGGAAACAAAAGTGGAGAAAGGCAGTGCTGGGGCTGGGAAGGGTTTAAGATTGTTGAGAAAAACTTTGCAGAGGTGAGAACTCAGAAAAAGGCCCAGGCGAAAAGCATTATGCTCTTCTATAGCTACCTTTTCCTCATTAAAATCTCCCTTAAAGATTCACTGCTCCTGTGATACACACAAACCTAGATTTTTCTATTTATGAAATATAAAACCTGAGGGCTTTAGTGCGTATTGTCTTTTCTGCATCTACTGCTTTTCTTTGCAAGCTCTTTGGGAAAGGTGTTCTTTGTGTCTTTTACAAGATAGTGCATGCTATTGGTCACGATCAGAAATAAAAACAAAAGATTTGATATACACACTATGATATTCAAGATTTCCTTCCAATTATAATCACACTCTATAAACTGAAAGTGAAAGGTACCAGAGGACTTCGGTTTGCTCAAGTACTGTAGCTCCTGGTTTTCAACTGTTCTGCTTGCCAGTGTATTTAATGGCTGAGAATTAGTGACAAGTTGCCATGGAGGAGATAGGTAAGTATCTAAAATAGGATTTCACAACCCCGCTGGCTGCCTCAGTCAAAGAGCAGAAAATGAAAAGGAGCAGACAGGGCATATGTTCCACCCCTTTTCATTCCCAAGCATCTAAATCTAGGCCAGCTGGAGATTTCTGCCTCCACTCAGCTGTGAGGCATCTCAACTATAAAGTCAGATAAAACGAGAATGCAAGCCGAGCTTTTTAATGTCCCAGATAGGTTTTAATTGAAGAGGTCTTGACAAATGCATGAAAATGTAATCAAAATATGTGGCCATGTCTTCAACTGACTTTGGACGAGGCTCAGTCAAGGTATGGTCTTAGAAGACGTGCCGTGGACGGCACACCCGTACTTAGATACCTGCTGGGGTACCTCGAACAAGGGCTTTTAATAGCGTAGGGGTGAGAGGAGCTGGATCCGTCGCCATCGTAACTTAAGATAGAAGGAGGGAAAAGCACTGCTGTATGGCTTTCGTTCATGTAATAGTTTTAAGAAAGGCCACTGAACCGCATGGTACTACTGGCGGGACTAGAATCACCTCATTAAATCTGCAAATGGAGATTCAGCACTATCAGAAACTTCGATGGCTAAAAAATCAAAGCAACTACAGGGGAGAAGCTATAACTTCACTGTACATATAAGCAGTTCTGAGGATTTTGGTGTTGTGTATATCTAAGTTCTTCTATCCATTTAGCTTTGAATTTTTAGTTAAGAAAGTATATAATGGCCTAGAATGACAGTATAGAACACATATAATTATTTTGTGAAATATGTTTTATTTCCTCTTATTTTCTTCCTCAAGCATTGGAACAGGCTGCCGAGGGAAGCAGTTGAGTCACCAGTCCTAGACGTATTTAAAAGACATGTAGACCTGGCACTTAAGGACATGGTTAGCGGTGGACTTGGCAGTGCTAGGTTAACGGTTGGACTCGATGATCTTAAAGGTCTTTTCCAACCTAAATGATTCTGTGATTCTATGATTCTATTCTTTGGATATTTCTTCTTTATACACAGTGTAGACTGCTATCTGTTGTTTTCTGGAAAATGGAAGATACATAGATGAAGCACTATGATATCTTCCCCTTCATTCAGATCATTATATTGCTTGCAATCACTGTGTTTGGTTTTAATTATTACAATTCAGGATCACAGATGTTTATGTGTAGGTATTTCATCTGAATGCAATAAACATTTCACTGGTAGAACAGAAAGCAATCGTTGTTCTAGGCAGCATTTCAGATAGTCTGAGTCATCTATTTGCAAGCCACCATATGTGTTTCACTCACATGGTTCTGAAAAAAAAAAAGGAATATATTTTTAATTCTAAATGAGATCTTCATTTTTAACAAACACTATCCTGATGCATCTATATGTGTTAAAAATGTGAGTGTACCGGTATCATACCCTATCACTTTGGCCTTACCACCTTCCTTGTTTGCAACCGTTATATCTTTTTTTCCCACTACATCAATAATAACTAATTATCACTTTTAGCCAAATTTTGGATTATCTTCACTGTACTCTACATTTATTAGTTCCTTTTGATGGATAAATTCCACTGTACTGTAAGACTTGACAGCTTTCTACATTGTCAACCTGTCAAATATATAGCAAGTAACAGGTTTTTTTCTGCCTGCTATATTTCTGAATGACAGGGGGTGGAAATCAAACACACCTTGGCCTTAATATCTGCACAGAAAAAACACATCTAAATATACAATTTTCTGTGACATCTAGTTATAGGAGTCATAATGACTCAATATTTGCTCTAATAATAATTGGATTACCTTGTGGTTATATATTTCTAATATCAGTTTTTGTGCTGCAAAATAGAAAGTTAATATTTTTTCATTTTGCAGCCTGTGTGAAAACAAGACTTCCCATTATAATTATACATTAATGTATTCTCTTCTTTTTAATCTCCATTGGTGCTGAGGGCAGGAGAAGAATGCATTAGGGAGAAGAGAGAAAGGGATCAGGATCACCTTTTTTGCAGTAATGAGGCTTAGATCAGCTTGTGTCTGGGCTTGAAGTGGTATTTCTTTATTCTGCCTATGGACTTGATATCACTTGCAGATGTATGTAGTATCATAACTGGAAATTTTTTCTTTTTCTTTTTTTTTTTTTTTTTTTTTTAAGTTATAGTCCCCTAAAATTCTGTCAATAGGATATGGAACATGCTGTCTCCTAAGACAACTGAAATAAGCTTTTTTTTTTTTTTTTTTTTCTGAAACCACTGGTAAATCTTTCTGTTTCCAAATTTGTTCTGATTGACCTGTGAGTGTAGCTGATCAGAGACTCAGATGTGTCTCTTTTATTCATCTGAGCAAAGTGCACTTAAGAGCTTCTGTTGAAGTCAACAGAAAGGTATGTTCTAATAACAAGAGCTCATACACGGAAAGAACGAAGTTGAACATAAATTTATGTTCAGAATTAGAACTGATATGTTCAGCTGGCATTGGAGTTTGGTAAAGAGAGTATAAATTGGTATTTCTCATCTTTTTCTGTTGTTTCATTTTTAAGAACCTTGGCTTTCTGGAAAGGATATTTGTCAGCAAGCAATTTCTATTTTTACTTCAGTTTGATTGTGAAGTATGTCTTATTCCATCCACCTTCTCAAGGGCAATATGATTAAAGCAGGCCCTAGCTGAATGTGATTTTTAAAATTGTTTTCAGAACCAAATTCTGGCTCCACCAAAATGACTGTAAGTTTCAAAGATATCCACAACAGATATTAAGTAGGTATTAATTAAGTCATATGTAATGAGATAATGTCTTTTGTTATGTTCAGCATAGTATAAAATATGTTAAGTTGTATGATTTTTCAGAATGTTTTGGGAAGTCAATTTAAAAAAAAAAATTGGATCTGAAGCTGGGAGTCTGTTTTATTTCTAACTTCATTAGCAGATTGATTACAATTTTTCAAATTTGTACTTAGCTTGTCACTGTCCTTCATGTACCAGGATCTGGAAGTATTGCCCTCATCCTCACTGGCTTCCTATATATTTTAGAATTTATTAGGGAATGTCCTTTCTGATGCTTAAGTTGCTCCGAGGATGTAGGCAATTTGACAGTGACGGGCAGAGTATGAAAACTCATCAATAGAACTTATTTCTTCTCTGGGCTCTTCACGCCATCGTGTGTTTTGGGAAATGTCAAAATTTGTTTTTCACATCATTTTTTAAAAATTTGATTAAGAAGATTGAGAATTGTAGACACTTCTATCGAGCTTAATTCTCCTGCCAATGAAAGTTAGACAAAATGTTTCTTATGTGTTATGCTATAGTTTTTAGCAGAGATTCTCAGATCACCTCTCAACAGTTAAATGAATGCTTTAACAATCAAGAGAAATTTCAAGAGCAATACTAACATTGGTTTTACACAACTGTATGTAAACCACTGGTTGCTATAATATATAGTTGACAAAATCGTAACCGCAATGAGCCATAGTATAACACATCGCGTTAAACTGCTCAGAATTGCCTGCATCCTTGTATGCTGAAGAAGCTTCTCAGATTCCCTTTGTGGCCTTCCAACACTCCTTTTCATCACGATGCTGTTGATATAACTATTTGATGAAGTGCTTTGAATTCCAAATGAGCAGATGTTAGCTCTATAGAAGTTATGTTATCCTCCTTGGTGGTTGGGCACATAAGTTCTAAGGGGAGGGATTGTTCAATAAATAATTAATAACAAGAAGCTTTCCTAGGTAGATGAGAGACAGATCCTATTTAAAGTGATTTTGTCTCAGTGGTTGAACTGTCTAACTCCAGGGTTATTTTATCTCAAACTTGTATTAGTTCTGCTTCAATTAGCATTTTAGTCCCCAGCGAGGCATTGCTGATTAATTAGTTATTGTTCAGTAACTTCATCTTCTGGCCCTGACTCCAGCCACTCAGTCTAGTGTGTATTGATCAGCCTCTAGATCTGTGGCCTGTTCTTTTTAAGGTTGCTTAAAGACTGATTGGCCTGAGTGAACCAGATATTGACCTTGGCCTCGATTCAGTAACATATTTAAGCACACGTCTACATCTAAGAAGGAGAATAGTGCAATAAATTCAATGAAACAATTTCTTCCTGCTTAAAGTTAGGCAGGTACTTAAAAACTACATTGCAGTCAGAGCTTTGGCTGGTTGTCTTGATGGTCAAGTGTCCTAGAAGGTTAGAAATGTAGGAACACTGAAACTTGGACATTTTTTTCAACCCATCTTATCTGTCTCAAACACCGAGTCATATCAGACGCCTCTTTTGTACATAAGAATGTACAAAAATCTTTGCCATGGATAAATCACTTGTAGGAGATGGTTCTTTCTAAAAATCTGACATCTGATACTTTGTGAAGACCTCAAAACAAAATGGTTTCAAACCACCCTGGATATTCCCTGCATTCACAAAAAGATTATTTTTAAAAATGTTTGGTGATGGTGTAACAGGTTTGGTGGGTTAACTAGGCATTGTATGAACATGGAAGGTTGTCTGATCGCTTTATAACCTTTATCTTTCACAGATGTTCCCAAGGTTTCTTGTAAAGAAAAGTATGTATATATAGCACTGCCAGTAAAATGCTTTTTGTTTGAGTGGGACAGTGTAGGGAATGACGAGTTAGGGTCAGTAACCTCTGTTGTCCTCATATAAAAGAGCTCACTGTAACTGAAACACTCTATGCAAATTTAGGATGCTACAGAAAACTGATCTTGTAATTTCATAAATGGTCATTCTTAATGTTTGACGTTTTCTGCTTTTTATGTGCTGAACAGACATCCTAAACTAACTTTTGTATAACTGCTTGATTTGCATTTTTGTTCAAATTGTATGATAACAGTTTCAGTTTTATAGCTAACGGGCATTATAACGGTTAAGAAAGAGCATAGAATCCAAAGATAACAGAAGTTTAGGAAATGTCGAAGTATTGCTTTGACTATGCTCATGATCTTTAATACATTTTTATTAAAAGCTAGTTAAAAATCTTTTCCTTTACCTCCGTGATGTTATAACTCAAATTTTAAACCTTGGTCATGACTTGAGATAAAGAAGAAACGAAGTTTTGATCCCAGGCAGAGTAGGCCTCCTGTAATTTGGCATCATGAACTACGTAGGGCCCATCCAATCCAACTACGGCAATGTAATTGAGGCGTCTCAGTTAGGAATCAGAGCGGTGCTGACTCCTCATCTAAACAACGCATTTATAGAACGCAATGAAGAGGTGTTCTGAGAGGGTGGCAGAAATTCAGGGGAACGTGATTTCTCTATATGCCTACCTTTCTCCATCCACTCCCTTTGACCGTCAGAAACATCTCTTTTGTGTGCGTTTGCGTAAATGGCTACTGCAGCGTATCTGCAGCTTTGGAGAGAAAAATTATTGCCAAAGCCCAGAAGGCTGAAGTGAGGAAACCTATGTGCTGAGAAAGCAGTGTGTAAAAGTTTCCATAGGATTTATAAGCTCAGGAGAGCTGCTGAGCCGGCAGGAATGGGTGGTCCCAGGAGACCAAGAGCCTGCCCACCACCCAGTGGGTGCACTGGTGGCAGGTCGTGTCACTGGGCCAAGGAGCCAGGGGCTGCTGAGTGCGGATGAAGCCTGTAGGGTTATAAACAGACGTGGTGAAACAGACCTCTGAGGGACTTCATAAACACCTGTAGGGAAGACACTGGTGTGCCAGTGACGCTTTGTTCTGGAGTCTGCTGTCGGAAATGGACTCCAAACTGGGACCTGGACTGGTAACTGTGTGTGAATGCCTGTGTGAACAAAGACTGGGTGAGTGAGTAAGTGTGTTTTGTTATTAATCATGTTATTAATAACAAAAGCTTGTTTCTACTGATAATAACAACATAGTGTTAAAGCTTTCAAGATTTGCTATGAAATATTGATTGGGATCTGTGTCAGCCCTCTGACTCAGAGAAGAGAAAATGTACAGAATAGAAGTTTTCCCAGCTTCAACATCTTAGTTAAATATCTACATTTAGTAGAAAGAATTTGGGCCTCACTACCTAGGAAACAAACATCCTGGAAGAAAGGTTGCCTTCCTTTGGTACTGCAGTAAGTAGGTAAAATTTAATCAGCTACAGAAGAAAGTGAAAAGAATTCTGCAGTAGATAGGTGGAGGACAATCTGTCATCCGCATTTTTCTGATCTCTATAGTCCTTATTAATTTTAGAAATTCCCTTGCACCTTGAAGTGTTAGTGGAATCAAAAAAATGTGTAAGTTTTTCTTAATTGGGATAGTGTTTAACACTGAGCATCTGTGCTATCCATCTAAAAGTCCAACTTAGCTTGAGTATTCTCTAGCAAAATGTGTTGTTTATAAGAGAAATCAAATGAAACCATGCTCTTCAAAGAAACTTTGATTATATGTTCATCAAAACAGGTTTTTCATAATCAAGAACATTTGGGAATCAAGCCTAAAGAGAGTAATTCATGTAAGAATTTTTTTTTTTTACCTGTGAAGTGGAAAATCTAGTAGGAATCATAGAAAATAAGAAAGGAAATCTCAAAAAAGATTTACTTAAAAGGATCCTTAGGGATAGTTAGGAGACCCTGTAAACAGATGGAGTGTTGTTTTTGCATCCTATTGGATTATTTTAAGTCATTAAAACACCCCATACCTGAAGATTATAGGAGAATCATTTAAATATTTTTTTTCCGCAGATATTTGTTTTAATTTTCTCATTGTCAATATGGAACAAATTGTATCAGAGACACCCACAGCATAGGACACCCACAGCGTATTAAAAAAATAAAATTTAAATTTGGGGTGTGATAGAACATTTGGCTTCACAATTTAAGTCAATAATACTGTACTACATATAATAGTTTTCCCAATTCCAGACAATGCAAATGTTGTAGGACTTTTTCATTTTACTGTGGGTTTTGTTTTTTTTTTTTTTTCTGTTAAGTAATCATAGTTGAAAACTTGACCAGCAATGAAGAATGTTAAGAGCATCTTTACGATTGCTGTAAGGAAGCCAAGAAACATCACGATAAATAAAAATCATACTGATTTAAATCAGTGACACTCAACCTTGAACTCCTGCGAGTCACTCTGGCATAAAGCAGAGCCACCAGGAGCCACAATATATGTTTTACTAGTCTACTATACAAAAACGCATGTAAAAATTCATTATAAAATAAAGGTTAAGACATTCATCCATTGAATTACATATAATTTGCTGTACTAACAGGATTATTTATGACAGGTTCAAAGTGGTTTCTTACATTATAAATCAGAAGTGAAATTCTACAGTGCTATTAGATGAGGGTGGTTAGTTGTATGGCTGGACAAGCAATTGACTGAGTGCAGGGTTTTTCCCTTCTGATTCAGTGAGAGCTGAAAATATATCTTCAGTCTGCAGAAGTGTCTGCAGGTAGAAATATTAAAATGGGGATTTGGAGACTTCCTTGTATTGAGAAGCAGGTTTCTGCAAGCCTGGTGGTCAGATTCTTTAGTGCTATAAACTGTATTTTGGAGGGAATCATCATCCGAGAAAGTTAGGGTGTAGTCTTGTAGGGTTTAGCATTGTGGACACTGCTAAGTTTTTGAATATTTTTTTACATTGTTCTGTGATTTGATTACTTCCTGGAGAGCAACAACAACCCTCCAAAAATCTGGATCTTTACCCACATGAGTTCTTGAGACCGTAGTGACTTAGAAGCTCCCCAAAAGGTACAAAGGAAACATTTCTGACTACCTTTGCTTGAACTTTCATAAATAAAAGGCAGGGTAAGCCTATAGATCGAAAAAAATATTCAGAAGAGTATCCAAGTTTCCTCTTCCATTGTAAAACATCCATATAAGTTCATGAATATCCCAGCAGCTGACATTGCCCTACTAAAATAATAGGCATAGATTTTCTGGCTTTAGCTGCTTTCTCGTTCACCAGAAAGGTAATGACATCGCAATTATATGTCAGTCCATACTGATGCTGAAGCAAACACTGAAATGTTAAGAATGATAAGAAGGAAGAAAAGGTATCCCTATCATGAGTTAACAACAGTGCAAATGAGAAACCACAAAATGACTTCTGGGCATGGTCTTCCCCCAATCTGAACCCTTCATAGATAGGTGGATTCGCTACTTGCTTCTGCTCCTGTCCACTGGTACATCTGCTCCTCACCATAAGGTGAGATCCGGTAAAGGAGATCCGCTCCAGTGACCTGAATGTCAAATTCTTTGATTTACAGGGGTTAACCTCATGTCTGTGTTTATGAAATTTCCTTCAGAATTTTTCGTGTCAGTTGCAATTTCTGCACCTTCCTGTGCCTGAGAAAAGTTTTCTTTCCAGGATCATGGGTGTTCTTGGAAAAAACATAAAGAAATTAATAAACAAAAAACACCATAACAACTGAAACTTGAGTTCAAGCTATTTCACTTTCAGATTTTCTTATTTTTAGTAGCTATTGTTAAGATACTGAGTGATTCATGCTTTATTTTCTTACTCTTCAGCAGCATATTGTTTATATAAGCTGAGTATGTTTCACATTTTAAGAAGAGAATTTTAATAATTTGAACGTTAGCCTGTTAACAAATTATGAAATAATGCAGTTTCTGCACTTTCAATTATTTCTCATATATTTGCTGAATTTTCTTTTCCTAAACTATTCATATTACAGCGTTATTAATGCCTTAGGAAATGCACGTGCCTGTGAATATTGTAAAGTAGCCCCTGGAAGTAATATTGTTATGTCCTCACATCACAGAATCAGTTTGTTAATTATTTAAAAAATTTGCTATTAAGCCAATAATCTCTATCTGATCCAACAAACACCTTTGTAAAATAGCTAATTAAAAAAAATCGTCAAGATGCCTGATAGAACCAAGTGTTTTCATCTTTGCTCTTATAAACATTAGCTATGTATTGCTTTGTCATTTGAGTTCTAAACTACAGACTTAGTTATTACTTCCTTTGCAGACTGCTGTCCCTATGCAGATCTGGATAGGTGAAATAGGCATGTGTGAAGGACTCAAGACACACACAAAAATGTAGCTATAGAAAGTGAACTGGGGTTGGAGTAAGTCACTCAAGTGCAAAACATAAGATTTTAAACTCCTGCTTTTTTTTTTTTTTTGTCTCTAATTAAGAAGGCACTTAAAGTAGGTTTCATCACACAATGCAAGTATAGCTTCAATATGACATGTGAGGTACTCTCCTTAAGTTTCTTTTATAGTCAACTAAAAATCCGCAGGTGCTTCTAGACTAAGAATAACATGAACTATATTAGATGTGTACCTGAGGCTACAATGAATAGTGCTTTAAAACTGTTTATTTCCTTCTACTGAATATAAAAGGAGTCTACATACAAGTCTGATTAATTCAGCTGTATAAATCTTCACAATAGCTTTCTGAAGAAAAGTGAGATAAATACTGGGGTTTTTTTGGGGTTTTTTTTTACATTAGAGGTGGCTAAAAGTCCATTTCTGGAAACAACAGGAGTGTCTCAGCTTTTCAGCTTTGTGTTAACTTTCTTAGTTCTTGTTTGTAGAAAGACCTCGTTCACATTCATACCTTAAATATTTCTGGACTTCATTTTTACCATATCTTATGATCATGTTTTCAAGTTTAGGTACTACGCATATTGCATCTCCGACATTCCTGCAAGAGATAAATTTAGACCAAAAGGAAGTAATTCTACCTTCTTTGTCCCAGCTAGGGATATAGCTCAAATTGCTGCATCCATTGCCTGGGAATAGGATTAATCTCCTTTGTCTTAAGGAAGTTCAAAATTCTATCATTATAGACACCATCTTAAATACTTACCACACATTGGAGTGGAGACAATGTGCCATAAAGAAAATTCCAGCTGCTGTGCAAACAATGAATTGAGATCTACCAGATAAGAGAGAAAACAATGTATTATTTTATGTATAACCATTATAGTTAAGGCAACCATTTATGAGGGTGGGCTGAAGTATCTTTTCATTTTATTCCTGAAATTCATCATGTAAAATTCAACTGCAATGCCTCGAGCAAGAACAGACACTCAAAATTCTTCCTTCATAAGTGGATACTCTAACCTGTAGTCATATTCAATTCCTTCAACCACGTTGTCCCTCCTTCATGACATTTTTTTTTTTTTAAGTGCAAGAGTCATCGTGGGTACATTGAGGATAACTGTGCCCCATGGTATTTTACAGCATGTGGGCTGCAGTTGTTTTGAAGGAGACTGAAGAATTTGCATCAATGTCAAAAAGAGGCAGTAAATTGGTTCTCTCTCATGGACTCGTCTCAGCCGTGATAAACCTTGACTGTTGGAGGAAAGATGGTGTATGATGTAGCCATTTAAGAAAAGAAAGATATTGATGCTTGGTCTTTGAATGTGAGCGATTACACTCCAACTTCAGGAGATGATTCAAGACCATGAATCCCCAGAGAATGCAAGCCCTTTCAGATATCTTGCCTAAAGGCAGCTGATCCCCAGAAATCCACCCTTACTCTAGGTGTGTGTAGTGGTTTTGGTTCTAGGACTTCCTTGGCAACCAGGGTACAACCAAGGAAATGGTCATGTTCCCAGTAT
>JANXJC010000013.1:2669705-2684649 GCA_027564655.1 Leptodon cayanensis
TGTATTCTAACAATAAACTGGCTTTCACCTGATCATATTGATCGTGAGGTGGGTCCGTGACTTCCGCGTCAACACTTTACTTCAGTATTTATTAAATATCCACAGTTGTCATGTGTACTAAGAGTTTTGTAGCAGAACGTTCCTTCCTTTATAATTAAGGAAAGACCCCTGGTGGACTGATAACGTTGAAAAATTATTTTAACAAATAATGTGAGCAACACATCAGCTAAAACTGATTAAGAATGAATTTTATCTTTCTCTTTATTTTTAGCTAGGTCTTCTTCCTTGAGATGTTGTTAGAAATTCGTCATATGCGTCAGTAAAATGATTTGGACCTCACCACATCAAATGGGCTTTCTAATGCTTTTATATTTTACTGTCTATCTGACCTTAAGATATTTTTATATTCTCCATTTGTATTTTCTTTGTTTTTCCCTCCAGCAACAGAAATTTACTTTTTGTTTGTCTTTTCCAGTTGTTTTTTTTCCACTTCATGCATTAAGACACTTGCAGCTACATTGGCCATATTTTGTCCCCCATTCTCTATTTCTGAGCACTCCAGCCTATTGCATCCTAATTATAGTGTCTTTTAGAATTCCCTGGCTGGGGCATTAGTTCAGTACTAACTCACATAGAAGAGTATCTCCCACTGAGTCAGTAGCACTAAAAAACTTGCTGTAACACTGAAGTGTTCCTTGGAGGTCTCCAACTCTACTATTAATTCAACCTGAATCTGCTTAGCTTGTTAGGTCTGACAGGATTACAATCCGTGGTGGTGTGACTGCCTGAAAGCATAGAAGACTGTAGGCGATTTGACAGTGTTCTGTAATACAATAGTCTTCTAGTGGATGAATGAAAGAATGATCAGTCTAACAGGGATCAACTGAAAATACCCAATACAAATATAGAACTTAATAAAAATGTTTACAGTAATATTTTCTTCTTAAGTTGTGGAATGATATTAAAAATATCTGTTAAAATATATTTAATGTGTAAATATCAATGTAATTGAAACTTTATAAGGAAAATGGTTTATTAATTTCTTACAGAGTGCATACCTAAATACGTAGATTTCAAATGACAAGGAATGAGGAAGTCTTGCAAAACAGAGAATTCGTATTACATCTATAACCTCTGAAGTCATGTAAATTCTTTTAAAAATAACAACATTTACTAATGCACCTAAATTAAGTAGTCATTCTCAAGAATAGTAAGAATCACTACAAACTGAATCTGAATAATCTTGATAATCTAGCTCTAAATTTACATAGCCTAAAAGATATTTTCCTTGCCATTTTGCTAAATTGAGCACTTAAAGCACTCTTCAAGACCATGGATAGTCTTGGTGATTTCTGTACACTGAAAGACTATTGATAAAAGGTTGCAGAAAACCCTAATGGTCTTTCAGAAAACCTTAAGGATCATTGAGTGTAATAATGTATGAAGAAAAAAGGAAAAATAGTAGCAACAGTAGTAGTCTTGGTTGTGGTAGGTCTTGCTGGAATGAGAAAGGTAACTTGGCACCCCGTGAACTAAGCTGTGCTAATTGTATTTGGTAATGTTTATAACAGATTAATGATTACAGTAACAGCAAGGGGCCACAGTTCCGGAGAAGGACTCCTTCTCTGTTAAGTCTGTTAAGCGTGACAGAAACTGAATTCACCAGTATTTTGCAGAATTTATTCCCTGAACTCAAGCTTCTTGGCTATTTTGGGATTTATGATCACTTTTCTCAAGTATATGACAAAATACTTGAGCTGCCTGTGGAGCTCCAGTTACCATTTAAAATATAGCATATGAGTTGATGTACCTTACAAAACTTTGAAATCCAGTCTTTCTTCTCATCTGTAGTTGTAAAGTTATAATGCTTACCTCTTCTAACAGCACTTTTTATCAGAAAATACCAAGGTGTGTAACAGAGGAAGCCAGTGTTAGTTCTTTAAATAATTGTTGTACAAAACATGTTCCTGAATTTATGGGCAAATGAAAGCTGCCTTTATGTCTACTTTTTCTCCCACAGTAGGGGTAACAGTCACTGCTTTGCAACATTGACACATTGGTTATAGGTTCTGTACGGTCTTTTTATATTGGTTTTTCTTTTTATGAGTTTGAATATCCATCAAGGAACTCCAGGTAATGCCACTCAATTGTTGAAGAGACTCTTTTACTGCTCTGACCGCAGCTACTTTCTAGCAACGGCACAGTGTAAACCTTAATTTATCTGATATTATAGCGGCCTCATACTCCTTGATTTCATTGTAATGAATAAAGGTACTATACCTCTACGGTCTTCAAGTAATTATTTCTGCTGTAAAAGAGAATGTGTGATTATCCCACTCCTTCATTCCTATTTTCTGCTTAGTTAACGGGTTAAAGATTTAAGCACCAAAAGTGTCATGTGGAACAAGACAAACACTATAAAGTGGGCTTTCTTCTATACAGAGCAACAACGTATTCATTTTCTTAAATTGCTTATCCTCTGTTTTTTTGTTTTCATAGTAAATTTTACTTCTGTAAAGACCAAAAAAAATTGCTATGCATGCCTAACAAAATGTACTAGTTAAAAGGTTTTACTCCATGTTTGCTCAAGTTTCATATCACATATTTTTCTGTAGGTATGAATTTTTTAATGTTTTTTGGTGGTTTGCCCTTCTTCTTACTTCTGCATTTTAAAATATGTGTGGTGGTGTCATAGCATAAACAAAGCTGTAGTGTTAAAGGAAGATAAGAGTAATGAGGTTGTTTTTGAAGTCTTGTACATACATGTATGTCCTGTTCTCTTTTAGAAAAATTGTTATTGCTTTGATAATATTCTAGCAGGTTGCCTGAAATAAAAAGGAGTTAAAAGTCTTTTCCTGAATGTTGTTCAGCTGTATCACTGTTTTGTTGGAGGGAAGACTGAGGAAAAAGACATATTTTAGAAGAAGGTGTAAAGCTAAAGTTTTGTCAAAATGTGCACAAAAATATATTTTTCAAGGACCTCATTGAGTTAGGAAGTTATATGCTTGTACAGAAATTATCATATAAAATTATGATGACTACACAGACTATGTAAAGAAAAGGATTAGATCTCTTTTATATAAAAATGTGTATGTTAAAACTATCTTCCAATTTATCCCTGTCAATGAAAAATTTCCATTACTAGCCAAATGACAGCCAACACATACTCTTCCTGATAGTCCTCAGCAAGAAAGTTAGATCTCTTTTGTGGTGTGATGCTGAGTTCCTCTTTCTCTAATGTAAATACATGGAGTTGGCATCCCCTAGTCGGGGAGAGTAATTTCTCTCTGGTGTTATATCTCCGAGTAATTTTCCAAATAATTTGCTTCCATACTGTATACGTTAGAATCAAATGTGTTAGAGAATAAGCTAATTTTTTATTTACATTATGCTAAAGTGAAGCAGAAGAGGGTGGAAGTAAGACTTGTTTTTCTAAGCCAGAACATTCAAAGTCAAATTTCCATGTTATCCTTAATCTGACATCCATTTCTGAGGTGGTTTTAAGGTCATTTGCATGCTAATTAAGTGCTTGTGGGTGTTGCTAAGGATTTACATTTCTGCATTGCTGGCTACAGCAGCAAATAGCTGCAGGCTATCTGGAACTACATGCAAATAGTTGATGGGACCACTGCTTGAAAAATCTAGCCCTTCCAGCAAAGGCCAATGAAACAAACCAAAATAAAGTCATAACATAACACTCATTAGCATAATATACTTTTAGACTCTAGCAGAACAGGAATCAGTAGCCTCACAGACCTTCTCTTCTGTATGTCCACGTGAGATCTTAATAGGTCCTAATAGCTCCGGTCTGACCTAATAGCTCCAAAGCAGGGGCAGAAATCATTATTAATCTCCTTTTTTTTTTTATTATTTTTTTTTTTTATTTTATCTCCACAATTAATACTACAGATCACACAGGGAAGGTTGCTAGTAACTATCTGTTGGGTACCAGCTCATTGTAGAAGGAGCTATAGCCTGAAATGAGCACTTCCACGTAAGAAGGAATGGCAGCATTAGAGGTTCCAGAACAGGGATTACAACTATGCAGCAAATAGTGTGGGAAGCTGCTCATTTGCCCAACAGGTAGTGCTGATTTAAGCACCTATTGCTATCTGGTTTTTTGGAAAGTATCTCAAAGTATCAGGATGCCACTACTTAAGACCACAACCTTGAGCAACTCTTTCGAGTTAAGCTTTGCTACCAAAAGCTAGTGAAGTTAGTTGCAAATTTTAAAAGATTATTCTCATAAGAGGATTTTTTTCTCCTTTCTTTATAGAATTGCACAATGGTTGTAGAACTGAGAGACAAGAAAAAGGAGCAAAATTTATTATCTGCTTATAAATTTCCAAAGGTCTTTTGCTCCTTAAGAAATGTTCTTTTGCAAACCCCATACTCTCTGGAGTTCAGTGTGTCGTTTTCTAACCCTGGAAACACATACTAGCACAGTCCCAGTAGATGGATTTTAGTGAAAAAATATGCGCTAGAAAAACCAGTAAACACATTTTCTTCTTAGTTCACTTTCTTTTGGTATTAAGTTTTACTGAGCAACTAGGTCTTTGTCTATTGTAAGAAAGAGTGCATTTAGTATTAACAGATAATTCTTCAGAAAAAATGTTTTCTGTGAACATGAGTCAGTGTCAATGATTAGTGAAAGCTGGATTCCATCAGTATATTTTGAACAGGCGTACTGGATTTCACTGCACATGATTTTCGTTTTTTTGCTTTTTTTTTTTTTTTTTGCATAATATGCTGCTGTAGGATTTTTACATTATTGTTAAATACTTCCTTCAGCCTTAATTTTTTTTTCCTTCTCTCCTCTTTATAAAAGATTTGTTCTTTAGTCTTGAGAATGTTAACATTTGTACAGGAATGGAGCTATTTTGTAGAGTCTAACAGTGCAAAACAAATGTAAAATGAAGCACCAATTATAAGATAGGAATGTGTATTAGCTGCATGCCTATGTGTGACAGGTTGTAATTAACGCTGCCATGTTGATACATACAGTGTGACAGTGTATTATGCAAATCTGACTGACAGCCACAGTATGGTCAAGCTGAAACTTCTGGATGCCCACAGGGACAAACTGTCAGTCACAGCAGACAGGTGTCAAAGTTGGAGAGAGCACTGGACAAGCCACCAAGACAAGTTGGTTTCTCTGTGGCACGTGTACGTCAAGGCAAATGCAGGCATGTTTTCCATGGAGTAGTGTGAGGATATAAGAAATACTGCCATGGGATAAAACCATGAGTGTGTTTGGGACTGATGAACATTACTGTTGCTTGCATACCAGCTGGACGGCAAAATTGGAGGAAAGGCAATAAAAACTGGATCAAATATGTGGTGAGTACTGGTACATACCATAATGTGTGCTGTAGACTGTGTGGCTTTCCATCTTCCACTAGATTAATTCTACACATTGTGGCCTACATGGTTTTTGTTGTTTTTTTTTTTTTTTTAAATGAGCCTTCCAATTTTAATCTTTTATTAACTTCTACACTGCAGAGCTTGGGCAGCATATTTTTATTAAAAACACTGATCATGTATTCATGCTTTGTTAGTTCTAACAGTTGTTGCATAATTTCAGTGACACTCCCAGTCAGTAAACATCCGTGACTTTTCAAAGAAGTGTCCTTTCATCTTTGATTTTGCCAAGGTGGTTTAGGGTATTTACCAGAACATGACCTCTGCAGCGCAGGTTCTTAAGATGTGCTAGGACATAAGGATGGCTGGATACACAGCATTGCAGACTTGTTATGCTACAGTTCACTGTGTATGTCATTTGAAGCAGGTGATATACCCTGAGCTATGGCAAAGGTCATCATGACATTAGCTCTTCATCAGAGTTAGTTTAACAGTCAAACCCAAATCCTAGCCCCTGATTTCATTGTTGGTGTTCAAAACCTTAGAAGATAGCACTAAAGTTTTTAAAACTTAGACATCCTACAAGTGCAGGAACTTGCGGTTGGCCTTGTTGAACTTCATGATGTTCCCACAGGCCCACCTCTCAAGTCTGTCCAGGTCCCTCTGGATGGTATCCTTTCTCTCCAGCGTGTCGACAGCACCACACAGCTTGGTGTCACCAGCAAACTTGCTGAGGGTGCACTCAGTCCCACTGTCCGTATCACTGACAAAGATGTTAAACAGCGCGGCTCCTGATACCGACCCCTGAGGAACACCCCTCGTCGCTGCTTTCCACTTGGACATCAAGCCATTGACGGCAACATTTTAAGGGCGACCATCCAGCCAATTCCTTATCCACTGAGTGGTCCATCCGCCAAATCTATGTCTTTCCAATTTAGAGACAAGGATGTCATGTGGGACAGCGTCAAATGCTTTGCACAAGTCCAGGTAGATGACATCAGTTGCTCTTCCCTTATCCACCAAAGCTGTAACCCCATCATAAAAGGACACCAAATTCCTCAGCAATGATTTGCCCTTAGTGAAGCCGTGTTGGTTGTCACTCATCATCTCCTTTTTTTCCATGCGCATTAGCAGAGTATCCAGGAGGATCTGCAACATGATCTTGCCTTGGCACAGAAACGAGACTGACTGGCCTGTAGTTCCCTGGGTCTTCCTTTTTGAAAGTGGGCATTATGTTTCCCCTTTTCCAGTCAGTGGGAATCTCACCACACTGCCACAACTCCTCAAATATGACGGATAGTGGCTTAGCCACTTCCATCCGCCAGTTCCCCCAGGACCCGCGGATGCAGCTCATCAGGTCCCATGGACTTGTGCACCTTCAGGTTCCTTAGATGGTCTCAAACCTGATCTTCTCCTACAGTGGGCAGTTCTTCGTTCATATACTTTCTTCTAAATGTAATCTTGTCTGAAACATGTCCAGAGGAGTTCTGAAAACAATTTCTTTGTCATCTTGTGAAGTGCTGCATTATTAACCATAAAGTATATGTCAATCTTGATTATTTTGCATCAAGCCAAGGATCTGAGCCCCATGTTTAATAAGTTGTCTCTGCATATTCATAGTACATCTTTCCTTAGTGCATGTATCAATGACAGAAATGTGTTAGTTAGAAAATGACAGGAGTTAGAAAAATACAGATTAAGGCCGTTTGAGCTGAAAGGGTACTCTAAGAGTGTATTTTCTAAATCAGAAACTTAAGCATCTGTAGACAATTATGAAACAGATTACCTTACATGCTAAGAGCAGTCAATTATGTTTATATGATATGGATAAGGACCCAGCTTTCACCAAGGATCAATATTAATCTCTCTAAATCAGGTTAGGTGAAAGTCGAAGAAATTCCCCACACAACATGCATTTGGGTTTTATTTCCGTTTATAGAGAAGCTTATATAAGGTGAACACTGATATTGATACAAATATTTTGGAAGTGTTGTATTTAACAGCTTCCTCCATCACAGCTCTCCTGAGGTCAAAGAAGCTAAGATATTTTATACTACCTCCTATTATATGATTTACCAGCTATGTTATTCTTGACTGGAAGAAAAAGAATTTAATGTATATTCCTGGAATCAACTTTTAGCAAGATACCATAACAAGGTAGTGCAGTCAGCAAGAATCCTGAACTTCTAACCCGTCCCTTTGCTTTTTTTCCATCAACTTAACTGTATCCAATAATTCAATCTGTCAGAAACTGCAGAACAGCATATATCTGTGTCCTGTGTGACTAGTAAGTTAAGTTGTCATCTTTCTCTGTAATCATTTATTAATTAGCTGGAGAAACAAGTAGATGAAAATAAATGTACTCAGGTCTTCTGCAACCAAAAGCAGATGGTAATTTATCCCTGCTTCCCTAATTTTGGAACCAATTTTGTAGAAAAGTGTAGAGATTCAGGAAAATCTTCATACTCTGTGTAACTATTCTACAGCAATTGGTGAAGGCTTTGCTAGCCTCTGAAGTAAGATATTGTCAGGAATTTTTGATGGGTATCAGGCATGACAGCTTTGACAATTAGTGCCTGCTATGCTGGGCTTGATGATCCATCTACACGCTAACAAACTTCAGCTTGTGGAACTTCAAATTAATGTAGAGAAGGAAGATAACAAAAGACAACTTCTAATGAGTTTTAACATAAACACTCAGGAATGTTTGTGATCCTAAAAAAGCACCCAGGGCCTTCCAGATACCTTTGAGTCGTAGGTAAATAAAGACTATATCAGTTTTCACTGTGACAGTAATATGGGTAATGAAATAAAAAATCTAAAGCAATTTTACTGTATGAATCTGATCCAAATCAACTAAGTTAACAGAAGTAAGGATTTTACTGCTGATTTCAATATGCTTTGGTGCATATTTCAAAGGGTCAAATTATGATGTTATTTAAGAAGCAGCTCCATCAGTCCACAGAAATACTCACACTGTTTTCATTTAACTCAAATATAATTTGCCCAGTCCTGTGCAGAAGTAAAAATTTTCTATTCAGAAGCTGCTTAAGAAGACTAACTAATGAGAATCCAAGGGTCATGTTCTAAGCAATGCACAAATGCTTCAAAGCACAGTAGCTAATAGAACTGTAGAATAAGAATAAAATGAGTTATTTGTATCCATTTATTATTTTGGAAAAAAATCAAATGCTGTGATTGCATGTAGTCTTAAACCAAAGGCACTATTTTCTATGGCTTAAATCACGGAAAAACAGTCAGTGTAAAAGAAAGAGTTAAGTTAGTTGATATTCAGAAACAAGAACCTTGTCAGTGCTAATGGGTTGCTATGACATTTACTTAGTGCAGAAATAAGACAAAGAAGTATTTGCTTTTCTCAGTAGCCCAGCTACCAAGTAGGACATGAAGTGAGAACAGCTGTGATGCTGATAGTGAGATGCAGTCCTGATTTTTTCCACTTTCTTCACACTGAATAGTTGGCTCTGGCTCAGTAAGACTCCTTGCATACAAGTAGCAAGGGTAAGAGAATCGTGCCTTACACTGAACCGAATATTAGTGTACTCTTAATGACTGCTCTAATAAAAGGGTCATCCTTCTCACACCACCACGTGTTCACTTCCACATCCACAGTAACACAGAATTTCACAAGTGGTGTCCTCAGAAAAATGCCTGATTTTACTGATTTGGAGGTTTTGGAGAATTTTCCTGCACTGTGCCATAATCTTAGTAGTTGAGTGTTTCCCTGGGAATGTCTCAGACTATGAATTCTCCTATTTGGTTTTCACCCAGTAGCACAGGGTTGGCAGGAACAGGACTATCCAGGGCAATTCCCTGAGGTTTGACAAGAATTGACAGGAAAAAGGAAATAATCAGGAAACCATTAAATACTATGAGGAATGGGAAATATGTTTATGAATCGGAAGAATAAGAGAGTACTGTAAGGAGAGAGAAAAGCTTGTATGCATTGGGACCCAAAACATCTCTCGGTGGTTGAATTACAGATACAGTCCTGCTGAAACCTGCCCTATCAGCTTTTGCTGGCATGAGGATGTTCTGTTTCACTAGCTAAAGCGGGCACCAGAGTGTGGAGGACAAAGGAGCAAATCTGACACTGTGGCATTTGATCTTGCACTTTCCCGTTTGCTCCTTTTAATGAAAGATGCAGTGAGGAAATCACACTATTGGTCTTAAAACAAGCAGAGTTTTGCTCAACCTTCCTGAAGCCAGACAATGTAGTAACAGTTTCTTTCCCATTCCATGGACCTAGACTGCAGAATAAGAAACTGGAATTAAAAATGGTAGTAATACTACAAAAGTTCTCCTTAATCAACTTCTGACCCAGATATGTTTTTAAACATCTGGAGAAAAAATGATGTATATATTCCATCAGGAAACCAAACAGGAAAAAAAAAAAAACCAAAACAAAACCAGTACAAATGTAACACAGTACAAATGTAAGTTGAACTTAGCAAAATAAAGCAATTTCAATACACAGTTGAATCACAAGACGAATGTGATCCCCATTATCGGTCTCTATAATATGGTCACTGTCAGGACGCTGGACATCCCCAGTTGCTGGGAAGGAAAATGTGGGTTGAAGCCACTCAAAGTTGTTGCTGTCTTTTGAATTTTTCTGACATATTAAGCTGAGCCACCTACTCACTAACTCCATGCTGGTCTGGCTAAGTCGGGGAGACATTCAAACTCCTTTAGCAAACTGGGGAGAAACATTTACACCACCAGCTGATCTATTCAACTGCTGATAGCTGTTCATCTAAACCAAAGGCCACCCTCTGGGCCCTTTGTGATGACATAAAGTCAGCTTCTTTGCAACAGCTGTGGTCAGTCACACCCTGCGTAACTCTGACCTTCATGGGCACATGGCCCTTGCCCACCTCCTCTGAGCCTTCTTCCCTTTTAGGGATTTATTGGTCAGTCACAGAAATATAATGCCAAAAGGCTCACAAAGAGAAGGAATACGCTGTCTCACCCAGTAACATGTAGTCAATGAGATCTGACAAATCGTTAAGGCCCAAGATAATATTCAGGATGAAAATAATAAAGAATAAATTGCAAAATATTTCTTTCAGATTTTGTGATCAAAATTGTGAATGTTATTAATCTTTAACATGGTTTCAGGAAAATAATCAGCCTAGAATTTTCAGCTGGAAGTGGCTGAACCTTCTTCAAGTGAGCAGGATAGAAATATCTTAAAGGGAGCAGTCTGCATTCTGCTATGCCAAAAAATTGATTTTATTTTTATTTTTAGAGATTTTATCTTCTAAAGTTTCACGTTACAAGTAGGTGATGGCTGTGTAGCCCTTCTCATAGTTACCCTACTCGTTGGAATTTTTTTTTTTCTCTTTTCACTGCATGCTATCAAGCAAACGTGCCAGGAGACCGTTTTAAACATGAGGCTGTAGCTTCAGATACAGCGAGCGAGATGCTTACCTGCTGCTGTGCAGAAAAGAATGTAATATTCATAGAGGGCACTGAAAAATCCAGTAGTTAGTATGGCTCTCATGTTGTCTGGTTAAGGTATTCACTTGGGATGGGAAAGGTCTAGGTTGCTCCATGAGCTACTTATACATGTTATCCAATGTCTGTCTCATGTAAAATGTATAGTCTTTGGAACACAGGCCAGAAGCTGGGTCTCTTTCGCAAGTGAGATTTTGGACCAGTAGGCTACTGAGTCATCGTTAAGCTTGCTCTCTTTCTGATCCTATAAATTTTTAATTCTTTTCTACACAGTGAAACAGCTTCAAAAAGAAGAGGGAAGAGTATCCTTAACCTCAGTACAGCCTACAGCCCAGATATCAAGTTGAGAGGCTTGGGTATGTGGCTGAACCTTCTCCTTACTGGTTATTATATCACAGTCAGTATGTGTAAGTGAGAACATATTTTAGGTAAGAATATGTGACTTTTTTTTTTTTCTTCCACGTGTGCTCCAGAAAGGGAACAGCTGATGCATTTTGTGAGCTGTTTGTTCCTGTAAACGTATGTATATTCACAGAATATCTAACAACTATGGAAACTTAACTGGAGAAATGACTAATTTTTCCATTGTCATTGTACATAGCTATTATGTGTTTCATGAGTTCTTAAACTTTATCAAGATCAGAATGTATGTGTATGCACAAAAACCAGAATGTGAAATTACAGGGGAATGCCATTGTCAAAAATTGAGGAATATATTGACTTTCACATTATGACTGGGTAGCATTTTGCATGAGTAACAGGCTGAATTATGTCTACAGTTTACTTGAGTCCCTTGTGCCTTGTACATCTCAGGTGAAAGTCTTAACCTCCGGAGTGATTAGCTTAGAGTTTATCTTTCTCTGCTTTTTTTAAGAAAAAATTGGCTTAGCTATTTTTTCAACCAATAGAGTTTTTTCTTTTTGAATAGCCATACTGCTAATCAATAGGAGATGCCCATTAATCTGAGTGGCTAAAATTTTATGTGACACCACTTTCAGAATTAAGTGCAAAACACAAAATTTTATTCATGCAATTTTACCAAATTTCTTCTAATTTATATGGACACATATCTGTATGTGTCCATATAAGTTAGACATTGTATGACCGTATCCACTGTCATACAGAAATGTACAATTAAAAATATAAAAATGTCCCTTTAAACTAACCAGTGTATTTTACATTCATACTGGGAAATAAAAAAATTTTTAGTTAAATAGTTGAAAACAAATACTCAAATTTTAAAGTCATGAAGTTCCATAGAATTACCTGGGCACATGGATCTCCTAACATTATGATTACAATTGTATTCTCCATACTCCGAAGTCTAATGAAGTTAAAACTACATTTAATAATTTTATTTCCTCATGAACTATTCCTATATCTGTCTAATGACAATGGTTTTTTTTTAATTTTTTTGGCTCCTTAACAGGACATTTGTTGAATTACATGGGCAAAGAAGAAAATAAAGAGAGAACCCACTGAAGAGCAAGAGGATAAGTGTGTCTGCTTTAGGACTCCTTCACTGCTTACTACCCAGATTACATGATGCCACTTCTTGTTGTCATTCATTAGGTCGCAGGGCAGAGGAAATTGGATGTCTCAGACTGAAGGCTCTCAGTCGTGCATTACTGATTACAACAGTGCAGTGGACCCTGTAGAATATTTGCTAAGTGGAACAGCTTTTACGAAATACTGGCATGCTACAAAAGTTGGCATTCAAACTAGTTAAAAAAATAAGGCCATTTTTTACAGGTCAATCTGAAACCCAAGAATTGATCAGTGCACCTCCTATACACTACCTACAGAAACATAGAATGATTCATGTTGGAAGGGAGCTCAGGACGTCACTAATCCAACCTCCTGCTCAAAGCAAGGTCCACTACAGGTTCAGATCAGGTTGCTCAGAGCTTTGTCCAGATGGGGTTTGAAAACCTTCAAGGATGGAGGTGGCACAACCTCTCTGGGAAACCTGCTCTGCTGCTAGAAAATAGGTTTTTGCTTATATCCAGTCTGACACTGGATCAAAACATACAGTTGCTGGCCATTTCAGCAACAGCCAAACAAATAAATGAACAAAAGGTAATCTTACCTGTAAGTAAGACTACAGGATAGGATCGTAGAATAATTCAGGTTGGGAGGGACCTCAGGATGTCTCTGCTCCAACTTCCTGCTCAAAACAGAGTCAGCTATTGGATCCGACCAGGTTGCTCAGGGCTTTGTCTGGTTGGGCCATTTTCTGAATTGATAGCCATTTGCTTTCAGTAAATACCAGAAAATCCTAAAGAAAACTCACAATGCTTTCTGAACTATCACTTGTGAATTTTATCCTGAGAATTTGTCCCTCTGATACTGTACCCTTTATGTTAAGAAGCTCAGGTCATGATTAAGTTGAAAAGGCAGAACGTGTTACGCAGTTGACCATCATCTTTCATCTGCTCATTTGAATATCTGCTTGAAGCTGATGTCCCTGATGTTGTTTATTTATTTTTTTTTATTCTTCTCTCCTCCAATTTGTTAAATGGAAGTGCCAAGTATTAGGTATAAAAGTAATGGTGATACAGTAGAGAATGACCTTATGGAGGTGTACAGATGTGGAAGCAGTAGCACTGTTCTTGGCACTTCTTGGTGCTTGTTGCTTCGTGTGATTACTGAAGAGATCAGACTGTGGTCGCTGAGATCATCTTCTGATGGAGAATTTGAAAAATTCATTGATGCCTGCTTTAACATATCCTGCGTACGGGTGTATCTCTAACTCATCTTCTCTTCCACAGAAAGGAACAAGCAACAGCTCTCTAACCCACTCGGTCCTTGGGATTTTAAAGACTGGAAGTTCTGAGGTCTTTTCAAATATTTATGTCCTGTATGGAAGCACAGAATACTGCTGCCATGCCAACCAGCCAGCTAACATCTATTTTCAACAGACAGAATGCGTATCTCCCCTGCTGATTTTGCCCAAAGCCTTTTTCATTCTTTTGACTTTCTACCTGTGTAAGTTGATAATTAGAAAACCACATAACAACTATTAACTTTTCTTAACAATAAAAAAGTCTTATTAAAATAAAATATTGTTGTCTTCTCTTCTGTCTTAATATTTATAATTTCAGATATTCCACTATTTTGTAATTATTCCTGTGAGGTGCAGTGTATGAGCTGTTTACATGAGATGAATGGAAGCATGAAAAGTACATGCTCCATTACACTCATAGTGTATTGCTTCTTAATTTACATCTTGCTTTGGGCAATGCAGGGGATTATTCTGGCAATTTCTGTATGGCTGTTTCAAATTCTGTAGATTTATCTCCCAAGGCTGCTTTTACTTCTGATTCGAAAAGCATTTGGTAGGCAGAAATTTCACCATGCATTTGTCAGATAAATTTCCTACTTATCTTATTTTGCTTATGGCAACATAGTGGTTTAAGGGAGGAGAGAAGCATAATGACCATGACTTACTCTAATGGGACAGGAAAATGTAGGGCTTGAAGACAATGAATATAATTACATTTTTATGAGCAATCATATAAATATATTATTAAAATACTTCTCTTAAGCAGCATACTCAAAATGGGAATAACAATTAGTAAAATCAGCCTAAACAGATCTTCTGTATACTTCCCAGAGTATTCCTTCTGCCTAATCTAAACCCAGGACCATTGGAAATCATTAGTTAAATGAACCCTAACCGTATTAGGCAAATACTTTCTTAAACAAAGTATGTTTTCTCAGCATGACCCACTGATATGTGTGAAAAGCAGTTTTGACAAGAAATAGCAGTCTGACACAAATTTAGGGTATTCTTAAGGTTCAATTTCTCCTTTTTAACCAGAATACATAGTATACCTCTAGCATTCATATAGGCATTTTTTGACAAGAGGAATTCTGCTAAGGTGCTGGATACTCTTTCCTCAGCCCATTGAAAGATCTGATTGGAATGGAAAGCCCCATCCCTCCATGCTGGGTATAACAAGTCAGTAGCTCCTTGTGCTGGTTTTGGCTGGGACAGAGTTAATTTTCTTCACAGTAGCTGGTACGGGGCTGTGGTTTGGATTTGTGCTGGAAACAGTGTTGACAACCCAGGGACGTTTTGGTTCCTGCTGAGCAGCGCTTG
>JANXJC010000013.1:2691167-2701300 GCA_027564655.1 Leptodon cayanensis
TCAGGCTGCTTCTGCCCCGAGGGAAACCTTCCGCGGAGCCTTTGGGGCCGTTTCGCCCCAATTCAGCCCCAGGGAATTCTGGCCTCGCCACCACCCCGCCCGGCTCTGGCCAGCATGGGTCCTGACACCTGCCCGGCTGGTGAAGGCTCTCCAGGTGCTGTACCAGAGTGTGGGCACTCCAGTGCTTAACCTCATGGTTTGCTAAATACTGTTTTTTATGTGCATTGACCACTAAATAATTGGTCTAGATTTACGAGTCATGCATATTCTGCTTGCAGTCTCTTTGCGCCCAGGTAATGATGCCTCAACAAATTGATCTAATATGGCTTTAACAATAGTGTCGACAAATAAAATAAAGATCTTACAGGTCTTGACTAGAGGTGGCTAATTACAAAACACTGCATCTTTCAGGCAACTGCCTCTGTCTTTGTCTACGTAACACTAAATATTTTGAAACAAAGATAAACTAAACTACCAAAAACCATTCCCAATATAATGTACCCACTTTATTTTAGAAACATTGACCCTAAATAAAGTAAAATGACAGTGTGATACATGTTAGTCATACTGCTCAATGAATTCTTTGTAGAAAAAAAAAAAGCTTGATATAAATATTAAAATAGAATAGAATTATTTCAAAGGAAGAGATAGATTTGGCTTTATGAGAAAGTGAAGTCTAAGAATGGACACAAAACATACTTCATGGGTTTTGAAACAAATAGCTAACTTTACATCCTTATCATCATAGACTGTTAACACAGGCTGCTTTTTAAGTCTCAGAATTAAGTTCTACTCATTTTTCATTTTTCTTTCCATCATGATGTGTCAGGGAAGCTCCTAATCACTAAGGAAGCACCTCTTTTCTGTAGGAGCAGTTTCTTTTACTTCTGTTAGCAGTGATTGAAGATTTTGGCCATTTTGATATAGGACATTTGTAACAGCGACTGGCAGCTTTTGTAACCTCACTGCCTTGAGAACAATAGACATTTTGAGAAGAGTATTCTTGGGGGAACTAATTGCATTTTAGTCTCTTGCTGCTAAAGAGAAAAGAATACTTGTAAAGATAACTTGTAAAGATCAAGGAAGAAATAGTGACTCTCAAATGTTTGTTATTTTACACAGATTAATTTATTAATTTTTCCTATGTAGGAATTTAGGTGTCATAGATATTAATTGCATTTGAGACAAAAAGAATACCACAGTTCAGAGGTTATTTTTTTTCTGGGAATATGTTTTTATTAATTTTACTTAAAAATAATTGGTTTGCTTATGAAACTTCAGGCAATTCTTCCCAAAGACTAGATTGACAATATTTTGTATTTTTTTAGTCATTATGCCAGCATTTAGGGACCTCTTATCAGTCCTTAAGGCATCAACTTTCCTTGAATGCTTTGTTTCAACTGTTAAAATCATGCTGAGATATATGTGTCTGCTTAATAAAAACAGTATATTTTTTGTGATGATCCGTGAGCTGCTGTAGCCTGACTCCAGACCAATTTTGAACCCCTTTGCTGTTTAAGACTTTTTTGGGGAAAACACCAACCAGCAGAATACTGTTCTGATGCTTTAGTAGTGTTTGGGCAAGTTTGTCTTTCCTCTTAAACAACAATCTACCAAAGGTGTGGTCTTCTTTTATTATTTTTATGGTATCATAGTAAATAACCCATATTCTAGATTGTTGATTTTATTATTCAAATCCAACAGCAACACCTTTCCCTGAAAATATTAGAAACCTATCATTTATTTTTTTTTTCTCTCTTCTCCTGTACCTAGTGACAGCTTAGACAATTGCTATATTAGTCTTGTATGTTTTCATTCCCTTTTTAAATAACATTGCAAAAATAATCGGAAAAGGATCTTTTTACTGTCAACGCATACTAGGGCAAAATTACCATCCTGAAAAACTACACAGAGGATTAAATGACACTGTCATGGAAGGCATTTATGGGCACAAAAACTATTTGCAAGTACCCCACAAAACATGTCACTTTAGTCAGTTAGCTCTGAATAGTCTTACAGGGAACATAATGATTCAAATAGAGATAGTTTCTGGTACTGGATATTAAATTGATGTCAGATATTTGAAGTCTAAAATATGAATTTGCTCTAAATCTCATACTATCAGGTACACCCTCAAATAAGTAATGTAGTATGGTCTCAATTGTTTTGTTTATCAGAGGTTGAGTTCACTTCAGGTATTTACTCAGACTTATTAGAACTGTATGAACTTCTTTTTGACTTGAACTCTTAGAACTCTTCCCATTTCCAGCTTGCTCACACGTTCAGAACTCTATGAATCTGGTATCTTGCACTACAGTGGCAACTCCCCAAACCCCCGATTTCTTGAGTCCCATCCAAAGTCTTCCTCTTAGGAAAGACTAACCTTTCTAAGGATCTATTAGTCTATTAGCAGCATAATTCCTTCTTCCATGGGGCATATAGATACTTCAGTGTAAGGAATGAAATAGCACAGAATTTTCACCTTTCTTTTAAGCAAGGGTGAGTCTTACTTAAGGCGAAAGTTCCCTAATAGAACCGAAGTCTCCCAGGGATTACAGTTACTGTAACAATAACTGCTGCTGTCATCCGTTTTTACTGTCAGACAACCACAGCTACAGCTTTTACGCTTACCTGCAAAAATGCTCTCAGTTTATGCACCCCCAGGCTCTTGTCTTTGAAAATGGTCCATTGAAAATAGCCAGTGGATATAACACTAGCTTTGATTAAGTCCTTTATTTGAACAGAAATGTTCATCCCAACAGTAGGAATTTCAGGGCTATTTTGTTATTGCTGGTGTTCTGAAATTCTGGAAACTTCCCCAGATCTGTTTTCTGATATTTTCCTTCACTCCATAATTTACTGTGTTATTTTTCC
This sequence comes from Leptodon cayanensis, assembly GCA_027564655.1. NCBI lineage: Eukaryota > Metazoa > Chordata > Aves > Accipitriformes > Accipitridae > Leptodon > Leptodon cayanensis. The sequence goes on from JANXJC010000013.1 coordinate 2,694,042, forward strand.
TTCGACACTAGATAGCTATTAGAACTCTTGTAAATTCAGCTCTATATGCTGTCATTTCCATATGGGGAAAAAAAAAAGGTAGAAATTTTCCAAATGTCTGTGAACATCCTTTTTACAGATAGTTGAACAATTGAGGCAGACTGTGCCGATTTTGTAGTATCTGTCTAGTTACAACTTCTGAATTCGTGGTGATGTTGGTGATGATAGGGGCCATCACCTAGGATCCCTCATCTAGGGGATGACTGGAACTCTGATGATATTCTGGGAAAACGTCAAATTGTATAAAACTGATCTTTTGCTAAGCAACTTTGTTGAGAACTAGTATTTGTTCCTTAATTCTAAATGTATATAGAGTTAGAAAACAAAGATAGAATCACTCAGTCCTAGAAGAATGATTTTGTTTACCAGCTCTCCATGAATACATCTTAAATTTGGAAGTCTATGAAACCAAGCATTGATAGGAAATGTACTGATTTGCAGTGAAGAGTGGATTTAAAATGGCGTGTGTTTATGGAAAGAGGACCAGTTTAGCCATGAGATTTATTGCAGAAAGTGAAACCAGTTTGGCTGTAAGTCAACCTGGAGCAGAGACAGAAAGCTTTAGGAAGCAAGAGCAGTGTGCTGGATGTGCCAGAGGAACATGACCTCAGGATAGAGCGTATTTCAGATTGATGATAAAAATGATGGAGACAAAATAACTCATGGTTTATCACTTCATGACTGTGAGTCCGTTCTATTTCCTAAGTAAAAAGTAGCTTATTTTAGACTCATGCTAAGCCTGTACGTATTATGTATCACAACTGTTATGTACCTTTGAGGAGCTAAACTGTAAACACAGAGTACCCTTACAGACATGATTCAAGGCAAGACTGCACAGTGTTTGAGAGGTCTTTATTGTAGAAGTATGGGCACGCAGGTTTCAAAGTCTCACATCTTCACTGTGTGTCCAGGGGCTACAGTGAAGTAGCCAAGGAAAGAAACACAATTTAAAAGGAATTTAAAAGCCTACGAGTCCAATGACTTGTACCCTGCACTGAGAATAAAAAGTGGGTGTAACAGCTATTTTCTTAAACCAATGTGATTTTGGCTTTCAGATGAAGAACAGTGGATTTGAAAGTTGCAATCAGTATGCTCTGAATGTAATTTGTGAAGGAAAGGCAACTGAATAATATATCAATCCAGTGAGATCAACAATATATACAATTTATGCTATACATTATCACGCCTTCTCTTTGATCAACTAAATTCGTATTCTACAGCTTTGGCATGTGGTTATGTATTATTTTTTACTGTTTGGTAGCATTTTTCTTTTATTCTTTCATACAGATTTATCTCTGGTGTTCTCAAAAGCAAGAAGTGATGAAGATATATTGTTGTGTATTACACTGTAATACACAGTGTTCCGAAGACAAGAGTTTTCGGAAGAGCTAGGTTGTGAATTACATGATTTGTCACATACGGCTGGAAATCAGTTATTTTTAAGAATTACATGGGAGGGAAAATCATATATGCACACATGCACGTACACATGCATATGTATGTATATAAGATTGAGCATAATGTGTTCAGCAGACTTTTCAAATAGCTGAAAGGCCTGAGGAAAGCAATTCATTTGCATATTTTCTTACAATAGTAATAAGAATAATAGGAAAAGTAGGATATTTTCAGTTGCTGCTAGTTTGGAGCTACTTTCCTTTGTGCTGGCTGCCTCTGCCCCCCATTGGTTTGTTTTGGCAGCAGGCTATCCAGCAGATGTAGATGCCTCTTGGCTGGTTTTCTTTGCCTTAATCTTGAGGGTCTGACAGAGTACACAGTTCCATACAAACCACTACTCTAGTCTTACACTACTCAGAGACTCCCTTGCATGACGTGATCTCAGAGCTGACCTTGCTTTGAGCTGGAGGTTTGACTACCAAATTTCTGAGGTCCCTTGCAACTCAAATTGCATGATTCTATGATGATATGTGATTGTCATCTTGAACTTTGTTTTCTGCCATTACAGTTCTGTCAAGAAGTCTTGATAGGTTACTCAATCTGCCACATTGTGAGTCCATACCAAGGATGCAGATACTCTTGAATAAATACAGCCATTTCATATTATCATATTTCACGTAAATTTTCTTCCCCCCCTTATTTTTCCAATGGGGAATTTTGCTTAAAATGAATGTTATGAGTTAGCCCATGGCTAGGACAGATTTAACATTTCAGCGTACATTCTTTTGCATTATAGTAAGTTTTGTGCTTTTTACCATGACTGTCAGAATTTATCATCAGTTGAAGAGGTGTAATATAAAAATGCAGAATCTATGTTGAGATTATTCTCTTAACCAAAGTCTATGGGGAAAGTTATGAAAAATGTAGTATGAAAATATCTCTTTTCCTTTGCAAGGTCATTTTTTTTTCCAGACTGTCCCTAGGATAACATTTAGAATTACAAAAGTGTTATTTTTAAACATTGTTTTTCAGTCTGGTAAGATTTTGTCCTTAAGGTATGAGAGTAGATTTTTGGTGCCATATGGCAGTAGGGGTTGCTATGGGAATTTTTCATTGTTACTGAACTGTGGGGTGATTACTCAAAGCAAATTCCAGTGAACAGCTTTAATTCATGTGCTTCTTTTTCTTTGAGATTTAATCATACTTTTTTTAATATGTGTGCTATAACCACAAAACTAGAAAAGTACTTTGGACATAAAAAAAAAAAATATCTATTCACTGAGTAGTTCAGATTGCTTCTCTGTTCACTTACCTTTTATTTGTGCAATCTGAGTTCAGAATTAAAATAACAAAGGCAGGGAATGTGTCCAAATTTATCTACAGTATGGTGTTGATAAATGACACTACAGCTTCCATGAGCTTTGACGACTAGGAGAAATGTGATCCAGACTAGCACCCAAAACACACAAAGATACTGTAGGCTCAGAATTGCCCTGGAGGGAAGTTCTCTTTTTAGGTCAGTGTATAATTCCACTCAGTACTTATGGAGGCAGTTTTTAAAGCAGTTCACAGTAAATACAATGGAATTTGAATTACTTTTTTTTCCAAATAGGTAAATCATTTACTTCTTTTGAAAAATTATTTCCTCTCAGGTGTAAAATTTATTTTGTGTATGACAGCCAATGAGGGGAGGGGGGAGCTTTAAAAAAGTTGTTTCTTTTTCAATCAAAATTTGCCCATTATTTTTGGTGAAAAAATATGTATAGCATTGATACACATCAGGCACCTGACTCAGATATTGGTGAGAAAGTGATACATGCAAACAAAAAGAGAATAAACACTCTTGGGGGCATCTATGCTGTCAAGTCGACTCACTCAGCTCCAGGACCCTAGACCACTAATCATCACCTCTGCGCACTTGTTCTTTTGCTCCGGATCCGAGCAATTTACTGATATACTGACTCTATATAGGACTTTATATAGTCTATAGGACTAATTTGTTGTGACAAAATTCCAAAATGGAACAGAGTCTGCATATCCTCCATGCATTGCAGACCCATATAGCTGACATTTACTACCACGTATTTGGGGAAGAACGAATTTTCAAATCAGTGTCAGAAAGGACCCTAAATTTCACAATGGGCTTCATGGTTATGAATGCCTAGCAGAATGAAGGGACTTGTCATTCAGATTAAACAATCTTTCACTATGTGCACTTCTTCTAATTCTGGAAAAGTACATAAAAAAAATCTGCACACACACAAAAATATATCTAATTTGATGAGAATGACAGCAATAATCATGTGGTTGGGTAAACATTTGTGAGCCAGGATAGAATGTCTGATCTTGTGGCTTCAGTGCAGATTTCAGCTTAACTCGTTTTCTGACAGTGAGACCTTAAGGGCTTTAAACATAGTTGTCTCAGGCAAGACCCAGAAACCTACTAAATAATAACTGAAAGAACAGTTTGGTACAAATCAGACATAATGAAAGGTTATCAAAATGATCTAACTCTCTAAGGATGAATTTAGCTAACATCAAAGTTTGGATGCAAGTGTTTATATTTTCCTGGCACAGAAATATAAACACCTAATCATCTGTGAAACGACTCTTTTGTGGAGACCAGGGTGCTTAGCTTTCACCTTAGCACCCTTGTGATCTGGATGGGAAGACAAAAGGTGTCTAAACCTCCCTTGACTCCGACTGGCCTACGGCAGAACGGAGGTAAATGGGTAAATGCAAAACACAGCAGTAACGGTCACTTTCTGTACAAGACACAGTCAGTAACGGTGTTGCCAGCTTTTGTACACTAAACTTATGGTTAGAAAATTCAAACAGAAAATGAAAAAGTGGTTTCAATGCTTTTTTTCATTGTGAATGAATCCAACCTCTCTGAATTCTTAAGAGCATTCCACTTTTACCGCTCTTTTTCTGGTAGAAATACACACGTTCCTTCCTCTCAAATTCTGCTCATTGGAAGAAGAAAGCCTGAGCTTGGTCTTACCCTTCAGACAGCTTTTGGGTAAGTTTCTGATACAAAAAACTCTGACTCAAAGCTTTTTTCTGTGTGATTTGCATCTCTGGGTATGGCTTTAGTTGTCTTTGGCTGCCTTGCATCCTTATTCCAAGATGTTTGTGTAAATTATCACATTTCTTGATGCTGCAGACATTATTATCCCTCATCTCCCTTCTGAGGAAACAGGGAGGAAATAGAAGTCCTAAATGAGAAATATTTGGTCATACAGGAAACCCGAGCTGGAGGAAGACAGAATGACAGATTTGTCTCTGTTACAGTGTATACCTTTTTGGTTTGTATGTTGGGTATTGCTAGAGTGTATATTCTTTCTGAAATTTGACCTTAATACTTTTTTTTTTTTACATTTTTTCTCCCTACAAAACTCCTGTCTTTAGTACCTTCAGAAAAAAAAGACTTTATGAATTCCATTGTTTCAGTTATCATAACCTAAGCTGTGGACACCTTCTCCTGGATTATTATTCCATTATCCTCCTAAGCGTAGTGTGCTAAAATGGTGTGAATGTGTTGAGGGATACAAACCTTGTATTCCCACATGAATTTAAAGGGCTCTGCTGAATGCCGTTTCTCCTCTGTGCATAACTGATTTTAAAATTTGATCAAGTAGATTGTTCTAGCTTTAGAACTGACACTGATAGCATAAAAAGGAAGGAAGTAAAATGATTATGGAAGTTTATAATCAATAAATAATGAATAGTAATTATTTATTGGACAGTAAATCAATGAAAGAAGCTTGTGCCCATTTTCATGTTGTCACAAACACAACAGATAACTAGGCATAATCGATACAAAGCTAATTTCTAGACACACTAAGAAATGATTGATTTTATGAATATTTATATGCTCGATGCATCAAAGTGGCATGAACTCTTTCTGAGCAAGTTAAAATTTTGTAAATTGCTCATGCCTATTCTTATCTCAGTTATAGTCCCTGCATGATAAAACAAATATAAACATCTTTAATAGAAATTCTACAATGTTTTCTACTTTTTTTCTCAATTACTAGGCAATTAAAGGAAAATATATCATAATATGTTATTAATAAAGCCTGATATTCCAGTTAAACCTAGGGTTTTACTTTTGTCCACATATTTTTTTGTAAAGTTCCTACCAATATAAAAATTTGACTCATTCCTTTAATCAGGTATTCAACAATTCTTTTGGGAGACTTTTATTAATCAGTAGGTAACTGTGTGGATGTCAGTAAAAGGAAGTCACAAGATATTCATGTAAAGAGCAGCGAGGAAGTGTGCTAAATGATCTTTTAAAGTAGTCATTAATGATACTGTAAATTAGCTTGCCTTTTTTTCCCTATCATATTAAGAGGGACATGAAAAGTCAACTAGAACTTGTTATTTAAAAAAAAAAATGCAGCAATGAGACATATTTTCTCCCATTTTCCTTCTTTTTTTTTATTTAGAGATTTATAGAGGGTGTTACACAGCAAGAAATGCAATTTACATAGCAATGTATGATTGAGAATCACTATTCTGTTCTGATCCTGCTGTTTTATATTGATATTACCATGCATATCTCACTAGACTGCCAACAGTGTGTCTTTAGATATTTTCTGGATTTGATCAAGTCCATGCATTTTCCAGCAGTGATATGGACAGGGTGATGTGGTATGGTGCTCTTGTATTATTACATTATCATCTGATGATTAGACATAGAATTCGCTCTTATTTCTGGAAGTATAAAGTATGAGAAAAATGTGATGGTACTAATTGATAACTTTTGTCTAAAGAAGTTCAATGGGTAACTTCACTTTTTTTTACTGGTTGGTATTCACTGCTGAATAGGAGAGAAGTGTGTGTGTGTGTGTGTTGATTAAGTGCTTAATTCTGCAAGCCACAAGAATTCATATGCCTGATCCACAAATGAAGAGAAAGGTCAGCGAGATGGATTGCCAGACTATGCTTTGCCTTAATATGATTGAGAAAATAGAGTGCACTATTTCAAACCGGTTAGAGACATAATATGATTTGTATATCATGCCTATATCACTCTTTCAAATTATTCGAATGTGTTAGGCAGTAGGTCATACCTAAATTGTAATGACTCACTTTGCATTAACATCTATCTAGCTTGCTAGCTTGCTAGCTAGGAGTCATCACCATCACATTTCAAGGGCTCTCAAATAGAGTGATTAAGAGGAGAACATTTTTACGTGGAAGCAGTGATGTAGCTTTGCAATAAAAAAGTAGAATGAGAATTATCCATAACACATTTTCCACTTGCCACAAGTAAAAGCTCCAATCTGTCAACGACTCATTGCAGATACACGCTTGTGACAAGGCAGAATCTTGCTAACAGCAGCAGGAACTTGTCTGACCGCAGTTGCTTCAGAAATTGGTGTCAAAGGGAATATCCTTCTTTGTAAAAGTGATATAACTAAGTTCTAGTCATATTTTGTTTTCAGATGTTAATTTACCTGAATATAATAATCCTACAGTGAAGTCTGGCTATTACTGGGACAGCTTCACCCTCTAATGTGTACTAAAAATACACCTTCCCCTTACGTGTGCCAGATGGGCAGCACGCTACAGGGGTGTGATCTCATTAGGACAGTACAAGACAAATAGAATATTTTGTATTGTCCTGGTTTCAGCTGGGATGGAGTTAATTGTCTCCCTAGTCGCTGGGATAGCGCTGCATTTTGGGTTCAGTATGAGAAGAATGTGGATAACACACTGAGGTTTTCAGTTGTTGCCAAGTAGTGTTTAGACTAAGTCAAGGATTTTTCAGCTTCTCCTGCCCAGCCAGCGAGAAGGCTGGAGGGGCACAAGAA
>JANXJC010000013.1:2701442-2712092 GCA_027564655.1 Leptodon cayanensis
TGGTGAGCAATTGCACTGCGCATCATTTGTACATTCCAATCCTTTCATTATTACTGTTGTCATTTTATTAGTGTTATTATAATTATTAGTTTCTTCTTTTCTCTTCTATTAAACCATTCTTATCTCAACCCATGAGTTTTGCTTCTTTTCCCAATTCTCTCCCCCATCCCACTGGGTGCGGAGGGGGGAGTGAGTGAGCGGCTGCGTGGTGCTTAGCTGCTGGCTGGGGTTAAACCACGACATGTATCTTCAAAGTGGATGTGATTTGCTGCTCCTGTCCCTCCTTATTGAGTCAGACATGTGAAGAGAGAATGTCGTTTCCATCTAATAACAAAGCCATTCTAGGAATTTCTACCCTTTCACTCTGTACCACAGCAGAGGTAGCAGTGAACCACAAAGCGAGGAGAGCAAGCAGGGAGAAAGGACTGAGGGAATTTCTTGTAACCTGTTTTTTCATTAGGGAAGGCATTCATGTAGTTGCACTGTAAATTGCCAAGGCATTTTAAACCCAACTTGATCGTATTCACTGGTGTTTACAAAAAACAAGGTGCAAGGCAGTGGACTCAGACCTAGGACTTAGAGGGTTTTTTTGTTAGCTCATACACCAATATGAACACATTTGCCTGCCCCCCATCCCCCCAAACAACCAACACAGAATGATATTATTAAAGAATGAAGAAAGACAAGCAGGTTTAGATTCACGAGAATTCATTTTAAACCTGCAAAAAAGAATTAATGTTTCCCTTTTCTCTATGTAAGATACAAAAAAATGTCAAATAATAGCCTAAGGAAATTTTATGGGTTTCCTTTGAGTTTCCAGCTGACTGATACCTAATCACTCATATGAGAAAGTGGAGCAGCACATTCCAACTGCAGAGGGGTCTTCTAAAAGAACAAGTCAGCTGCACACAGGATATTACTATTCTATATAATGGCAATGCTGCTGAATTTTATTGCTCACCTCCACAGTTCCTCATGACATCACAGAAAAACTAAAGAAGGGAGATTGCATTTAATAAGATTTCTGTTGTCTTGACAGTTTCTGAAGACTTAATAAATATTCCTCATGAATTGCAGGAAATATATTCCTTAAGCCAGTATATAGTGCAAGTTTTAAGACATTTCCAGACTCTGCCAAAGTGGGGGAATTGTTAGCCACTTGTTTCTTTTTTTAAGCTTATTCAGGGCATTTCTTTGATAAGCTAACTATGCTTGTACACTTAAAGGGTTTACAATATACAGTAGTGGAGCCGTACAGGGTGCTTGACTCTTTTCTGTCAGTGTCTACTTGATTTAACTTCAGTGTATCATATTTTTCTCTGCATAAAATGGGAAATGAATATTTGCAGCTTCTTTCATAAAGATAATGAGTTATAGTATAAATACAAGGTACTTGGAAAGTATTCTAGACAGTTAATATTTTCAGGGTTCAGATATTTAGATGACCAAAACCAAGCATATTATACTTGTGAGACCAAGAATTTATGGTTAATCTGATTAGTTTTCACAGTCAAGTAGTCCTAATAATCTAAATAATAAAAAAAAACCTTCAATAATAAAATGGTTGAAATTTTAACCTTTCATACTTATTCCCCTTTCTTCTAGTGTCATGCTCCCCATTCCAATGTCCTTCTTGGTCCCAAGGTTGACAGTTGCAGCCTTCCTCAAGCACAATGGGGGTTAAGGGGGCTTATGGCAAGTTTTAAGCTGTTTTCTTCACCAGGAGGAGTACAGTATTGATGCATTCTTCCTCCTCTCTCAAATTTCTATCTTCTTTTCAAGAAGACACACTGGTAGAAAAACATATGGGGTAGGGGGAATAGATATAGAGAATTATTAAACAGTGTCAGTATCAATCCTTTCCAGTAGTCAGTCATAGCAAGACATAGAATCATAGAAATGGAATGGTTTGGGTTGAAAGGGACCGTTAAAGGTCATCTAGTCCAACCCCCCTGCCATGAGCAGGGACATCTTCAACTCGATCAGGTTGCTCAGAGCCCCGTCCAACCTGACCTGGAATGTTTCCAGGGATGGGGCATCTACCACCTCTCTGGGCAATCTGTTCCAGTGTTTCACCGCTCTCATCATAAAAAATTTCTTCCTTATATGCAGTCTAAATCTACTCTCTTCTGATATAAGACCATTACCCCTTGTCCTATTGCAACAGGCCTTACTAAAAAGTCTGTCCTCATCTTTCTTATAAGCCCCCTTTAGGTACTGGAAGGCTGCCATAAAGTCTCCCCAGAGCTTTCTCCAAGTTGAACAACCCCAACTCTCTCAGTCTTTCTTCATGGGAGAGGTGTTCCATTCCTCTGATCATTTTTGTGTCCCTTCTCTGGACCCGCTCCAACAGATCCATGTCTTTCCTGTGCTGAGGACCCCCGAGCTGAATGCAGCACTGCAGGTGGGGTCTCAAAAGAGCAGGGTAGAGGAGCAGAATCACCTCCCTCGACCTGCTGGCCATGCTTCTTGTTATGCAGCCCAGGATATGGTTGGTCTTCTGGGCTTCAGGTGCACATTGTCGGCTCATGTCCAGCTTTTCATCCACCAGTACACCCAAGACCTTCTCTGCAGGGCTACTCTCAATCCCTTCATCCCCCCAGCCTGTATTGATACAGGGGGTTGCCCCTCCTTTCTACCCTTTTAAAAAATGGGTGCAATGTTTCCCTTCTGCCAGTCACTGGGGACTTCACCTGACCGCCATGACTCTTCAAGTATCATGGAGAGTGGCTTGGCAAGTACATCAGCCAATTCCCTCAGGACTCTGGGATGCATCTCGTCAGGTCCCATAGACTGATGTACGTTCAGGTTCCTCAGGTGATCACTAACCTGATCTTCTCTAACAGTGAGAGGGACTTTGCTCCCCCAATGCCGGTCTTGTGGTCCCTCTACTCAAGAAGTGTGGGAAGAGAGATTGCCAGTGAAGACTAAGGCAAAAAAGTTGTTGAGTACCTCAGCCTTCTCCTCGTCCGTTGTTACCAGTTTGCCAGTCATATTCACTGAGGACCGTACACTTTCTTTGACCTTCCTTTTCTGGCTGACATACCTATAGAAGCCCTTCTCACTATTCTTTGTGTCCCTTGTCAAGTTCATCTCCATCCACACCTTGGCCTTCCTGACCTTATCCCTATGCAACTGGGCGGCCTGTCTATACTCTTCCCAGGATACCTGTCCCTGCTGCTACTGCCTGTGCATTTCCTTCCTGCCCTTCAGTTTGACCAGCAGGCCTCAACTCAGCCGCGCTGGCCTCTTGCTTTCCTTTCCTGATTTCTTACACCTGGGGATTGAGACCTCTTGCGCTCTACAGAAAGTGTCCTTAAAGATCTGCCAGCTCTGTTCTGCTCCCTTGTCCCTGAGGGCAGTTTCCCAGGGGTCCTATTGACTCGCTCCTGGAACAGCTGGAAGTTTGCTTTCCTAAAACTCTGTGTCCTGACTTGACTCTTTGCCTGTCCCATGTCCCTCAGGACTGCACGATCACTGCAGCCCAGGCTGCCTCCAGTCTTGACATCACCAATTAGCTCACTAGCTTTGGTGGCCATCAGGTCGAGCATCGCATCCCCTCGGGTAGGGCTCTTACCTGCCTTAAGAAGTTATCCTCAATGCATTCCAGGAGGCTCCCGGATTGCTTACAGCTCGCTGCGCTACTCTTCCAGCAGATGTTGGGGTGGTTGAACCATGATGACATGGTTGTCCCTATCTCTTACATTTTGACTAGCACTTTGACAATTTCCACTCCTCCTTGAATGCAGGAGCACCACACTTAGTTTATTTATACCTGAGTTTTTTCCCTAAAACAGTATTGAAAGAAATCAGTTGATTGCTTACCTACCAGCAGATGTACCTTGCATGGCTTAGCTAGTGTAATTATAAATACATAGCTATTGCTTCATCTTTGGTTTTCTGTTGTTTTGCTCTTTCCTCTTATGAACTTACAATTTTTGAGGAAACATAATAGTATAAGTCAGTGGAAATAAAAATTACAGTATAACTTTTTTTCAACATTATATGTTTTTGTGACAGATAAATGTAGCATTTTTGTGTCAGGTGGGGCAACAGAAGGATTGCATTTTCCATTTACATGGAACAAGCATCTGCTTTGGTTGTATTTCCAGAGATTTCTTCTAGACAGTGTGTGGGGTATCTAAAGGAGAACAGACTAAATTAGTTGAAATGTCTAATTTAAAATATTTATAAAAAGAAGCTTAGTCACACTTTAAAAGTGCATTATGAATATTACTTAATTTACTTTTAAATTTTTCAGTTATTTCTGTCTCTTAATTTGCCAATTGTTGTAGACCTCATATTTGAGAAGCTTTCTTTCTCAAAGAATTTCTCCTCCTGTTGTTTGATGACATTAAGGGGTCGTGATTCTTTATGATCATCCAATCCGTTACCTGGAGTGTCTGTAATGTTAAAAACAAGGTATTATGTGCATGACTTGTCAGTACCAACAAGTAGCAGATAATAGGGTATGGGCAACAATATTGAATATCAAGGTTGAATAATTCCAATTCTATAAGAGCAGAAAAAGTACAAGTAAACTTAGTAAGTTCATATTTTAAAAAATACCATGCTTCTTCCCAGAAAAAAAAAAAAAGTTTTCTTTCTTACCTTAAAATTGCATGGAATAGCATAAAAAAAAAAGGAACTTCAGTAAATAAGAATGTACTTTTTTTTTTCTTGGAATGAAAGTAAACTAAAATATTATAGACATGAAAAAATTAATTTCCTTATGACCAAAGTCTTGCAGACTATTTGGAAATACAAGCAAACTGTTCCATAGAAAGCCTATCTATTTATTGAATTTTCACAGATATGTGAGGATTTGGCTTGTAAGATGTTGAAAGATCAGGATTCATCTTAGTAAAAGAGTGCTAGGTGGGGGAACGGAAGCAGCTATAAGACAAAACAATGATAAAACATTGTAGCTTATCCTCCCTTTCTTGTATCCTCATTGCTCCTTCTTTAAAGGCTCAGCATCAGTTGATGCTATATTAAATGACATCATTTCTCAGTGGCAGGGTCAGTAAAATCCCGATTGACAAAACATGAGGAAAGCAGAATAGAATTCTAAAAAAATACAATTCATTCTAAAAAAAAAAAAATTACTGTTGAGTCTGTGTCTTATTACTGTTCACCTTTGTCAGAACGCCTAGTCATTTTACAGCAGTTTACAATCGCAGAGGATTTCTTTTTGATAACAGTTCAGGCCTCGTTACCATTTTCTCCTGTCAAAAAATTCCTTTACCGCTGTCTAAGATCTGCTGGCAATGTCAATTTGGTCCTCAGTGCTGTAGCGTACTGCAGCCCACCACGCTGCAGCCTCTGAGAAGGGAAAAAGCATTTTGTCGGTTCATGTTCATGTGATTTTTGCACAGAATTTTATATCTCCAGACATCTTCGTGCCATGCAGCACTGATCCAGCAATTATATACACCAGTAAACTTTTCAGTTTTAGTAGTAACTTAACTAGAATGCACAGGTGCATTAGTATTAGAAAATATCAAATCACTAATCACTTATATATACAGCAATTACTTCCTTCAGCAATGAAATTCATTTACTCCTGAGGTAATAAGTTTCTTAAGAATCACTTAGAAAAGCCTAAGTGTATTCTGTAAAATAATTTATTTAAAGAAATATTTCTCAACGAGGTTAAACTTACATAACAGCTAGAGAAAAGCACACAAATATAAATATAAAACTATAATTAGCAGTGAACAATGCCAGAGCTTGAGTGACTCTGAGGTTGTTCCCTACTCAGTATTTATCACTGGATGCTGATTGTCATTGTAACTATGCAGTGCTACTTCAATATGCTCATACCGATTTTGAGACAATTTAGAACAGGAGGAAAGGGCCAGAGACTCACTTCTGAAGTAGCATACATAAAATATTTTTGGTATAAGGCAGCTAAAGTGAGCAATATTGCAAATGCAGATACCTGGTATATGAAGAAAGTCCATACAATTAGAAAAGTTCACATTTGCTTCTCAGTCTTGCAAGGATATATGACTAATCAAGCAAACCAGGAGTCACTACCGAGTATTTCTGGGGAACAGGTTGTGTCTGAATTGATTTGTCTTATTCTGAGATTTTGATACTTTAGTTCTCCACAATTTCCTGATGTGGAATTATCCTATTAGATGGTTATAAATCTGTGCTCTTTAGAGATGTGAGTGGAGATTATACTGTCAATGTGAAGTTATATGGAAATTGTAGTGTCAGCACAATATATTTCATGGTTTAGCTTTCAAATACACTTGTTTGAGCAAAATTGATTTTTGTTTTTACCTTTCCTACAATGTACAAGTTCCGGGTCAAATCCTCTTTCTTCTATTGCTATATATGTGATTCTTCCTCTCATATAAATTTATGTTACTTTATACCCATACAAAAAAAAAATCATAGCTAATTGTTCTTTTTGCACTGTTTGCAAAAACTTAGTCTTTAAACAGGAGTAAGCTATGGTTTTTCCTAATTTTTGGTGAAATATTTTACCATTTTCAGTGATGTTCAGAATTCTGGGTCTTGATGTATAGTAGTATTTGTGGTAATAATTAAAATGGGAATTTAAAGCTAATAAGTAGAATTGCAGTTGCACAATTAGTAACAAATAGAAACTGACATATCATCCAGAAGTCAAAGTGTAACATTGAACCTTAGAATATATATCATACCTCAGATTATCATCATGCAAATGTGAATTTTAAACACTGATGATGCCAGCCATCATCTGACTGAAACTGTGTCTTTTCTTTCTTTACTGTATCAACAGATTTTTCACCATTTGATTTTTTTTTCTTTATAGCTGCTTTAAGGTTAAACACCGTATTTCCAAGGAATGTTTCAGGAAGACCTAGGAAATTTAAGGTTACTCTTAAAAATAGAACTGCATTCTTAAATATTTTCACAGCAGAATTTCATAAATCCTTTCTTTCGTTACTGTACTATGTGATTGTAGTAAAAATATAAAACAAAACAACTTGACAACCACACACCAATAAAGCATATCCAAAATAATCAGATAAAATAGAGAATTCCACAAGTAAATATTTTCTTAGCCCAAAGAAACAGGTGACTTACAGGATAATGTCAGTTATCAAATAACTGACTTCGGTGTGGCATTTTGCGTCTGTAGTCTGTTTTCAATTTCTGGAATTACCCAAGACTTTTATCATGGTCTGAGTATAGTTAGTAGGTAATATTTAAAAGTATGAACAGAAAGCAACAGCTGACCTTTGTTCTCGTAAGCTGCTGTGATGGTTTAACCTTGGCTGGCTGCAGACGCCCACCAAGCTGCTCTCTCGGCCCCCCTCTGTAGGTAGGCACCACACAACTGCTCACTCCCTCCCTCCCAGTGGGATGGGTGGGAGAATCAGGACAGGACAGGGGAAGAAAATAAGATGGAAAAGCTCGTGGGTTGGTACAGAGACAGGGAGATCGCTCAGCAATTACTATCATGGGCAAAACAGACTCAAACTGGGGAATGTTAATTTAGTTTATCGCTGAATAAAAATAGAGTAGGATGGTGAAAAACAGAGGCAAAACTAAAACACCTTCTCCTTGCACCACCCTTCATCCCAGGCTCAACTTCCCTCATCTGTTCCTGACTCTTCTACCTCCTCCCCCCTCCCCCCTCAGCAAGCAGTGCAGAGGGATGGGGAACGGGGGCTCCTGTCTGCCACCTCTTCCTCCTCACACTTCTCCCCTGCCTCACCGTGGTCTTCATCACCGCGGGCTGCAGGGGAATCTCTGCTCCGGCGCCTGGAGCACCTCCTCCCCTCCTTCTGCACTGACCTGGGGGTCTGCAGGGCTGGGGCTCTCACACCTCCTCACTCCTCTCTCACTGCTGCTGCACAGAATTTTTATCCTTTCTTATACATGTTATCACAGAGGTGCCACCAGCATCACTGATGGGCTCAGCTTTGGGCAGCAGTGGGTCCATTTTGGAGCCAGCTGAGACGGACTCTGTCCTACATGGGGGCAGCTCCTGATCCTTCTTCACAGAGGCCACACCTGGAGCCTCCCCTTACCTTGCCACATAAACCCAATACAGTCATTTTGACAGTATTCGACAACTTAATAATCCAGAGATTCTTTTTTGAGAAACTCAAAATCTGAATTTGAATGGGTTTGGTATCATGAATGACAAAGCTCTGAAGTACTGAATTTCCATGGTCAAAGTGCAGTCTTTCAAAATGGAAAAGCTAACTGCTAAGAGGCAAGTAGTTACTGACTAGGAGACTAAGAATTTGAAGAATAATTATGAGAAAATGATTGAAGGGAGCTAGCAGAAGAGTTGGAAAGACAGGAATTTGTAGATGAAATATGCCTGAGAGATTACACATAGATAAGCTCTTTATCTGCTCTACAAAGAATATAGAAACTTTGTATGTCTTTGCATAACAGTTCACCAGCAGCAGCGTGATAATTGAAACAAAGGATTCAAATCAGTATAATACAGAATGTTGTGTAATTATCTTTCAAATATTTACATAGTTACTGTTAATTTTGTTAAATTTGTAACTCATAACAATAAATGTAAGGAAAAGAAAAGGGAATGGCAGGGGAGAAGACCCAAAAGCCTGCATGCCCTGTGTCAGAGATTTCCTAATATGATGTGTCAGTGGAATATTCAGTGAATATTCATTAAACATAATTAGATTTTCCGTTACCCACTTTTGATATTGAAACATGTTTTTCAGTGAGCTTGTAAATTAGAACAGGAAATATTCTCGTTCTCTATTGAAAAATAGTATTGACAAATGGACTCAGTACTTTTGATGTCCAACATTTTTGATACCAAAGTTCTAGTACTGTTTATGCTAAATCTCCTGTTCTGACTGTGTTTTGGAGCAGGTGGAACTTGGCATTTGGCTCCCTTCCATATGTAAATATTCATATGAGAACTGTCCACCTATGAAAGAGCTTCCAAAATCATGATGAATACCCCACAAGGGTACTTTGCCTTTACTAAAATAGCTGGGGAATAATGCTATATTATTGCATTGCTTCTTTTGAATTATCTCTAGCCTTCAAGAAACGAGAATTCCCTCATGACCATATAATTTAATCTGGTGCCTTATATTTCATAATGAAAAGGCTGCACATCAGAACATTAAGATTTCACGTAACACCTTTGCATCTGGGCAACAGAGAGAACACTATGTTTTTAGAGACTTGACATTGCTAGTAAAATCTTTTCATATCAGAAATTTAGCCAGAAAGAAGAAAAAAACCCTTCTTCCTCTAGTGTTTTATGCCTTTCCTTCACGGCTGATTGACAGTTCATTTTTCTGCTATTTAAAAAACTAGTAATAAGAAGCTGACAGAGTTGTGTGAATAGAGACTAACCAGACCACTGGTGGATATGCGATCATTCAAGGTCTTCTCCATAATGACACATATACTCTGTTTCACCAGAAAGTGTCCTGCATCTAATATGCTCCCTCAAGTAGAAGGGTTTCATTAAAAGGCAGCTAGATGTGAAACTAAAAGTAAACAATTTACATGTTAAAATCACCTTTTTTTTATTTAGATTACTTTCAAAGTATCCTTCACAGATTAACAGATTTAATTACCTACGACTGATTATACTGGTAAACAGTTTTGGAGACATAGTGGAAAATGACAACTTTAATCTGTATTTTGGGATGCCTGCTACCAGTGTTCAAGGTAATTACTCTGACTTAATTCCCAGATTGCATCATGTAATTCAGTTTACACAGCTGCTGAGGCTCCTATGAGGTGATATGGTTCAAATAAAGGACCAGACTTATCCCTAATGTAATTCAGCCTACAACATTAGAACTCATATAAAATATGTCAAACACTGAATCAAACTAATTCTATAACTAGTGTTCAATGGACATAAATTTTCCCTTACATTGAAAAAACGCTTATTATAATGTATACAACTGCAATTACACTTACTACATCTATAACAAATCATTCATTAACAAAACATGTCTGAACTGTACATAGTGTAAGTCAAGTCTACCATTGTTGTCCGTGAGTTATCATACATATACCATAATAAGTACAAGGCTCTGCAAGAGGAACCAAATAATGACAAGAACAATGGTTCACCTAGCTTGGAGGTGTCGCTGATGTTAAGTTGGCCTACACCCTGTGTCAAAACTGCTTCCGTAAAGAAAAACAGTTGGGTCATTGTCATAGGAGACTCTCCTGAGGGGAACAGAAGGCCCAACACGCAGACCAGACCCACTGTTTAGGGAATTCTGCTGCCTCCCTGGGGCCCTGGTTAAAGATGTAAAAAAAAAAAAAACCTTCTTACCCTGGTGCAGCCCTCAGATTATTATCCATTGTTGGTTTTTCAGGTAGGCAGTGATGAAGTTGCAACAAGAAGTCCGAGGGCAGTCAAGAGAGACTTCAGGGCCTTGGGCTGACTAGTTAAGGTATCAGGAGCACAAGTAATGGTCTCCTCTATCCTTCCAGTTGCAGGGAATGATGAGGGAAGAAACAGGAAGAGCCAGCAGATCAATACCTGGCTCCGAGCCTGGTGTCACCACCAGAATTTTGTGTTGTTTGACCATGGGTCCTGCACTTGGATCACAACAACCCCATGCAGCGCTACAGGCTTGGGGAAGAGTGGCTGGAAAGCTGCCCGGCAGAAAAAGACCTGGG
>JANXJC010000013.1:2712803-2747632 GCA_027564655.1 Leptodon cayanensis
CCTGGAGCACAAGTCTGATGAGGAGCGGCTGAGGGAGCTGGGGCTCTTTAGTCTGGAGAAAAGGAGGCTGAGGGGAGGCCTTATCGCTCTCTACTACTACTACCTGAAAGGAGGTTGTAGCGAGGTGGGGGTCCATCTCTTTTCCCAGCTAACAATTGATAGGACAAGAGGAAATGGTCTCCAGTTGTGCCAGGGAAAGTTTAGAAAATTTCTTCACTGAAGGGGTTATCAAACGTTGGAACAGGCTGCCCGGGGAAGTCGTTGAGTCGCTATCCCTGGGGGTATTTAAAAGATGTGTAGATGTGGCCCTTACGGACATAGTTAGTGGTGGACTTGGCAGTGCTGGGTGTATGGTTGGACTTGATGATCTTAGAGGTCTTTTCCAACCCAGATGATTCGTGATTCTATGATTTTATGATGACATTGTAACCTGTGGTAGTTTTAAGAAGACACCATTCATTGTCATTAAGTTATTTTGCCTTCTGTTCTGGGAAAATCAAAAAATATTATTCTAAATTTATTTTGGAATATTTTTAATAGCTCCATAGCTTTCAGCCATCGCAGACCACTAGTTTGATTTTAACAGTGATAGATTAATTCTACTTGGATCACTATTATTGATGACTGGCATAAATCAATAGGTCTAGAAATTCCTTAGTTTGAAATGGCATAAACAATGACATGAATCAGTAAGTAGTATTTGCTTCAATGAGAGAGTAGATACCATTGTCAAAGGAGGGTTTTCTAGTGTATGCATTGGGAGGAAGGACAAGGGAAATTAAAAGTTCCCTGATCAAGAAAATTACAGAGTTCACTGCAGGGCTCAAAGAAATTTCTGCCTGTTTCTTGATGATTCTTGGTAGCCTAATTGGTGGTATTTCCTAGAAACTGCCTTGCATACTTTTGCTTCATAAGCTATTTTTGAGGATGGTTTTCTTGCTACAGATGTTTTAAAGTGTGTTATTTCACAAGGGTGAAACATTTTTTCCAGGGGATAAATTTCTAAAAATATTCTTCCTACTCCTGTCAAGGAGATAAACATCTATTTTAATATCCATTTCTATAATGATCTCTTACTTCAGTTATATTTCTGTCATCTGCAGTTTCAATTATTGTTGGTACTACAATATGTTACAGTATATAGTACTATTGTTTATAAGTTTGTACTTTACCAATACTTTCCACTTTTGGCTTCAATCAGTCATAACTGAGTATTGTCAAAATACAGAATAAATAAAATTTCTTTTTATTTAGTATGATCTCTGAGGTATCTATAGTAAAGGTTCTTCAGACTATTGGACAGTGTCCAGAGGGGATCTGTGACATTCCGCACCACTTTAACATTTAATCTTCGTGCTCACCTTATTTCTTTTCTCTTTTCTGGAGATTTTTCTCTTATTTCTTTGTCAGCTGTTTCTTCTATGGACGAACTATTTTGTGAATAGAATCACGAGACAGCACAATTATGATTTTCTATGTTGCATCATTCTTTCTAGAAATCCTAAATTACTTCTTACTTTTGTAATTTATTATTTCTGTTGTCACCATTTTTGTTAACCAGTGAACCAAAGACTTCTTAGTAAAAATGAATAGATTCCACATTATCAGTTCCTCCTGCATAATACCAGGCTTTTTTGACATTATGCATCATAGTCTTAATATTATAATTTTGAAACCTCCAAATTTCTTTCTGCATTCAACAACTTTCAATAACTTTCAAAACATGTTTTCCTTACATGAAGAGGCTGATACTCCATAACCGTAGTGAAAATTTCACATAAATACTTTATTCAGATTTTTTCAGTTCTTTAAGCAAACCTTCTTTCCTTATATTATGTATATTCACCCATCCTTTAATGCAGGTGTTTTATATTTCCAAATTGTTTCATTCATTCATTCATTCTTTGGGTTTTTTAATATAATATTTCCCAAAGATCTTTCTTTATGAACTAATTTAAGGCTTTGATATTATTTATTATCTTAATATCGTATTTTTTATTACTTCTAAATTACTTATGATATTTAAAAAGACAAACATGTACACAGCAGTTTCAGTTTCCTTTCCCTTTTTCACACACACACATATATATATATAAATATATATATTCTGGTAACATCTGACCAACTAAGGTAAATTGATCTGCTTGTTTAACTGTATTTTTTAGATAGCAATTGTTTTAATTATTTCATTAAAACCATATTTTGAATACTGGTTAACTCTACTGGGCTTTACAGAGAATGAGACCAGTACCACAAGAGACTATGGAGTTAAGTATCTGAGAAAAATCTGATTAAGAATTTTCAAATATGCTTTATACAGGTTCTCTGAAAGAAAGTAATGTAATTCATTTAAAATACTTTCAGTTTACCTAAATCTTTTTAACTGTATTTCTCTGCAAATAATTCACTTCCGTGCAATTTTCTATTAAATTTTTAATTATATTAGCAGATACCGTTGCCAGCTTCTGATGTGCCAACTGAAGATGTAATTTTTCCAAGCAAAGTATCTGAACTCACACAAGCTTAACAAGCTGTTTCTCTAGCAGACAATTGGTTGTAAAGGTTTCCAAATGGCCACTTAAATGTAATATTGATGATAGTAGTGTACCTTAATTATCCTGCTTCTTCTAGTTTTAATTAAAATTCTACAGTTCTGTGATACATGTTCTTTGTTTTCACAATGCTTGTGCATTCCAAATCTAAAAATCACTGGATTTATGAGGGCATAACAGCTCTGAGAAAGAGCTTTTATAATTCTGATTAACTAGATAATAATAGGCAGATAGATATTATGTATGATTAACATTTCAAGAGTATTTTTAAAGGCTAATATAAAGTTCAGGAATGTGGCTCTAGGTATCCACCCTGAGTCTCTGACAAGACTCAGAAATGAGGTAGAGACAGGGGAAAATACAAATATTAAAGGAAAGCAATGTAACTATAAGAAAATTTCAGATGTACTTTTGTTCTCCCTGGCCTAGAAAATCAGCTAGCATATAGCTCTTTATCTCCACTGTCCATAATAAATTTAGAGAATGTGGAGGTGGCAAAGTGCATAATGCAGTAATCTCTAGATGCTCATGACTAGATACTGAAAGTTCAGACATGACTGAGGTAACATAGCTTGAAAACTTAGGAGGTGACAGCTAAGACATAGAAACTGTGTTTGCTCTTAGGTCCCAAAAGAGTGAGATGATAAAATTTCTCATTGTTAGTTTCCGTAGAAGACATGGCTTTGTGATAAAGCCACTCTTCTATGTGAGGCCTGAATACATGTCCTTGCCACTACTGATTCTTAGGAATTTTACCTATAGTCTGTTATAAAAATAGTACATTGTCTATCTTATAAGAGGTCCTACTGTGAGAGCAGGCTCTAGAACCTGGACATGTTTTCACTCTTCCATTGAAGAACACCAAATTACAGAATTAGACTTTCTTCACCTCCTTCATGTCTCATAAATCTTATGGATTTGGGCTGAGCAATAAGTCGACTTCAAAAGCTGTATCCTGTCCTTAGTCTTCCTTCTGTCAAGGCAGTTTTACACACCCCTGAGGGAGGAGCAGTGGCTTCAAACCTCCACATGGCAAGGGCTGCCCGGGCTTGGGGGCTTCAGCTACCAGGCTTCTATGGAAAGGGACATCATCCAACTGTCTCCGTTGTAGTGATCAGGAATGACAGTGCCAGGATTGAATCAGTCCCAATAAATTAGGCATGATATGAGCATTGGAAATAAATGCGCCTTTTCCGGAACATGACACCACTCTTCTGTTCTCTGAATTGTGACAGAATCTGGTAGCACTGAGTACCTCAGATTTCTACAAATTCACAAGAATAGATGTTTAAAAACTGATGAATTGAGGTCAAAATGGAAATGCTAAAGAATTAAATGTTTCTTGAGACTAACCATTCTGAATCATTCCCTGAAAGTTAACCACCTACTTACCCCGGGACTTAGGTGGGATTCAGCTGGTCTGAATGTAACCCTGAACATTTCATTAATGCACACATTACATTTAAAAGTGGACTTTTTTATTTGTAACTGACGACATGTTGGAGAGAAAGGTTTGTTTAGGTTTGTTCAGGTTTGATTTGGTTTGGTTTGGTTTGATTTTTTTCAACCCACAGATGCAATATTACATTGATGTCATTTATACTCAGTCTATTTTATTTTACTACAGTAATATCCCGATTACTGAGTATATACCTTACAAAGGTTACTCACTACCTAGTCAGTGTACAAAGAAGCGTAACATCATGAAAACTCACTTTCCATAATTTGTTGCTATTCTTTCCTCAAATTGCTTATTAAAGACTGGTCTCATTCTGCCCTGCTGCTGATTATGATGTTCATTGCAAAATTTGTATTTTTATTGCATAGGCACTCAGTTACAGAGATACTACTTTTATTAAAGCTTCTACTTAATAAGTTGCTGCAAAATTTGCACCTCGTTTCTAGAAAACATTGTTCATGGTTCAAAAAAGTCTAAACTTTTTTTGCACTAACAAAATGATCCACTTGATAATAGGTCCCGCTGATCCAGTGCTGTACAGTGGCAGTATTCAGCTTGCAGCTAAGCAATGCTCTGCTTTAGTGGAGAGCCTCTACCCAATAAAGAAGTCAAACTTGCTGGTATCAGATGAACCTTTTATGAGCAAAAGGAGAGTGAAGAGCTCTTTGAACAAAAAGTAATGTTATTACAAAAATAAATGGATATTAACAAATGTTACAAACATTTAGGCTGAAAATTAGAGAAGGTTCTAATCACCTAAGTAACAAGATTGTGGAACAATCTTCGAATAGGTATAAAAAGGGAAAAAAAGCAGCTCAGTTTAGTGTGGTGTTTTCTAGAGGCAGTGAGATTTCAAGTTTTGGAGGCCTTCTAGTGTTTTATTCCCATATTTCAGGGTGCTTAAAACATGTTTTTCTGTTTAATATTTACTTCTACTATACAGTTTTGCAGAACCAAATTATATTTAGGGATATTACAGTCATTTAGTTCTGGAGACAATAATTACATTTCCATTGTTTAATGAAATGTCTTTTCTATGCAACATAAAAGACAAATACTAATTGAAAAATACAGAATAAACATTAAAAATTTATGTATACATCTTCTAAAATAAATTGTAAGTCCAGGAAATGTGTGCTAAATATTAGTACTGTATATCTAAAATAATCATTTTTCCTTCCAAAATATAATATAGTAAATGAATATCATGAAGTCTTTTCTATGAGATCCTATTAGGTAAGGTCTTAGACTTTTTTTTTTAATGGAGGATAATATTTGCATAATTCTCAAAAGTAAGCAATAGTTTCTATTGAAAAGGCCTGGAGTCCTTCAGGATGTTTTACTGAAGAAATTATCCTTACCAAACATAAATGTTCATTTCTCATTGTAAAATAAATGCTTTACAGGAAAATTATCTTCTCAAATGAGGTTTAATTGACTTTATTTTTGACACTATACTATAAAACTCTACAGCATAATTTGTCACTTAAATTTCTACCTTTATATTCAGTGTGAAAAAGCAAGCACTTCTTCAGTAAGATTCATCCTGTCTTAAAGTAAATGCCTATACATGTCACACCTGTCTCTCTCCATTGACCATGAAACGGTCATAGTGTGATCAGCTCAGATACAAATGTCTAAACTGAAGCCATCTAGAATGTTTCTATCTTATCAAAGTATTAATTAAATGAATGTGCCCATCTGGGATAGATGTCTTAGCTGTCACGAATTTAGCCAATGCAGTCAGTAGTATTCAGAGTGAGAATCATCTCAACCAGAGTAGGTTTCTATTTAATGAGACTAAGCTGTTATTTGGACTCCAATTTCTGTACTGACCAGAATTTCATTGATTACTAGGAACTAAAGACAGTTAGTTTAAATATGGACACCAGCATTGGAAATGACAAGAATGATGCGAGTTAAATCACACAAATAAATTTTGATGACCCTTTCCATTTTTGTTTAGCTAAAATTCTCATTTTGTAAGGTAATACTTACTCCTCAAATCCATTCAAAACATGGGGTTTCCTGAGTTTCCTGCTTTGACACAGTCATGGCTTTTTAGCATTCACTTTCTCCCTCTTTCCCCCCATGTCAAACGTGACCACTTTCAAATACGTATTTTATTCACATTCTACCCACCATCTTTCATTTAGTGTGAATAGGTTAACTACTAAATCTGGTCAGCAAATGGTACCATACTCTATCCTCCACTTGTTTTTATACAAATTGTTCTCTCCTTTGTCCCACATTGCCTTACATGCTTGAGAGGCTAAAAACTTCCAATAAAAATTACTAATGTAATATCAGCTTCTTCCCCTTCAAATGCCTCTTTAAAACTCTTCAGTGAATTTAAGCAGACCACTCCGAAACTTAGGAGTTAGAAACAATTTGGCTGCTGATGTGCTGACATTGGAGTCTGTCACATGTCATTGTTTCTCTGTACTCCTTTATGTGCTTCTATCAGCTGTTTATTGTTGTAAACTGCAAAAACAACAAGACAGGCACCATATTTCTCCTGAGTGTTTATATGGCAATAAGAAAAGAATTAAGCTCCTGTGCACAAACACAAACAATAACCATCATAATCATCAATAATAAATAAATTAAAAACTAATTCATTTCAGTGACACAGGTCTTTGTTTCTACACTGCAGAAGGTGAAACGTAAAAACTTAGGTATTGAGTCTGAGACCGAAATCAATTGGAGCTGAAGAGCCTTAGCCTCTTTGCTTTCAACACCTTTAAGTCCTGAAGACTAAATTAGTAATTCTTGAAAGGATTTTTATTTTTTCTCCAATAAATTGTCTTCTGCTTTGATGTCTGCTTGTAAATACATTTGCCAGAATGTTAGTTTTAAGTAATGTCATTTCTCAGAACAAATAATATGAAGACGTTTCCCATTACCTTTGAAATAAGGCTTCACAGACATTAGTATTCGATTTAGGTTTGTAATCCAAAATCAATTGTGGCACTATCAACATTTCTAACAACAAAGCCTTTGTTTGGCAATGGATTTGGGCTTTAAACAAAGCAGAAGGACTCATTAGAATGACAATTTTTTATGTGAACACCAATGGCAGTATTAAATAAAGGTGGTGTACTTTCAGAAAGCATTTCAAAGCTTTAAAAACAATTCTCTGCTACAGAGTCTTCAGCAACTTACCATTACAAAGACACAGTATCGGACAAGCAATGCCTAACCATACCGCTGAGTTTCATGTGTGTACGTAGATTTCCCCTCTCTTAGGAATGGAGGCTAAGTGCTCCCCAAATCAGTACTTACTCCATTGCCCCCTGCAAAGATTTCCTTACTGTTATGAATTTAGGGTGGGTTTGAAAATTGTGGACGGTCAGGGATGAAATGAAGGTATGCTTTACAGACCTACCATGCCACAAATTTATCTCTTTGACTCAATTCTGTATCATTTGTGACTGTAACACTTTTACTTTTTGCGGGGGAAAGATAGGGCAAGTTACTGCTGTTGACTATGAGGAGCTATTCAGGCAGAGACGATCCAGAATGAACAGCTAAAACTGAAACACAGATCGCCTGTGATGTTGGCCCTATCTCCATGCACAAGTCTGTTGAATACAAACTGAGGGAACAGAAAGAAAGAAGGAAGGAAAGAAAGAAAGAAAAAAGTTCTTTCGTTTCAGCCTGAGTAGCTCTCTAACATGGAATATAGTAACTATAACAATAGTAAAATTCTTACCTAATAACTAAGGCAGGCCTGAAGTTTTTCTCTAGGAAATATTTTATGATAGAAAATAGGTATGTAGTTAAATGCAGGAAATGCAGGAATTATGAATGCTTCTATTTTTTAAAGTAAAATATCAGAAAAAAAGAAATCTGATTCGATTTAAAAATGATAGCATTTTGTCCCCAAATTAAAATGTCTAAACATGCTCTTGCCATGTTCCATGAAAGGTGAAATTACAAGTTGATTTTTAGCATTTACCTCCTGTGGCCTGGACATTTTGTTATGTGGAATCACCCCTATAATGAATTTCAGGTACACCATGTCCCCGCAGCAAGACAGAAGATGATGTGTGTTCTCGATACTGTAGTCCATCCAGAAGGCTCAATCAGTAAAGGATTAAAATACACAAGAGCAAACCACAACTTTGATTAGATGTGGAAATGGCTTTTGGTTATTTTAAATATTCTATTCCTTCACTTCAATAATTATATTTTCAACAACAACAACAACAAAGATTTTTCTACTGTAAGAATTAAAATAATTCAATACTAGCAAGTTTTGTCTGGTGAACTAGTAAGTCTAAAATATGAAAAAAACCCCAGATGGTAGCTATAAAAATGCTTATAATCCAGCAGCGAGGAAGGGTAGATCTAATATGATAACTTAGAAATATGGATACATATGTTTAGTTCCTTTTAGGTCAGTTGCCCGAATCAGAAATGTATAATACTGTCCTAAAATATATTTGATATACGCAGCACTGTTATACCATGTATCAGGGAAAGTTTAAACAGGAAAAATACTTTCTGAGAGAGACAGCTTTGCCTGCTTTACAGTTGGCTCATGTCAAGCATTCCGCCATTCAATGTATTACGCTGTACGTCTCTTCCCAGTGCTGCAGTGGATTATGCTTCACCTGTGGAGATAAGAGCTGTCAGTGGGATTCTACAGAGATTGTTCGCAGATTCGTGTTGTTCTTTTGTGCTTAATATTCTTTGAATAAATTCAATAAATAGCTGGTAACCAACTGTCTCCCAGCAGTCAGACCACAAAGGTACGGGAAACGGAAAACTGTGCTACTTAGTCTATGGCACTCCGATTCTGGCGTTTGGCTTTCTCCTCTCTGTCCCTTCCTCTTCTTCCTTCTCTTATTTTCTTCATGTATATGTGACTATTTCCATAGCAGAAGACTTAGATATGGCAATGGTGATACAAGTAAGGTGCTCACCTCTGACAGGTACCAAAGGGTACAGCGTGTGCTGCTTTGATGCCAAAAAACTGGCACATCTTAAGGCCAGTAACAACCCCATTTCCTTTCCTATCAAGTGAACAGGTTGAGAAGTTGAAAAGATGTTCAGATGAGATGTTCTTCTAACATACATATTTCTCTACATCTTCTTTCATTGATGACTACATCTTTGGCCACGTAAATATACATGGTAGTAGTAGGAATATAAAGACATATATCAAGGTTCAAATACATAAAACATGATGTCCAGAACTCACAATTGTGCTTGTGATCACATGAACTGGCTCACAGTTCCAGGAATGTTTAAGGCATGTAAAGGTACCTTTTTGCATCAGTCATGCACTTACATTGACATATAGTTGAAACTGGACTAGAAACATTTCCATCCTGAAAAGAAATAACAGCATCAGGCAATTAGACTAACTGTAGATGAAAATGAGATATTTCACAGCAAACAAGAATTTTTTTTTTTTTAAAAGTTTTGATTAAGTAATGTCAAAATGTTTATCATCAATGTGATTAATTTTTTTTTATAACAGATGACTATTTAAAATATACAGTCATAATAACTAATAAAGCAATAATTAAGCTAAATTCTACAAAGCAATTAAATCAAAAGAAGTCAAAGGTAAAAACAAAGAAATGTTCTTTATTTACATTTTAAGATAACTGAAATTAAGTTAGAAAACCAACACAGTTCAACATGTGCTTGTCAGAGATTTTGTTTTGAATGAAACTATACTCACTGAAGAAAAATTGTTCTATTTTTTTCTACCAGTTTTGTATGTAGTGTGTTGGTTATTTTGCTGACTGCATTAAGACATGGGAAACAGCTAAAGCTTCTGAAGAACAGGACAATTTCAATATGCAAAAATCTGGTGTCAGAGAATAACTCCATGAAAGAATTGTTCTGAATATGCTCCTGCCCCGGGGAGAGACAGTTGTTATATGCAACAACAACGTCAGAAGCAAGAAGAGAAGAAAAAGGAAAGAAAGTAGATGACATTAGCCCACAGGGTTACCTGAAGGAGACAGATGCAAGAACAGCACTCACGGGACTGCTTGTTTGCTCTGAGTGAATCATTTACAGACATTGAAGACAATTGTAGCTCCGAAAGTAGAACATTTTGATTTTCTTGTAAAACAGGGGCAGAGGGAAGAGACCATGAACTTTCTAATGTTAGTATTTAAAAGCAGAGCATCTGGCAGTTCTATAGGCCAGTTTTGACATTAAAAGATGTCAAAATTCTGGTTCACCAGTTTGCACTTTCTTGATATAAAGACCGATTTCTGGCATTAGTTCAAGACAGGAAAAAACCCACACTGGACTTACTTTTAACTCCAGCAAAAATCTATTACCTGTTTTCTGGAGTTCGAAGGCTGTTAATGATTAGATCTTCCTCTAATACTTCTCATTAAAAGCAGCGGGAAACAGAGGTGGTGTGGGTATTCATGAGTTTTGGCGGATTGTTGGAACTATTGAGTTATTTCCTCAAGTTGGATCTTTTTATTTCTCAATATGTAGCTGTGAAAGCAGAATCAAGAAACTGAACAATGCTCCAGGTCTGTCTCCTAAAGGGAGCTGCCTGAGTAGTTCAGCTGTACATTTTCCTTACATTTATATCCTTATATTTCCTGATATTTATTTTTTTTTTAAATGGACACTTTTTGGACTTTGAAATATGTATGTCAAACCATTGGTTTTGCTTCAGTAATTAAGCTTCTGCTCAGCTACCCAGTGTATTGATTAGGTGGCCCTTTCTTTTTTTGTTGGAAAGAATTACCAAAACTTGGTAAACCCAAACACCGGTTTCTATAAATCAACCATTAGAAGTTACTGATGTTACTAATATTGGGCTTTGCTAACAAAGCATCACATTTATAGCACTATTTTCTATTACATTCAATGAAGCTTTAAAATTTTGCTGCCGATAACATTTTCTATGTAAACCCATTTAGTACTGTACCAATGAACACTTTTTATCTTGTAGCAGAGATGCCTGGACCCACTTGAATAGCTATTTTAGTAAACGAAGTCTAGAAGGAAAAGATGTCTGAAGTTATACAAAATTTCTGCTTATTAAATTAGTATTTTTGTTTGTTTTACTGTAGCGCAGGTGTTTATTAAAATGGCTGGCATATTAATGTTAACATTAGTCACTAGAGTAAGAAAAGATAATTATGGAAATTATGTTCCAGCACCCCTTCTCGCCTCCTCACAAAAGGAATGTCTAGTCTGAAAACATGGCCATAATACGTAAAGCAGTGTTTATATTTGTGCTGTCTGTGCATATTCACTTTATATTCTTTGAAGAAACATGATTACACACTTGCCCTTCACTTCACAAAGCATTTAAAATGTTTCACTTTGTGCGTGCTCATTAAGTGGAATGTTCTCAAGGAGCGAGGTGCTAACTTCTCACTTCCTCTGTGATTAAAGCAGGAAATACAATTCTACAAGTGGGCTATTGCTGTTATAATGTCAAGTAGTGTTTTCTTTGGCTACTTGCTAAAGTTTAACATATGAGATACAGCTCCCTTCACTTGGCACAAATCATTAGACCAGTCATGTGGTTTCATGGTAGGCAGAATTAGTATTGCAGTAAATCTGAATTTTGCATTTTGTTTAGAATTGGATATGCCCTTTGTGTAGCATCTCCATATATTTTTGTATCAATGTTTTTAAAAAATTAGAAACCTATAAGAATAATTATATTCTGTCTTATATTTCACCTTGATTGCCTGAATGTGGCTCTTCAGATTAACTTGTGCTCCATTTTTACTCTATGAGGGCATTTCTATTCACAATTGGACTTTTGGCTTATCTCTGTATCAGAGACCCCATGTTATAGTATATTGATTTTAAAGACATGCATATTATGTATATTTATAATGCCAAATGACAATATATATTTATTGATAGGAATTAATCTGGTTTTTTTTATTTATTTCTTTTTTTTTTAATTTATGAAATAGTGGTCTTTCATAAGGGTTGCAGGAAATTTTATCATGTATCATTAAAAAAAGGTAATTATTTTGTACACACTCTCGGTCAAAAGGACAGTTTTCTAATTTTTTTAATTTTTATTTGCAAGGCTTGTTTTTAATCCAAAATCCTAAACTATCTTAAGCCACACTTTCTCTTCTTCACAATGTTTGCTAGGGAGTCAGTTGTAGTTTTGTGACAGACAAACTGGTTTCATCTTTCAACCTTAAACATTCTCTTCTGGGCTACAACTGCCCTGCGCGAGGGTTTGTCAGGCTGCACCATTGCTCCAGCCCCAATCCCTTCCCTCACTGCCCCACTCCAGTGTGTCCTCTGCACTCAAAGCTGCAGGCAGAATTTCACTTGAAAACAGCTGTATTAATGCTACTAAAGGTACTACTAAATCCTACAAAAGACAAATGTTGTGAAGTCCAGGAGATCTTTGGCCCTGAGTAATCTTCTGATACCTAGTGGGGAGGATGAGAGAATAAAGTATGTGAGAGGCACAGCTCATTTATTGCATAGGTCATAAAAATATATAGATTTAATGACTAGTGGAGTAATGATTTATTTGGACTACTGAGGCACATTCAGACAATCAGGAAGGAAAGTCAATTATAACTATAATTATAATAGAACAGGGTTATAATAGATTCAACTATAATAGGACAGGATTTAGCTTTAAAAATGTGTGGTGATAAGTGTTCAGAGCCTGAGAAAGAAGCTGGGCCATTTACTCTGCTGTATTGACTTTGTATCGTCACATTAAAAAGTTGACTCTCATTTTGACAGATATATTACAAAACAGGAAGAAAATCACATTTCTTGTCAAGACAACATATTTGATCTCAGGTATGATTCAGCTGCCTAAAAAATACCTATTGTCATTTGCCCTGTCCCTCAGTCTATGCCTTATCCTGATAGTTATGACACAGGGCTGAAAAGAGATGTGTGTCCTTCTGGACTAGTAACTCGGAGCCAGAAGGGATACCCCAGGGCATCTCAGCTATCCCTACCTGCCTATCAAATCAGACTGAACTGCGCTGATACAGCTCTCCTTTGCCTGTGAACATTTCAAGGTGGATGCTTAACTTATTTTAACATTTGTTAGTTTCAAACATCCGGGTAAAATCCTGATGCTGTTAAATTAATGAGAATTTTACAATTTTAATGTCCGATGCAAAAACCACTGTTCTTCTGGATAGTTTACTCAGAAATGCTAGCTATTTGTGATAGACTGCACAACATTACTATTATACAGCGACATGAATAAAAAAGAAACAACTCTAACTTCATGTGTAAAATGGGGAACTCTGTGCTAACCTTTAGCACTCGGAAATGAGAACTTGAAGAAGGGTAGGTAATTCATGAAGATGTCAACTCGCTGCTTAGCAGCAATCAAAAAAGCAGATATTGAGGTAGTGACAGAAACAAATAAATCAGCAAGACAACAAAACAAAAAAGATTGTTATTCTGCTGCAGAATCCATAGTTCCCCCCCTCTAAATATGTTGTACAGTAAGGTTTTCTCCACTTTGCAAAAGTTGACAAGTATGATCAAAGGCATATAATGGATTTAGATTAAGGAATCGCTAAGTAACCTAGGACTGTTTGGCATAGAAAAGGGATGAGTGATAGGAAATAACAACAACAAAAAAATCAGGAGTGCCATGGGGAGATGATAGAGATAATTGTTTTCTGTCTTTTCCTATATAAACGCTAGGAGACAACAAAAAAGCAGGTGAGAGAAGTTAAAAAAGGAAGTTGTTCGTATCACTTGAAATTAAACTGTGACACTCCTTACTTCTGAATAATGGGATTTAATTGGTTAGATAGGCTAAAGGGAGATTACCAGAGTCCATGCAAATTCACTTATGGTTATGAAATGCATATCTGCAACCACTGGTTATAGACATGTCCTTGAGGTCTTGAGCTTTAATTGGCTGGATGCTGGCAGAGCGTGCTGGGCAGTACCATATATGCACCTTCAGTTCTTAAACTGTCTCTTAAATGCCATTTTGTGGCGAACATTTTAAAAGGTTTTTTTTTTCCCTCTGAAGGGTTTTGGACCAAATGAACACTAGTCTATTCATGACCCAACCGCTGCTTTCTTTTCCCCCAAAAGGAACGGGGTCAGAGAGAGGAGAAAATACAGACAAGACCTACTAACTGCAGGGAGAGCGAAGGGAGGAAAAAGAAAGAAAAGAATAAATGTCCAAAGGACTTAGAAGTAGGTGTCAGGGCCCACAATACTCCAGTAGACCCTCCTGGCCCTGGCCGGTCTCACCCAGGCCATGCCCAGGCCGCAGCTGGCCATGGCTGGTCCCGACCCCACCTGAAGGCCCAGCTACTGGCCCGGCCGCGGCCCGGCCTTCCCCCGGTGGGGTGCCCAGTGCCAGGGCCACCCCAAATAGCTTGCAGGTCTTGAGGAAGCCCTTGTAAAAGTTGGCCGGCTCACAGTCATCGTGGGAAGAACTTATCGAGTTAATGATAAAGAGCTGCCGGTTGTCCTGAAGTCTTGGCCTGCTCCAGGCTGGACTTCGTCCATGGAACAGGAGTCTCCAAGGGCCCCACAGCAGAAAGTGGAGGCGTGGAGGCGTGTTTCATAGTCAAGGAAAAGCTCTTGCTGTGTGAGGTGGTGAAAGGTTACAGCCTGGGGGTTTTCGGGTGGTAGCGTAGGTGTAGGTATCAGTGGTGTCAGGGCACCATAAAACATGGCGGTGTAGGTCGTAGCGCAGTAAGGATGGCAGCAGTGACGTTTTAAGCGCCACAGTGCAACGATGAACCTCTTCTCCCTTGCCCTAGCACAGAGGGAAGGGGCGAGGGAGAGAAGAGGTTGTGCAAGAGGAGAAGTGGGGAAGGGGAGATGCTAGGCAGCCGGGATGGAACACTGGCAGGAGGCAAGAAGCAGGAAAGGCCAGCCCTCCTTCTCCTCCTCCTCCTCCTCCTCCTCTTCTCCTCCTGGTTACTACTGCTGCAGAGCGGTGCTAGGGTTGAGGGCCCTTAACGTGACCCCACAGAGATCCTGGTTTTTTTTATATCTCAGTGCCTTGCTTTGCCCTCGTGTTCTTTCTTACAAGCCTTGATGAAAATTGAATTAATTTCAAATTAATGTGGAAAAATCAAAGATCATACGCTTGCCAAGAGCTTCTTGTGGATTTATATTCTAGACTTTTCAGGACAAAGCAAAATGCAATTACTTCTTCCCAACATCCACTTGTTTTAGTCCTGACTTCTGCTCCTTTCCTCTTTTCCCCTCTCTCATGAAAGACAAAAGATAAATACTCAGTTCTGCTTTTTAGGGTGTTGCCAGTTTTTCACTGGTAGAAATATTCAATGACAAAACAAGTAGAGATGTATTTTCAATTAGATTTTGGTATGGTTTCTTTCAAGAGATTATTTGCTTTGGAGTCCTTTTTAGCTGCTAGTGGAATTTGCAGTTGTTTTCAATTTATTTTCCTGTAAACGTTACTTTAGGGGTAAAACACTAAAATAGTACTTTAGAATTGTTAACTGCTTGTTCCCAAGAAAGCAAGATTTCATTTGTAGATCAGTTTATTCGTCTATAAGAATAGCTACTTTATTGCTTGCATTTGAGACATCTTGCAATTTAGACATAGAAAACACTCTGAAGCAAGTCTTGTCATTTTTCTCAGCTGGCATAAAAATGGAAATTTTCAATTTGAAGATTTCTATTAAACAATACTTTCAATATTAATGTATTATGTGTCTAAAAATGAACCCTTTTGTCTACTGGGTGTTCTTGTGTTTTTGAAAACGATCAGCATAAAAGGAGGGATTTTGATCTAAAGAAGTTGCAATGTCATGGCAGCAACCATTTTTAAAAAATCTCAACAGTTACATTGCTTTTAGTTTTCCTCATGCAGATGGGGAAAATAAATATGCTGCAAGTACAAACTGAGTCATCATGGCATGTCACGCCAATGACTTTGGAGGAGCTATTAAGATCTCTGTAGGAATACGCAATGATTATATTGAAGTTTTTATTATCTCTATCATCATTACTGTTGTAAAGCTTTTTTATACACTGCACAATCTTTTTATTTGAATTATTTCTGTTAAAAGTGTCAAATAAGCAGGGAAAAGATAAACATTTCCCTCCCACCGAAAACCCTTAATCATGTGTTTTTGAAGTTGCAAATCAAACTAACTGATATCTTCTTTGTAACAAATTAATTCCTTAGAGATCAAATGACATTTGTACTTTTAATACTAGACAAAATACTTTTTGTACTCCTTATGGCTATGTCTTACTGGCTATATAAATCATAATTTCTGCCAAGAAAAGCTAGCAATCCAAATAAATATGACAGACAAAACATGGAAGAAAAAATACAATCAGCAAAGATATTTTACAGTTATGCATGTGCACCGATAATATTGATGCTAGATAGAAAAATAGTGCTTAAGGAACATTAAAAGAAAAAAGCAAACATATAAATTTTGTAGTGTGACATTCAGAATCCTTTCATAGACAAAAGGAAAGACACCATGTATTTCAAGTCAAGAATTTACCGTTAGACCAAACAGTGTTTTAACAGTTGAATTGTCCAAACTGTCTAATTAAAAAAGAAGCCTGATTAATGTTATGGTTAAAATTGTTAAACAGAAAATCCTTCAAACCTGCCAGCATCTACCCCTTTTCATTCGTTTAATGCTTACAGTGCTGGTATGCTTCTGAGTCTCAAAGTCAATACTTCCTTAGGAAGAAAGGAGGGGGTGCTTATGATGACCTATATCGTAAGGTCTTCATTTTAGGAGCGTGATATTCCTGGGAGGCAATTTCTTCTTCCTTGACCTTGGGTCTTTTTTTTCTTATCACAGCCTGTTTCCTTCTCCTGTGCTGCCAGCTGCAGCTTGGCAGTGGCCTCCAGAGGGGTGTCAACCTTTGTCACCCCCCAGAGATGAAGGAAAATGAGGGGAGGCAGCAGTCACTGGGCCCCAGTACAGAAGTTAAACCAGCCAAACCCAGCCCAAGGTGAGGCTGAGCTTCTGCACTGCCGTGCCTGTGCAGAGCCTTTACTGGTTTCCTATTAAGAGTGACAGTCATATTTAGCAGGCTACAATAAGTGCATTACTGTAGTGCAATACTGTGTGTGCTACTGTGGAAAGACTGGATCACAGAAAGATGTTCTTAATCACGACAGGTATAAAAACTTGCAAACATGAATGAAAAATTCTAAGTTTGTAAATTTGCTAGGAAAAACGGCTAAAAATTTTCAAAGGAAGATGAAGGTAAATAAGTCTTTCAGAAAAGCAGTGTTCTGAGACAAAGAAGGAAAAGATCTTGAAAACCCGCTGCTTTGGGCATTTGAAACAAAATTTGAGCATGTATTACCATAATATTGAATATAATATACTCAAATGCCTATGAGTACACATGAACATGTGTCCTTGTAGGTATATGTGTGAATATTTGCAAAAAATAAGATGCAATTCTTCATTAGCAAAGAGACAGATCAGACAACGTAAAGAAATCTTTTAATCTCTGTCTTTTGTGATTTTCTTCTTGTCTGTATTTTAATGAACTCTGATTTATCACCCAAACATTAATTTAGAGGTTGTTTAAATAATTACAGTGCAATTGATGAAGTAAACAGAAGATACAGTTAGAAGGATTATTGCATGGTCGTGAAAGGTCCTTTTTAAACGTATGGCTTAAGAAGCACACTTTCATTTCTATCTTTAAAAGTTTCCATCATTTATACCCACCTTTCTTGCTATCCTCTTATTTATCTTATCATAAGCTTGGCTCAAATGCCTCAACTGAACACATGTAGTGCCATTTAAGATGCTGTAGGGTATCTTACTTGATTTCCAGCTGCCACCAGAAGACCACAATCTCCTATAAGACCTGGTCATCTGCCAGTCATATGTAAATGTCTTGCATACCTTAAGGTATCTCAAATGACACTAAACATTTACATTCAGATGACAGAATAAACCACTTTATGCCATGTTAGAAACTGCATACCTGACATAGTATAATTTCATACCAATAAAGCATTTTTGTGTTATATTGGGGCTTTTCTCATACACAGGTAAGTAATATGACTCTCCTTCTCTAATGGAACTTCTGTTTCTCCACTGACTAGACAAACAGTTTAAATGAGATACATAGTTGTAGATAATTCAACTGAATCTCCTAGAATTCTGTATTAGACTTTTTTAACTAGTTGCAACAGCAGGTGAATATAAAGATGCTACACTGTGCTAAAACTAAGATGTAAGTTGTCCTTTTTTGTCTGATGCTTGTGCAAAATTTGCATGAGGAGAGATATATTAAAGTGCTAGCTTTATTCTCCTATTCTCAGGAATAGCGGGGGGATAAACCTACAAAGCCACAGTAATAGTAAAATTAACAGTCTTTTGAAATTCCAGGTTGTGACTGGATAGGCTTGACTTGGAGGAACATAGGCTCATATTCACAAAATAAATTCTGAAATTTCATAGACGTTGTTAGTTGGACAGATGAGCCTCTGCAAAGAAGAAGGAAGGGAAAAAAATGCCACTATCACTCTCAAAGAGTAGAATTAGGAAGGAAAAGGAAAAAAAAAAACATGCAGAAACAAGGGTAAAGTAGTGCAGGTGTCTATTATACACCTGCAGACTCTTCCAAAGGCTCTGGTTATTCAGACAGGGGAATGAGAGAGACTTACTGATGAATACCTTTTAAATACACCGAAAGTTTATACCTTATTTACAAAAGAAGGCTTTCTAAAAATATCTTTTGAGGGGAAAACATTATTAAACTGAGAAATATTAAGGAACCAACAAAATAAGGGAGTTTGAAGTCTTCCTTCCTCTGTAAATTGCAAATATTGAGTTCTGGAAGCAGACACAATGAAAGAGAATTGTAAACCAAGCCAATCTTATTAATCCATGAAAATCATCCAGTCTTTGATTTTAGTATTCAAAGAAGCAATTGAAAAAAGGTTTGGTTAAAAGTGGATTCCACAGAATCCAAATGTAATTTAGAGGCTTGCAGATAAAATAGATATATTACTTTGGTTCCTTCAGTAAGTGACTGTTGATTTCTTATGAAATGTCTGTGGTATTTCATAAAATTTCACTCTGTTTTTTTTTGCTGCATATAACAAGTCTATATAGTCACTGCTCATACACTAACAGCCATTTTTTATATCAATGTCCAGTAATTTTTTCAACTAGTGGCTATATATAAATATTTTCCCCAATGTAAGTTTTCAGCTACTGAATGTTTAGAGTAGCATACTATTGGTTTTATTACAACGGTTCCAATTTTCTTTTTCTCTATGCATATTGAAATATTAGATTAAAACCTAATAAATAATTGTATCTATTCTATTGCAACCTGAATGTAGAACTAAACAATTTACTTGGTAACATTTTGCTTAAAAAAAATATACTATATCACCCCAAATATCTGTCTTTAGAATTGTTTATATTAAGTGTTAATGGGGAAGTAATTTCTTAATTTTTTAAACTTTGTATAAAGGCCGTATTCCCTTAACAGACATGGGATGATACGATTGCAAAACGTAACCTGTCGATTTTCATTGAGGAAACTTGGGCTGATCCTCTTTCCAGTCCTTTAAAGTTTGGTAAAATGGGACACATAATGGGAATAGCAGAAGGCCACTTGCTTATGATATTTTCTTGGTGCGGATTTGCTGTTTTTTTCTGGATACTGAGGCAGGCTCATGTGCTCTAGAATCAGCCCCAAAGCTGTATAGCCCAGCTACAGAAACAGGTAGCCTAAGCTAGCAAATGTGGGAGGTAAGCTTAGGCACGTCGCTGCGTTGGGTGTAGGTGAGCGGGTTTGGGTGGCTGTGGAGGGTGAGGTGCAGGGTGGCCTCGGTGAGGAGAGGCGGGGGCTGCCCCCAGGACACACACAGCCAGTTCCACTCGGCTCCGCACAGATGGCTTTCTCACCCTTGTTCCTCTTATTTTCTCCCTTCATCCCACTGAAGGGGAGAGCGAGCGGGTGGCTGGGTGGGAGTTTGGCCCTTACCCAAGGCTAACCCACCACAGCTCGTTAGAGGCGCTTAGCTCTGCAGTAGGAAACGGGCAGGGCAGGGTTGGGTTTATATGCAAAACACCGTGTAGTCAGACCCTTAGAATTACATTTTTCTACAGAAGCTAGAGAAAATTGTAAGCTTATTTGTAAGTTACAGCTTCTTTGAGTAAGAGTTCATCAATACTGGTATGGTACTTGAAGTAAAGGATTCAAATATATGCAATACAAAATGTTGTGTAATTATGATTCAAAGGGCTGCATTCTTTTTTTGAACTCTCATCTCACTGTGAAATAGCTCATAATATATGGGCAAAAAAATCTGAAATAATCTTTTAGTAAAAGTTAGTAGGAAAAGGAGAGGCAGAAAGAGTGACTGGCAGGGCACACTTTTGCCTAGTATATTGGGTGCTGGCCTAGGAAGAAATATTGAGTTCATCTTCTTGTCTTCTTTCATATAAATTAAATGCATACATTTTCAGAGCACAAGGTGTGAAACAAAGTTATGTATTTTCCTTCCTGCCTCATTTGGTTGTAGAGTCAAGGTCTAGTTTACTTTCTTCTTTTATAGCCAAGTGGCTTGTATTTCCAGCTACCCAAAGGCTCTGTTTTGACAAGAAAGGTCTTCTAAAATTCCTTCTCATCAGCTATCTAGATGATCATCCTTCACCTGAGACTTATAGTATCATATCGCTACATGTTTAAGAAACACTGAATCTTCCTAACTCACTAATACTTAGCCTACTACTATGGAAGTAGGCACGCCTAGCAGCTGAATCTTTTAATCAACCCTACAGTTTTGGCCTGGATCGGGGTCCTTGAGTAGAATTTGGCAATGTTACATAAAAACTGTACCGTAACAGGATTTATGTCAAACTATGGTTTCTAAATGATACTTTTATGTAGACAAAATGCCTAGCTTCAGGAACTAGGGAGACTATTAGGCGAATCAGATCTGCAAATGTTAAGGTTTCTATGTCCCTCCAAGGATGGCTCTCTAGATTTCTTCCTGGACACAAGCACCTAAATTCTGTCTATATCTCAATTTAGAAAGTTTGGATCTTGGTTTATGATACTCTTCTCCAAGTCTCTGACTAGAATTTTGTCTTCCTCAAACTGTTGAATAGCATCCTCAGAAGGCAGGGTTTATAAGCATTTTCCTTTAGTTTGTGGGAACCAATACATAATATTGCAATCCACTTTTCTCACAGTCACCAAAACCATCACCTGTGCAAGAGAATCCCCCAACCTTCAAAAGAAGGTTACATTTTATTTGAAAGAATGGAGAAAAAACAGGGGCCTAAGAAAGAGTCATGGGTTGGTTTTTTTCATGGCATGACCAGAATAATCTATCCATTTCTGGAGCTTCAGTTCACTTCTAGTGGAATTTAACACATCAGTGAGGATGTAGCAATTCCTGTAGATTAAATAAAACAATTAATCTCTGGATCTACAAATCAGTATAGCTTTCTTTAGACTTTTGCTTATGTATGTAAGATGAGTCTTGACGCATGGCCTTGTCCCAGGGTGAAACCTCTAGATGCTGTGATAGTATCAACTGTAATCAACGACAAATATCAACACTGACGACACTGTTATTACCAATCAGCTTTTATTGTCTTGACATGGAAAAGGTTCACACAAATAATAGAGAATCACATTCTTAAGTCACATTCCATTAAATGCATCTAAGATGTACCTCATACACATATACCGGATTTTGACTTTTAATAGCTATCTGTAGGAATGTTTTTCAAAATGAATTAGAAAATATAATTCAGCCTCACTGATTTTAAAAAAGGTGGAAGAACTATTTTATATTATTTATTAAAATGATTTTTACTCTGTGAAGGAACATTAGCTGAAACTAGAATTGCATCTGAATATCTGATTGCTTTTGATTTGTATTCTTACTTTCACATGAAAATTCCTTTCAAGTATTCTCAACACTCTTCCTTCTAATCCTTAGTAAATTAATATGAAGTTGGTTACTATCCTTTATCTCCAAGCTGAATTAGCAAAATTAACATTTACAGCAACCATTAAATTTGATTATAAATAAGCATACTTTACAGATAGCAATTGCAAATCAAACTATCTTTGTCTTATTTAACATTTACTAATTGTCACTTTATAAAATCAATATTTGTAAAATAAATAGTTCTGCTCAATTTAACTTCATTAATTATGCACTGCATAATTATGCCTTTCTCCCTTGAAAGAAGCAACTGAGGTAGAAAACAGGAGTCACAAGAATTTCTATGTCAAGAAAAGAACCAATAACGAAGCGACCTAATAACAATGACAACTTAAACATTCACAGCTTTTTTTTAATGATTTCTATTTTGAAAATAAAAGCACTAATTAATTTCCATTTTGTTTGACCTACAACAGTTTCCTTCATGAAGACATTATCATCTTCCAGCAGCCAATCTCATTTGAAGTTGTTGACTTTCAGCTTTCTGCTCACCATTCATATGCACTTAAATAATTTTTGCAGTAATTAAAAAAATATCATCTTATGAAAAAATACTCTGTAAATCATTTAAAGATAGATATAAAGTTGTGTGTAGCTTGAAAGTGCATTATGAAGATGTTATCCAGATGAAGGGCAGTGAAATCCCCTGGTGCATACTTTAGTGATGTCTTCTTTTGAAATGTATGTAAATTACAAGGATTATATAATTTAAATGAAAATCTGGCTAATTCGTCTAGGTTTTGAGATATGAATTATTTTCACAGATGCACTTTGTGGTGGGAAATTCATAACATGCAAAGACATATCACATTCTATAGTTTTATGTAACAATATATGAACGTGTTTACTCTTCCTCTAGATACAAGACAGAATGTGATGAAATTCTAGCATCTCAGAAAGATTTAGATAAGTATTCAGCAGGTGATAAATAAAATGTCTTTTTCTTTCCTGATTTACCAAAACTTGTGACAAGTTTCTGAAAAAAAAAGCCTTATCTGTTTATGCAGAAAACTATTTCCATTTTTTCCATTGGAACAGAAATAGTTGTTCTCAGACAGAATTATGTAACTGTCTGTTATGCAGGGAGAAAAGGCAAGGAGACATGCCAGTTCACAAAGGGATAGGTGTCAGAATACATGTGTTCAACAGATTTGTGACTTTTCTCTACCCAGCCAAACTCTATCTCCAAAAACAGAGATAAAGGGCATAGAAAAGGGTGGGTGGAAGTGTCAGTGGGCAAGAAAGAAAAAGTCAAAGTCCCTTCAACAGAGATATCTATAGGCACCACACCCAACTCTAGAATAAATAGATCAGTTGTTGCCTTCTGGGATCATCTCTACCCAGGGAGCATAGGGAAAATAACTAATTGACCTGTTGTTGCACAGGATTGGGTTTACATGGCAAGGATTTTGGGGCGGTGAGGGCTGCAGGGATGGCCTCTGTGAGGAGAGGCCAGGGGTTGCCCCGTGCATCTGAATATCTGAATTCTTTTGATTTGTATTGTTACTTATACTTAGTGAAGCAATAAAATAATTTTCACAGTCAAGTCTGTTTGCCCATGATGGTAATTGGTAAATGATTTCCCTGTCTTTATCTCAACCCACTAGGGTTTTTATCTTATTTTTTCACCTTCTCCTGTTGGGAAGGGGGCATGAGAGAGCAGCTGGATGAGCATCTGGCAGCCAAAGTCAACCCACCACATGCGCTTTGAAGTGAAATATCTCCAGTGTAGTCGCAATCTCGTTCCTACCACATTAAGTTACCCCATGGTCTTATATAGCATGTAGTCTACATACACCATGCGTAACTATATGGTTGTCTTTGCATTTTTCCAATGTCCCTAAATCACAAATAATAAAGATTGCTAAGAACCCAAAATGAACATAATGAGGTATAGGTTAATCCAGAATCATCTTAACAGAACAAAAAGAATACCTGAAGCTAGAGTAGTTTTGTTTCTTTCTCCAGCCAAAGGACATTCATGCTCATAGAGTTGTCTTTGTATGAAATTAGGAGGTAAGTTACAGATCTAGAATACGAAGAGAAAATTCTCATGAATTATGTTTTACCCCAAAGTTTTGAGAGCTGTGTTCTAAGTTCCTGCAAGAGAAAGCA
Organism: Leptodon cayanensis; assembly: GCA_027564655.1. Lineage (NCBI taxonomy): Eukaryota > Metazoa > Chordata > Aves > Accipitriformes > Accipitridae > Leptodon > Leptodon cayanensis. The sequence continues at coordinate 2,736,862 of JANXJC010000013.1, forward strand.
AACTCTGAAAAAAAAATACAAAGGAAATTGCAGGAAGTTTTTTTCCTCTGCTACTAACACCTTGATGATCAAGAGAGTCAGAAAAAGGATAATTCATAAAATAAAATATTAGGGAGAGGCTGAATGCAGCTGCCTGACAGAACTGAGGCTGCCACAACTCCATGACCTAGGTTCAACTAGTAAGGAGGCTGAACATGTCTCCTTGGTGAGCACGTGCACAGACAGAACATGTGGAACACATACATAAATGTATAATTTTGTACATATTGACATAGCTGATGACATAGAGTAACACAGGCAGACACACTCAGCGCTCACACAGACACAAATTACACAAGAGCCTCATCCCCCTACTTTCTCTGGCTGGTCAGGATGAAGGTCTGTTAGTGGGAAATATATATATATATATATATGTATACACATATGTACAATGTGGATCCCTCCAGCACTTTCACTCAGATGCTCAGTGCACCCAGTAGCTGCCCCTGAATGCCAGTCTTCCCAGTTACTGGCAGCTAGTCATACAAGCCTCGGGGCCACAGCACCTCTCCAGTTGCTGGTACAGACCGTCTCGCACACATGCACAGAGAACTGGCTGGTACTCCGGTCCCTCAAAGCCAGCCCCTTCCACGGTCTCGCCCTTGGAGACACTTACCGCCCCCCAGCCCCCGTCTCACAGGCCACATCACCTACTTGCCAGTTTGCCCAGCGAGATCTTCACTAACGCTCCCAACTCTCGCGTGCACACGCGCGCTCGCTCCGGGTGCTGCTCCATGCACAGATGGACCCCTCTGACCAGGGCTCTCCCTCCAGTTGCTGGCGCTCAGACCTCCATACACACAAGAGGAAGACCCTCACGCAAGAAAAAAGTTAGAAATGGAGTTCAATAAGAAGACAGGACAGGCTGTGTTGGTTGGCATGGGGCACAACCAAACGTACCAAGCGATCTCTGTTGACGTGTGACAGACCCCTTTTGTCCCCTTATCCTTCACTTTTCCCATGCTTGCTCCTCCCCAAACCCAGTTCTCTCCCTTTCTCTGCCCTTAGTTCCTCCCCTACACATCTCGTAATACATCTTACGCAATCCCAAAATATTCTTACCCTGCATTCCATAATGAGTCCCATACCCAACTGCAGTTACCCCCGCCTCTGTTCGAAAGGTCTTCCAGCATTGACTCATCGTGGTGGGCGCTGCAAATGGACACCAGGGCTAAAGCAATCCTGGGACAGCCCTGGGAGGGGCCCGGACAGACCGTCCCTTTCTCTGAGTCTTTAATTTGGGTTCTCACCCGTCTTCGGGCTCTTTGCTCCTCTGGGCTTGTGGAGATGGGCGTTTGGTGGACTGATGGCTCCTGGGATGGAGCTGGGGCAGGGTATTGTTTGAGCTTCCCCCACCTGCCATTTTCTCTGTGTGCTCCTTTGTGAGTGTTCAGATGAGCTTTTTGGCACATAACCTAGTAGAAAATACAAAAGTCATATGTGAAAATACGATGCAGATCTCATCTTACTTTCATTAAAGTCGATAGAAGTTTCACTACTAGCTTTAGTGAAAGAAAATTTGTTCCTGTGTGCTGGACGGCTGAGATGAAAGCATATGTGATATACATTTTAAAATGAAAAGAAAAATTGTTGGCGTATGCAATTATCCTTTATATCTATAATTACTTTGGCACTCCGAAGAAGAAAAAAAATCAAACAAAAGTATAATAGTAAAATTGATTAGTTTTCAATTTTGGGGGGTAATTTATTGCAAAAACTGAATGGCTATTAAGGAACAGTTCATTTAATCTCAGAGTAGTGTGCTATTAGGACATTTAATTGCTGCTTATATGAAAATTTGTAGAGGATATTATGAGAGATTTATGAGCAAAATCCCAGGTTTTTCTGATCGCCCTCACATCACATGGTGAGAATTATTTTCTTCCAAGTAAGAAAAGGCACTAAACGATACACAGAGAAAAGAAATTGTGGTGGTGTGACCTAAACTCATTTGCAGAATATTAGTGACTTCCTTTCTGACTGGCTGGTGGTTGGTTTTGTTCCATATCACAGATAATTTTTTTGCAGGTTAAAGCATAGTCCCAGAAGTTAGGAAATTGCAAAGTATGAAAAAATGTAATAAGGAGCCTTGTAGGACAGAAGTGAGAAATATATGGTCTACTTAATCATTTTGCTTGCTTATTCCTTGTATGATGACAGGCAGTGGGTGGTCAGGAATTAATTTTCTAGCCCTTAGTCACAGGACACAAGTAATTAGAATTGAATTGCTACAGTAGTCTGCAATGTGAATAAGAATTACAGTATGAGGATGTTGGAGTCTTTCTCCTGAGCTCATATAACTGACACTATCAACAACTGACATGGCCAGCTTTAATACTTTAATGTGTGTATCCTCAAAACAGCACCACAGAGCAGGTTGATACTCTTATTCTTTGTTTATGGTTGGGTAAAGCTCAAAAAGGATGAAATATTTCTAGCTTTTTAGAGTACAGAAGTACAGATTTACCCTACTTTCTGGAGGACTCCTAGTACCAGGCAATTCAATACAATCCCTTCTCAGCAGGTTCCCTTTGAGGATTAAGTATTAAGGATTAAGGTTTGCCATCTGACCCTGCGGGTAAGTGACATGGCACAACCCGCAACCATATGGCGGTTTTCTTCCTCAAAGCAAGCTAAGTTTTATTTAGAGGACATTTTCCCTGACCTTTAGTAATTTTGAACTCTGCTCAGGCATTATTTGGGAGGCTGCTTCCTGTCTGAGTCAAAATCATCCCTGGTGCTGGTCTAGAAATTAAATGGTGTAGACAATCCTGTGCCAGTGTGTGGGCCCATTTTCTGGTCTTGGTATATTGTGCTAATATCAACCTTGTGAATGGAACAAAGAAAGGTTTGGTGATCATTTTTGTGTCAGAATGGATCAATGTTAGTGAGAGATGCTTCTATGATACATATTCTTCTGTTGGATGTGTCGTATCTACTCTGATATTGGCACCATCATCTGGGATGCTGTTTCTAAACAGAACTTTACTCATACATAAATTATTGTAATTTAAACTGTTAAGTTTAAAATGTATTCATTAAGTCAAAAAGACTTTCTTTAATGCGTTTGCACCGTATTAGCCTCACAGAGATCTTCATGAGCATTCCAGATTTAGATTTTGAAAAAAGACACTATTCGTATGCTCTTCTGAACTAAGATACTCTTCTGACCTAAGTCTTTCTAATTTTTAACCAGCAGAATGCAAACAGAATTGTGCCTTTTGTGTTATTTTTCTCAGTTTTTAAGGAATTTAAAATCATTACAGTAGGACTACCACTAGATTTTAAATTTCATAATTTTTTTTGTCAGTATTATAAAGATCTTAACCACATTTTGGCACCAGCAAATAGTGATAGTGATATTTGTGTTCTTCACCTTTGCAATTAGTTTTCAATATACTCATTCTTCTCTTTACTTCCCTTACGCTTTCTGGTCATGTTCAGACACAAATACTGCAGGAGAAGTTATATTTCAGTTTCCTGTTCTTGCAGCTGGTTTTAGGTGTTTTGAACTTGTGATGGATGCACTTGACCCCTCTTGACCAAACCAGCGGCAGTTTGGTGGAAGCTCCAAAGGAGGTAAAGGCCTGAGCCACAGCCGGGCCAAGAACTCCTCTAGGAAACCACGAAGGAGCATGGTGACAGTTGTGGATACAAGGAGTCTCATGCATCCCCCTCCGGTTGTATGCAATTTGACTACAAGCCAACCACTTTATCCCATAAATATGACAGCCTAAGGGAACCTTGTTTGAGCTCTCCCTGCTAGGCAGCATGGCTGCGTGGCGGTGATCTCCAGCGATGAGAGCTTTTACCAACAACAGATCCTTGGATGAGCCCAGTTTGAGTTGTCCCTGGATGGCAATTGGATTGCAACTCTCCCCTTGGGCAGGGACGCCTCTCAGTTTTAAGAGATATAAGTCATTTAGCTTAAATAAGTAAGTTTTACATAGAAAGAATCACTTGAAGTTATAATGTTGTGTGAGTTAGTATTCTGTTTGTTTAGCTTTACTTACTTAGCATGAGTAGCTAGATTTGCTGAAGTCCTAGGCCACAAGCTGTAAACTTAGATTTCCTGAACGTGTACCTAAGTGAGAACAGGGGCTTCCAGAGCCAGTGTAAATCAGAAGATAAGGAGGTTTCAAGGATACAACGGCACCTGCAGCTCAACAAGATAACAAATGGCCTGTCTGGGGACAGCGAAGGAATCCAATAAGGGGTCAGAAGGTCTCAGGCCAGAATCACTTTTGGGCCAGAAGGCACATGGAAGGCGTGCGAAGAGAGGGTGAAGAATGCCCGAGGGGCAGGTGAATAGTCTGTAAGGGTATAATTGCACAGGGATTTCTTTGTTCAGGACCTTTTCCTCTTCTTCCTCTCCTTCTCCTCCCCTCCCTGCTCTGCAGAGGCAGCCCGCTGGAGCTGACCCTGCTGCTGTACTGCTCAAAAAAAAAAAAAAAAAAAAAAAAAGCAAGGGGATCCATTCTGAGCCTTGTGACTCAACAGGAGGGTCTCCCTTACCTTTTTGCATCTCTGATCTCCGTGCAAATCATTCTAAATCAACTCTAACTCGATTTTCCTTTCTGTGTTTCTCCCATGTAGTAAGTAATAGAGTGAACCTTGCCATCGAGCTCTGTTAAGTCACACTTTTACGGATTCTTTAATGATCCTAAATCACTCTTCCCTGAAGAATTGGTGTAGTCGGAGGATCCTAAATCATTCCATGATGGAAATCCTGTACTCTATGTACGGTGCTACTAATTTCAACAACAGTTTAATCAAGAACAAAAAAAAGCGGGAAAATGGTTAAGTCCTTTAGTTCCTCAGGTTTACGCGTTCATGGATTTCATTTAAATTCTGTGTCAGGAAATTATAACCTAGCTGTTTTGATAGGTAATAGAAATGTATTTATCATACGCATACTAGAGTAATATTTTGGTCAACATTTTTCTTGTATCATCAATTGTTGCATTTGACTTATTTGCCTATGCCTCAGACCATAACCCTTCAAGTGTTTCAAATGTACACAGGATAAAAATTTTGTTGATTTACAGTCAGACATGGGCATACTGAAGGATCAGAAATGTTTATTTCCATCCCTTAATTACAAAACATTTATTTTTATTTCTATTTTTCAAAAATGGAGAAAAATAGATCTTGCTGTGAACTCATTTTATAACCATAATTTGCCAAATTACTTAATTGTGAACATAAATACCTTCAATCATTTTCTGACAGCTTATAATTATGTAATTGCAGTCTGAACCTATGTGATTGCAATACACAAAGCTGTGTAATATTGAACAATTATTGCCTCTTTATAGAATTGACTTATAACCCTGGTCATTGTTTTTCAAAGGAGGTGTGTTATAACTGCAAGATTGTTTAACATTTATGTTGTTGTATATTTGTACCCATGCATAAAGAACATTATAAACATTTATGAAATCAAAGTTCTAACCCTTCCCAAAACATAACCGTGTGCATACCTGAAGTCTATAGCTAAAGCCTGAGGCAAGTTATTTAAAATGTCTAACATACGTCTAACATTACGTTTCACAGGTAGCACCACTTGAATCAATGCAGTCATTCTTGCATTTAAATTCAGACATGTATTTAAATATCCGACAAAATTAGGGTGTCAGAACTTGTCACTGTAGTCTTCTAAAGCACCTTGCAAAGATTATGGTGAGACTATTTATAATAAAGAAGAGTGTGTAATAATTTTTAGTTTACTCTTTTCATTAATTTAGTTTCAGACTTTATAATTTTAAAACAGTTTTTTTGCAGATCACAAGGGTAAAATGAGATTTTAATGTTCCTTATGTATATCTCAAGAAGTTGTTATAGCTCCTATGGCTGGTTACCTTTTCTATTTAAATAGCATTCACTCTGCAAGCATATAATAAATTACCATCCTTGCCCTTAAAATCTTACAAATAACTTTTACATATGATGAATGGTTAGGTAAAATTATATCTAAATTTTCATAACAAGTTTGAGTTTTAATATTCAAATCATTTATATCCAGTGAAAAAATTGTATTGGAAATTATTCAGAATAGAAGAATAAAATAAAATAAAAATGAACTAAACCAAACCCAAACCCTAACCCTTTCCCAGTTGCAAATAAATTTTGTCCTGAAAATACTGCCTTAAAATGTCTGTTGAGTGTCTTTCTGCATCCTGGTTATAGTTTGGCTAAGAGGTAGGTCACCGAAAAGAATCAGGCTTTGAGAAAAGATTTTTAAAAGGACCTGAGATCCTAATAAATACTTACATATTGTATCTTTGTCTCTTGGAGTCAGGTTTGTTTGAAAGAATATGTTCCTGCTGTGCATCTCAAATCCTGCCTCCTGGTTGGATCTGCCCTGTCTCTCCAGGAACAGCTCTTCACAAAAAAAGGAGAAAATGAAAGAAGCAAAGAAGGTAGCAAAAAAAACAAATTGGAGGCCTGTGTCTAGACTGTAAATGAAGCGATTCTGAAACGAAGATGCTTCTCATAGTTCAAATGAACTATACATGGCAGTCAGCCTTTTGAGTGACAGGATTTTGAGGAACTAAGAGAAGCAGAGCATGCTTTTTGCTTTTTGCTCAACATAGGTAAGATAAACAGTGTTTTCAACAAATGTGCTAAAAATTCGCAGATTTTTGTTGCACATATTTAGTATTAAGGCATTAGCATGTAGCAGGCAAGCTTTGTTTATTCATGTGTACAGTTATTCGGAACTTCTGGAGACCAAATGAAAGCTAATGCAGTGTATAGATAATATGGAATGTTACGAAGAGGTGCAGAACAATTTTACAGGAAACCAGGGAATCTGGAGTTTGAGGTAAATAGAATAAACCTGCAATTTTAGATTACTAAAGATCCGCTCATGCAAAATTACAGTCATGAAAGCAATCTACTGAGCAATAGTCTCTTAAATCTGAAAACTTCTTTTAGTAGTATAAGTCAGACTTACTATGGTCATATGAGTATTTAAATTTTAACCATACCTAGTTAAATTCAGTCATAAGTGAAGTTTCATTGTTTCATTCATATGAATCCATACTAAAAGAATTATGTGACTTCTTGATAACACACATGTATATACTTGTAAGTATAGCCTCATAGTTTGATTCCTAGGTAACATGACACAATGCATGCTAGTTACTGATAATACTGTAAATCCCAGATCGGCTAATGTAATGATGCTTCGCTATGACATATGTAGATAGTCTCGCTAGGATCAGTGGTCAGCATATCCTCTAGACCTGGCTCAACTACGCTCCTGAATAAAATTCGCCATGTGCAAAACTGGTTGCTGGAATGGAGCACAGCAGAAAAAGCACTTTCTTCCACATTTTTTCTTGCTTAACATTTCTTATTCAAGCAACCTTGCCTATGAGATACAAAGTGCCAAATATAACTTTCTGGATGCACTTTAATATTTTATTCCTGTTTATTATTCTCTATGAACCTCAAAATACTCTGTTACACAAATGAAAAATGAAACACCTTGCTGACTTAAGTTGCTTACAAGTTCAAAGACAAGCACAGTGAAGAAAACATACACTGAGCAACTCAGAGAACACAATGTTCCCAGTCTATACTTTTCTCTGCAAGTGGGAGATGACCTTAAACAACAATTGTGCTCTGTAATTGTGGAGGCAAAAGCTCACATTAATAGTATAAGTGCTCTGAAAATTAGCCTTTAATGTCTGTCTGCTTACAAGTCTTTTCAAAATTCTTTTCTGTCCCTGACTATTCAAGATGTCTACTAAGCAATGTAGTTCATCACCTAACATATTTTTCTCATCTTATTTTCTACTTTCTTCTTATAAATGTCGTATTTTAAATGCATGAGCCATGACAGAAAGTACTTTATTGTATCACACGGCTTTAATCTTAATATTGTAGCAAGACTGAATGGAGTTTTCATCTACATTAGGCTCACTAAACTGCATAGAAAGCAGAAGACTTGCTCCATTCCATTTTCTTCTTCATTCTCAGGTGTTATTTCCAGATGTCATGACCCCAGCTTGTGCATATGATACATTTTGTTATCAATTAGCAGTCTTAGCATCTTTAATCCTGAACTGCATGCCCTTTATGTTACTATTAATAGCCAGCTAAAGAATTACACATGAACTGGGCTTCAAATTCAACATATTTTGTCTGTTGAAATGTTTCCATAAAATTTAGGTATCAAAATTAATCACCTCAGTTTACAAGTTGTCTGGTCCTGTAAGGATCCACATATTGCAATTCCAGTGAAGACTGCAGGGAATAAGATAGTTCAGAGTTTTACAGGAGGCTCAGAAAGCTTTAGAATATAAATGGAATTTCCTTTATTAATCTATCTTAACAAATGAGATTGGATCTTGCTCTAAGAACAAGCAGAACAATTTATTCACATTTCATATGTTCTTGCTGCATTAGGATACAAAGTAATCTTAAGTAAAGCACATAGATTCTTTCCTTATTTAAAAAACATATGCCCACAAAAGCAACATGATACCTATCACAAAGAAGAGATTCTAACAGAATGTCTGGCCACTCTATAGGACACAAAAACTCCCGCATAGGAGTCATGGTTGTACTCTAGGACTGTAATCCATTGAGTTGGAGTGCATAACTAATCACAAATTCAGGAAAATGCAGCGTCACAACAAACAAGACTTAATGAGATCTTGCAATTACTAAGGTAGGCCTTTTATTAAAAGCTCTTTCAAACAATTGGAAAGTACACATTTTAGAAGAAGGTTTCCAAGATCTCCAAAGTTATAGCAATAAAAGTGTTCAGTAAGTTCATCAATCACCCAGATTTACATTTGCCTTCTGCAGTAGAGGTCCTAGAAGCATTACAGCCTCTCTCACTAAAGGCTCATTTGCCAGCTAACCAGCTGTCTGCTGAACTATGTCTCTAATGTTTTAGACCACGTAATACATAATACAAGACAAAACATGCTGAGTAATTAATAACATACTTGTTGGTTGTAGTTTTGGGTCACTGTGTTTCTAAAAGTATTTAACATTCCAGTAGTTTATAACAAACCTGGTTACACTGCACTATTTGAATAATGCACTTTAGAGACTCCATCTTGACTAGGGGTTGGTGATAGCAACTTGGCTTTCTCTACAGTCCAGAGGTTATCAGATAGTGCAAAGTAGAGAGCTGGGTCTGGAATCCAGCGGAGAAGTCCAGAGAGCAAGTCAGGAAAGCAGAAGACGGTGCTGGAGATGGGACTCGAGCCAGAGCCAGAGGCAATATCTCATAGTGGGGGCAGTGATGAGGTGCCTGAGCTGGAATGGGCCGCTCGCAGGGAGTATGAGGGAAGGGCGGACAGGGCCATTAAGGCTTAGTAGTATCCTTAGGGCAGGCTACTGTGGGACCCTCCTTGGTAGTTTCTTGAAGAAGGAGAATTTTTCTTTCCTGAAAGTCTAAGTTACAATTCTGCTATCATTTGCTCTGTTCTCTTAGCATCTTGAACTCCACCACCTCATCCTCACTCTAGCTAACACTACCATCAGTCTCTTCACATCCCCAACCAATTCTTAATTATTTCTGAGTACCATGTTCAACAGAGCACTTCTGCTATGCTTTTTTTCTTGACAACCTGTTACTAAATTTTTCTCACCTCTCTCCAAAAATCTCCTGCAGGTCTTGTTTCCTACTCTGTTGCACTTCCAGGAGGTGTCCGAGTGGTTAAAACCTCCCATGACTACCAAGGTCTGTGGTCATGAGGATTCCCCAACTGTTTAAAAAAGATTTCATTCACTTCATGACTGGGAATTCTGCAGTAGATGACTACCACAATACCACCTTTCCTTGTCTCCCCTCTGATCCCAAGCAATAAGCTCTGAACTGGTGCGTTACCCATGCTCAGCAGAGCTCCATTGGTCTGAGCTGTTCCTCTGCATAAAGCACAACCTCTCCTTCTTGCTCCCCCTGCCTGTTCTTCCTAAAAAGCCTGTATCCATCCCTCACAGCATTCCATTCATGTGAGCTATTCCACCACATGTCTGTGACATGAATGAAGCCGTAGGTCTGCAACTGTTTGTTTTCCAAACTGGGAGTGTTGTCTTCTGTGGTGGGTTAAACTTGACTAGCCACCAGGTGCCCACCAAGATTCTCTGTCACTCCCCCTCCTTACTAGGACAGGAGGAGAAAATTTGATGAGAAGCTCTTGGGTTGAGAAAAGTTGGGGAAAATAATTTAATTTATTGCCAATTAAACAGAGTAGGATAATAAGAAATAAGAACAAATCTAAAATCACTCTTACACCCACCCTTCCCTCCTTCCCAGGCTCAGCTTCACTCTGGACTTCTCTACCTCCTCCCCATGAGCGGCACAGGGAGATGTAGAATGGGGGTTGTGGTCAGTTCATAATACTGTGCTTCTACTGTTCCTTCCTTCTCATGGTCTTCCCCTGCTCCAGCTTGGGGTCCCTCCTGTACCGGGTTTGCGTGGCAAGGTTTTGGTAGCAGGGGGGGCTACAAGGGTGGCTTCGGTAAGAAGCTGCTAGAAGCTTCTCCTATGTCCAATAGAGTCGCTGGCCAAAGCTGAGCCAATCAGCAATGCTGGTAGCGCCTCTGTAATAACATATTTAAGAAGGGGAAAAAGTTGCTGCACAACAGCGATTGTAGCTGGAGACAGGTTAACAGTAGAGCAAATATCCCCCTGCAGCCCAGGGAGGTCCACGGGGGAGCAGATCTCCACCTGCAGCCCGGGGAGAGAGGACCCCACGCCGGA
>JANXJC010000013.1:2747658-2758507 GCA_027564655.1 Leptodon cayanensis
TGGGAAGGACCCACGCTGGAGAAGTTCATGGAGGACTGTGTCCTATGGGAGGGACCCCACGCTGGAGCAGGGGAAGAATGAGGAGTCCTTCCCCTGAGGAGGAAGGAGCAGCAGAGGCACGGTGTGAGGAACTGAGCCCAACCCCCATTCCCTGTCCTGTGCTGCTGCTGTGGGAGGGAAGAGGGAGAGAAAATTGGGAGTGAAGCTGTGCCCAGGAAGGAAAGAGGGGTGGGGGGAAGGTTTTTTTTAAGATTTGGTTTTATTTCTCATTACACTACTCTGATTTGGTACTCATTTTTACCCTTTCTTAAATATGTTATGACAAAGATGCTATTAACATCGCTGACTGGCTCAGCTTTGGACAGTTGTGGGTCCATCCTGGAGCTGTCTGGAACTGGTTCTGTCTGACATGGGTGCAGCTTCTGGTGCCTTCTCACAAAAGCCATCCCTCCAGCCCCCCTCGCTACCAAAATCTTGCTACATAAACCCAATACATCCTCCCAGCACACCTTTGCTTCCTGCAATTTTGTCCACTTCTCACTGGGCTGTGGTCACACTGCCATGATAAATCTATTTTAAAGCTCCCCTTAAGATGTTAGCAAATCTGATGGGAAAGATGATCGTGCCCTGTTTTGTCATATGGTCCCTGTCTGTTCTTCCTCAAAAGTGATCCCATGGTCAAAGTTCTGCATGTGACATCTACTGGACAGCCAGGTGCTCACCTTCTGTATGTGTCCATTCCTACATGAGCCTCTTCTCCCACTAGCAAGATTGAGGATGACATCACCTGCTCTTCACCCTAGTCCCCTGAGCCTTATCATCAATCTTGATACATCCAAGGTCTCCCTTGGCAATGTCATTGGTGCCCGTGTGGATGAGCAGGAAGGGATGACAGCCCAAGGACCAGACATGCCTCAGCTCTCTTTTTACAACATTTTGGGTTTAACCAATCAACCTCACAAAACGGTACATCTGGTCAGCAGATGGGTGTCTTGATCTCCCACAGTCTTCAATCACAGTCATCAGTGGCTTTCTCTTGTTTCTGACACATGGATCAGGCTCAGCTGGCCTAGATGCCTTCTCAGAGGGAACCTGTTCATGTCCGCTGCCAAGGCTTTCTGCCCGTTCTGTAAGGGCACATCTGCAAAGAACAACACTTCTTCCTGCTGCCAGAAGTCACCGTCTTGGGGGTCTTCCTTGTCTGCCCATTCGAGTGTAACTTCTGTCCATCTTTTCCTGCTCTGAACTCTGAGAACAAGCTGGCCATCTCTTATTCTTCCTCCCTGATGCCATGCAGGTAATCAACAAAAGGGCAGGACATAATTGTTTGGAAATGATTTTGTTGCTCAATTTCTTCTTTCGCCGAAAGCTCTTCACTGTCCAAAATATCTGGGGAAACAGCCAGAATGACAATAGCTGTGCCATCTTCATAGGATAATTTACCTCATTTCTACTTCCCTGAAATATATCATCAGCCCAGAGATCTGTATGCTATAAAGAACAGGCTAATTCCACAATTACAGTTTTAGGGATTTTAGTCACAAGTTGCATATTACTTCTGCTTGGCAAAATCTTTTTGACAAGATAATGTGGCTCATTAGTATAGAGGTAGCCATCACTTGTTGGGTCATTCCTTATTCACTATTCTTTACTTTATCATAACTCAGAATCAAATATAATTATTATTTTTGTTATTTTTGTTTTTAAGGTAGTGCTACTATTTGCAGCAATCTATATACCTGATGCCCTAGTCAAGGATCAGTTCTCCATTGCTGTAGAAACAAGTAGGAAAAAGATCTCTTCCTGCTCCAAACATGCATTCAAACATATAAAAAAGGAAAACAGAAAGAGTACACAGAGAGGAGTAAATACAACCACTGAGAGGGCAGTTAGCTTGAAAATCCTGGGAGTTTTTTTTAAAACTTCAATTAGGCAACCTGTTGTATGGTTAATGTATATATTTTACATTGTATGATTTCATAAATAAATATATATATATATATTCTTCAAGCTTTTATAAGGAGAAATTTGAAAGCATGTTGATGGAAAGTTCCTACATTTAAATCTGTATCTCCAGTCTCGTAACACTTTCTCAGTAACATTTTGAGTAGCACTCCAGAATGATTACACAGAGACTAAAAGAAAAGTAAAATAAAAGTAATTTGGCAGTCTGTTTCATTGCAAACCCTGGAGAAGAAAAATTTGCTTTGCCTAGAAAACATACAGCATAGTTTCAGCTGAATTTTATTCTATTGGAAGGATTCTCATTGGTCTGTTTGGATTTTTTGAAGTGATAAATATGTTTACTTGTCCTAACATGCATTGTGAGATCATGAAATTCCTACACTCATCAAGGAATGAAAACAGGATAAGTGTCAAAGTATGTTTGTGCTCTTACAGGTTTATTAATATGAAAGCATCATTGATATGATGCTGAATAACTTACAAGTTTAGAGATATGATTTTTCTCCAAAAAGAATAGAATAAAGAGGAAATGAGTGGATGGGCATAACTGAGACAAAGCTTTTTTCACCAATGCATTAGATATGTTGGTAAATAAATTAAAAACCTAGGTGATTTTGAAAAAATGTTATCTCTGTTAGTCCTTATTTTTGGCTTATTTTTTCTCTCTGTCGGGTACACAGGAGAAACAATTTTCAAAGGGTTGTATGCTGTGTTTTGTTTTTTTGACACCTTTCTGTAAAGATCATGGTCTAATACATTCAATTTGTGGTAAATTATATGAGTACCCACCTCCCCTAAACATTCTAATTGTGGACCTAAATGACCTCTGTGGAAGATGGCCAAAAAAAATTTAATTGATATGAAGAAGTCTCCACTTAGTCTTCCACTGGGAGCTGGAATTAATTGCTTGAGGAGGAACCAGGCTTCATCTCTCTCCCCTTACCTCTTTGGGTTGTTCTACATCTTTAGTACTTAAAGCTAGAAAAATGGCCCAAACCTATAGAGACTAGAGTCCAGAGGAAACAATCAAGGATAAAGAATATAACTAGCCCTACTTTTCTTACACTTTTCTGACCATCCAAATGAACATAAGAAGTGCTGCCAGTTTCAGAAGCAGGGACCAAATCCTCCGTTAGTCATATAATAAAATTACTTTATTTCTTTTTCTTGCAGAGGAGAAAGTTCACAGAAGGAAATCATACTCTGTGCAGCACATATCTCTTTTGTGAGACAATATTGCAGAGTCTGGGGAGCCCTTAAAGCCATATATTTTATAATGTCTATCAATTAAATAATGCATATACTATACATCACCTTATATCTGTCACCTATGTACATGTGATACATACCCACACAGAATATTCATCTCCCTCACTTCTGACAGCCATGCTTCATCAGGTTTTTATGCTTTCTCTAATTCCCCTTTTAACACAGCCTATTTTATGGCCGTTTAGACAGAGGTACTCAGAAGCCTAAATATGTCTAGAGTTACTAGTAGAAAAAAAGCATAACAACATAATATATTACTGTACTTCAGGATGAATGTCTTATAGATACAGAACTGTTATCTCACCTCTTAACAATTCCATTCTCACCTGCTCACAGAATACAGGCAAACCCGCGGCAGTAAAGACTGCCATATATCAACCCCTGGGTATTTGCAACACCCTAGAGCTTAAAGATCCCATTTTCTTTTGGGAAGTGAGATTATCTTTTTGATCTGTAGCTTTCTTGTGCTTTTTTCTTTCTCTATTACATACTGGAAGTTTCCCTGCAATGCAGTTCTTGAAAGTAAATCCTGTCTTTCTGAACACATTCAGCTAAATCTTTCCTCATGCAGTCCTAGCTTTAGGAGTACCCAGGGGGTAAATCTGATCCATTACAATAGATATTTCATTGTTAACTAATTATTAGCATTCTAGTAGTTTCCAAAATTGCATATAAAAAGCTTGGGTGAAAAGAGAAATAAAAATTAAGCAAATTTTCTGAATGTTCTTTGCTAGTGAACTTCTGTCTTATGGCCACGTGCATAGGCATTTTATGTTTATGCTACATATAGATACATGGGGTAGCAAAACAGGTTTTCTTAAGCAAGCTTCCTTTCTACATAGCTTAGAAATAGCGGTGAATCCTTAAGCAATCTCTGAGGATGCTATTTCATTTTTTGCCTCCTTTTCTCTAGCCCACCTCTTCCCCCAGCTATTAACAAAAGAGTGATTAGGAAAAAAAAAAGTAAAAAAATACCAAACCTTTAAATTTTAATATTAGTTAATAAAAATTTCTTAGTAAAAAAAAAAATCTTTACATCTGAATTTTTAGTTTTGCAATTACTATTTTTTTACATTTTTTAATGAAATCAAATATTCAGGCCCAAAAGGTAGCAACATATAGCTTTGTTATCTTTTTTACAGATTTTCTTTCCTTCACTTATAGGAATTTTGTGGTGACTTGAACACTTGATTACTTCATTTACTTTAGGATACCAAATAAATAAACCTGGACACATGTTATTGATTGAATCTACTCCATTTCATATACGATTTCTTCAGATAGACCTTGAAAAAATTGAACTCTAGGAGCAAAAGTAGTACTACTGTCAAGGTTCCTTAAATAGCTGTGGAGATCCTATTTCCAAGAGATATAAACACTTCAACTTCTTTTTGAGTATGGCTCAAAATTTAACTCTGTACTAACCTCATTGATTGCATGTGTATGTTATCTATCTCAGTTTTTGTTAAGTGGTTGCACCAAGTGGACCAGGTAAGATTTAAAATCGCCCCTCCTCCTAGAGGAAACAGTAAGTATTTTTCCTTAGAAGCTGTAGTAACATAGTTCATAAAAGCCCACAGAACTCTCTGCTGAACACCGTCAATGCCCTTTTGACGTGATGATGTCTTAAATGCCCCACAGTTTGAGCCACAGAGGGATACCCTTTGTCTCATAAAGGACGTCACTAAACTAACTGCTGCTGTTACATGACGCCAAGAAGCCCACATATATTGCTCCTCTAAGATTTGTTTAATTTGAAAAAATATATGAGTGAATATACATGAGTTCTACCGCTAACTCCATAGAAGGCTAATAAATTTATTTTCCACTTGTAACTTTATAACAGCTTTAAAATTATTCCAAGTCTTGTTTCTTTTCAGAAAAATTAATTTGTTATTCTCTCAGAAAGATTCTCAACCAAAGGACACTGGGTCATACCGTGAGGAACTTCACTTCAGCAGCAAGTATGTATCTTGGCTATCATCCAGCTGGTTTACTGAACTTCCCTGTGAGGGCACGCAGGCTGGAGGGTGGGAGGCCTTTTTAATACTATACTGAGTGTCACAGGGCATCTTTCCAAAAATAAAATGGAGTATCTGCCTACTACCACCAGCACGGGTCAAAATGAAGGTCGTATGGGGACTTGCAGAAGAAAATCACTTGGGTTTTGTGTTTTCAAGTGAGAAATTCAAGACCAAGAGAACAATACTACCGCTGTCAATAAGTCATAGCTTTGCATGACTTTTTTTGCCCATTTGACTACAGCCTCTTCAAATATATGTAAATGACTTGATATGTATAAGAAAGCTTGTTCAACAGAGTGTGAATGTCTGGCAGAAGACTTTGGAGATACCTTGGTTTAATATTCCTCTGTCTTGAATTTACATTTCATTATTTTGAAAAAGTAGCAGGTCTTAAAATACCCTGAATGCCATTAAATGGAGATTTACTGAAAGGTTTTGACAAATCTCTCAGTCAAACTGCTCCATACCTTTCTACGAAATGCTACAACTGTAGCAGCACTGGAAGTTACTTATTTCCATTCAGTCAAACCAGAAGTAGGTTGTATCATTCTTCCCATGACCCCTTCCTGAATAGAAAGGGCCCCCTCTTGAGGAAAACCATGTAATTCTCTGTTTATGAAATCTCACCTCTAAGTCCTTCCTGATCAAATGAGGCAAAACCAAGCCAAACTGTTAGATGTGTTGCACCTGTGATGTAAATTATGCACTAAGCAGTGAGCAGATATCATCAGATTTAATGAGGGCCTTACTCAGTAGGTAGGCTGTCAAATTCAAAAAGTGGAAGTATAGTGTTTGAGCAAGTAAGCTACGCTCCTTCTGAAAAATCAAAATGAAATTATCTTTCTGTAGCCCATTAACAGTGACACTAGAAGGTGAAGGGGGAGGAAGAGGATGTAGCAAAACTCCTGATCAGAGAATGTTAATCCTCACTTTCTTTTTGGGTGTTTAAAGAATGCATCTTCTTTATAGGAGGATTAAGTAGATGACACCAAACAAAGAATAATGTGTAATTTCATTTAACAGTAAAAATCCAGATTTTTCATCGTGCAACAGATTGTATTTATCTCTACAGTCTCATTAAAAAGTTAAACATTAGCATTTTGTTGCTACCTCAACCACAAAATTATGCAGCTTGAAAAATGATAGTTAAGGGGAATCCTAGTGGCTGGTATTTCCAAGCGTGACATGAAGCATATGCTCCCAGGGTTTCAGTCTTCTTGCACCATCATTGTCTGCAGTATGAGCAAACACAGAAAGTTCTCTATATGTTCTGTAATGCTTGAAGACCCTTGTGCGCAGTAAACAGTTGGCAAAATACAGATTTATCAAGAACTATCTTGACAACTTAGAAAGTTCAGTTCAGTATGGAGCAGCTTTTATTGCTGCCAACTCCTGCAGGTGGAATAGCAGGCATAGTAGCTTCAAGTTTCTTCTCTAACAAAGACAACCTTTTTTTTTTCCCCCAGATTTCTGAGCTTAATTTAGAAAAAGTGGTAGAAATGTGCTAAGGAACGTATGTATGAACATGAACACTGCTGAGAAAAATCTTACTTTTACAGAGTATATTTCTATGATTAATTTTCAATATGTTGTGATGAGCTTTCCTGGACACACAGGTCACGTAAACACTGTAAAATCTTAATTCTTTTTACATTTCAAGAACAGCATAGTAGAGGACAACTAAAGTAAACTGTCTTTGAAAGTCAAGGGTGCAGAACGCCTCAGAATTGCCATACTGCATTGCCCAGCTAACCAAATATACCGCCTTGGATGATGGCCCAACCAGATTAATCGGAGGCAGATGCAGAAAATTCTGAAACACACAAGGAATAACCTGTCCAAGGGAAAAATTTATTTCTAACTGCTGTCAGCTTGTGGTTAATTTATATCTTAGAGTTTATAGGTATGTATTAGTTTTAAATTATTTTATCCTCTACTGCATAGCCATGAATTTTCTTAAATTCTGTATAGGATTCCTATACGTATCAGAACTCCTCTTGATGTCAGCATTATCTTCTGGCAATGAATAACACTAGTCAATTATATGTCAAGTAAAATCATATTATCTTTTATCAGTTTTAAATGTATTGCCCTTGACTTTCATTGATTGTTCCGGTTCCCAATTTACCTTGTCAGTAATATTTTTACACTATATGACATACACATAACAGTATTTTGCTGGTGCATCATCTTAAAATATAGAGCCCCACTTCTGGGGTTTTTGCCCTACACTCTACTAGAGCTGTTGGTGACTGCTTTTGGTATCAGTGTTGTGATCCTACTATTAAGAGACAGAGAAGAACAAGGCCTTGAATAGTTTAAAATAGCTACAAGTCTGCCAAATATCGGCAAGGCATATAATAATATTTATTGCATTTTTCATTATCAAGGGAGATGGCAAATATGTTGTAAAAATAAAAAATAATAGTTATTCTTCAATCTTTTTCTGCACCATTTTAAATGTAGATTTGTCTTGTTTTCCCTTAGAATTCTAAATGCCATGAGAAAAGTTTCATCTTGAATCAAATAAATCTTTTTCTGAGACATTCTTAAATTCAAAATTCATGTACCTTGAGGTAATGTGCCCAACCAAGGTCTACCCTTAAATGAAGGCAGAACATAGTTACTAAAGGATTTAAGACTATAATAGATTTTCTGCAGAAGGTAGTAGCCTAGCTCCAATTCATTCTCTATCTATCCTTCTTCCCCGCTGTTTAAATAGCATGGCAACAACAGTATTAGGGCTGAGAATTATGGAATAGAAGTTACGTTTAGGGGATGAATCCAAGTTTCTCTATTATTGCTGCCTTATTTTAGGATGCTACATGTAATTCTTGGAACAGAGATAAAACTTGAATGCCAGAACCTGTTTTTTTTTAAACAGACAAATACAAATCTAAATAAACACAGAAAAAAGGGGTCTTTTCTAGCAATATAATAGAACTTGTGTTGGTGACTTCTAGGGCAGATGTCTGATTATGTTCGATGAGAATCAGTTAAAATAGTTAGATTTGTATATTCAAGCTAGGTGGAATCTATTTACTACTTGATTATTGCTGTTGCTAGTTAATTATTGCTATTTTGTTAACTACTTATTGCTGCAAAGTAAGAAAATTGTGGACTCTGTTAACAAAGTAATGACTTATTTAGGATAACATATGTTTTGATTAGAATATACTGTTAAACATGTGGTTCGAATGAAGGCAAATGATTTTTTTGTTCATATTCTTTCTTAATCTGAAGAAACAAAACGTATAAAAATGGTGAGAACAAGCTATAGCAATAACCAAATTCACAATTGAATCACAAAGTCATTGTTCGTTGCCCAAACATACAGCTGAATTTCAGAAGACTTAATACAGACTATAATCTAAGTGTTGTGCAAACAGTTAACAAAAAAGGTAGACATAATTATTTCTATTGCTGAAGGTACATTAAAAAAAATATTCTATCTTACTGCATCTCTTCCTTTCTTTTTGTTCCTTTCAGCTTAGTTTCTCATAGTATAAAACTACTGTCTTCAATGGCTCAGTCCATTGGAAGAGAGAGGCTAGCAGGAGTATATAGCAGATGTCACCAAATAATAATAATAGCAACAAAGGCAGATAGTTTTGAACATAAAAGAAGGCTGTATGTGTTCATATATGAATAACTATTCATAAAATATGATATCTTTTATAAAGAGCAATCAATTTCAGTTTGAATATATTCTATTCATATAAAAATTGAAAGATTATTGTGAAGACCACTATACTTCACAGCCTACAGACTGAAATCTTCAATTTCTATTGTTCTTTCCTCTGTAAGTAAAACACGCTGCGTTCAAAGACAGAAAGCAATGGGACAATGATTTTTGCTTTGCATTACATGTGTCACTCAACACTTGAGCATTCTCTCCCTTTTCCTCTCCTACTTCTTTTGTTCTTTTGAATCGCAGATGATTCTTTCGAACATCAACATAGATTTCCTCAATCTCCAATCTGATTGTTAGGTAATTTTCTGACAAAACATGCTTTCCTATTTACAAAAAAAATATCAAAAATTCTCATGTGTATGACTAATGTCTTGAGAGTAGTGGCCTTCTAAGTATAATAATATATGGTCAAAAAGAAACAACTGAGCAATTCAAGATCTCACCTAGGTTTGAAAGACAGCTTCAGAGTCTGTTTTCCTTCTGCTTCTAGTCAAGCATTTAAGTATCGAATTTCCACACTTCCAGTTGGTAGCCTGGCTTCCCAGCAGTTCTTATTCCATGAGTACCTTTGCTATCGTTGCATCCCGCTAGAATTGTTCTATTTTATACAAAAAAGATTAAAGCTTGACTGGACTAATGGCACAGACCTGGCGTGTCTGCTACAGAGAATTCTCTACAGAGAATACTAAATTCAGGAAAATGAAAATTCTGACTCTGTCCTCTCAGTCCTTCTAAAATTATGCAAATTTTTGTGGGTACATGGTAATTATTCAGACATACAAGCAACACATATTCAGAAGGTATGACTTCAAATAAATTGCTATAGGGTAGGAAAGACTCATAAAGAGAGCTTATTTCTAGTCATACACATACTTTTATCCCATTGCAAAAGAAGAGTTTGCTCATTCTTTCAGTGAAAACAAGCAATAAACCTCTCATTTTTCCTATTTATAGCAGCACATGGTAATTACTATGGAGTAGCTGAAACATTGTAAATTGGCACACTTATTCAGTGTGAGTTAATAATTTACATATTTGTGCCCTGAAACTAAGACTGGGCAGGTGGCTACAGAAATACCAACACAGTATTTTACTTTATATATGTTGTCTAAATCAGTATATTCCAAAACTGGATACTATCATTACTGCACGATTAGATGGTACTGAGACTAAAACACCCTGACCCTTGAGGGAAGGTATGAGAAAACTAAAGAAATTGCAAAATCAATGCGCTGCAACATATGGTGTTAACTGGAGTAACAATAAAACTGGCAGCTGCTAATCTGGTGCTGTTTGTAATATACAGCTTCTTTACCAGCTACCAAAACCATGGGGAGTACTGGAGAATCTTGAGACGGTTCAGTCTGCATTCTGAACTGTAAAGAAAACTAGAAAGTACTTATTTATTTAGAGACCACATGCTGTCTGAAAAGAACTGTACTGCCTGAGTTGGTTTTGAGTTAAAAGAACACATGTGGTTACAGATATTGCTCTAATCTATATCAGGCTGACTTTCAGAGCCATGGGGCAGGGAGGCAACCCTTGTGACGAACTCAGGAGTATATTGGGAGTTTCTGAACTTACCTCGGAACATGCTGATGATTACTATCACCTCAACACCTTCTAAGAGCTTTGCATCTAGGAAGACTGTCTTTGGAATCCTCTCATCTCTCCAGGGTAACCAGGCAAACAGGTGGGATTTATCTGACTCGGTTTTATGCATATTTTATGTAGACTTCTATTTCTAACATAGTGATTCCTCCTTGTCAATTGAAATAAATGGGTACTTCTTCAGGAAAGCCCTCTGACCATTTTGGAATGTCATAGAATCATAGAATCATTCAGGTTGGAAAAGACCTTCAAGATCATCAAGTCCAACCATCATCTGTGCCCACTA
>JANXJC010000013.1:2762163-2772884 GCA_027564655.1 Leptodon cayanensis
GGCGTTTGTCTTCCCAAGTGAGCGTTGGGCGTGATGGAGCCCGGCTGTCCTGGGGAGGGCTGAACACCCGCCTGCCCTGGCAAGTGGGGAAGGAATTCCCGGGTTTGCTTGGCTTTTGCTTTCCCTATTAAACTGTCTTTATCTCAGCCCACCAGTTTTCTCACTTTTACCCTTCCGATTCTCTCCCCCATCCCACTGTGAGGGAGGCGACCGAGTGGCTGTGTGGGGCTTAGTTGCCAGCTGCGGTTAAACCACGACACTTATGCAGATTCACATTTATTCCCTAGGCCTCTTTCATCAGTAAAGCATGCTAAAGAAAAGAAGACAAAAGAACTAAAGCCAAAATAAAACCTCCCAGGAAGGTTTGGATTATACTCGCATCTTGCAGTGTGAAATTGCTTTTCTTTTTAATATTTTACATGTTTCCATTTTAAGTAATCAGTCTGAAGAATTAGAATTACTGCCTTATGTTGTCGGTTATTCTCTTCTCTTTAAAACTCTGTCTAACGAGAGTATTTGTGATTTGAAATTTGTTAAGCAGTTGCCTGTGGAAAACCAATACTGCCAGGATATGTGAACTAGTACCATTTCCAGGAGAGCTGAACTGCACCTATCACACAATTTCTCTGAAATGTACCGTATTACTAGCTTCCATCTCATCGGATTGTGTTTTAAATGCCTTACAAAGTTTTCCACTAAGTATACCAGCAATTCCAGAGGTAATCTTTCAAAATCAACAGTTACGCAAGATTTTCTGTATTATCTGTAGGGATGAAGATGAGCTTATCAGCATCCAAGCCTTTTATCTGTCTCGACAAGGTAAGCATTGGCAAGGGAAACGGAGAGTGATATGCCACTCATACATTATTGAATAGCTGACAGGCACCATTAAACTGCTCCACATGAGATCAGACTTGCCATTCGGCACAAACAGGAGAGGTACACCAGAACACCAACAGGCATCCAGCTGATACCACATTCTTTGTTGTGGGATGAGTTTTCTCAAAAATAAAAGAGAACACAGCGGGTATTGATTTTCAGAATAATTTTTCCTTTCTTAGAAGCTCTGGTCCAGTCTTATTGTATAACATGCTGACAGTCTAAGAACAAATGCCTTTGTTCCAGTTCTGGGTTTCAAGGTATTTAATTGTAGCCAGATTCTTTTGTTGGCATATAAGAAGGGTGGAGGTGCAACCTATCCATACTTCAGTTCTATTTTAGGGTATTTTAATGTGCAGTATTTGAAACAGTGCTGCTAAACAGCATAATGCTCAAAGATCTCGCAGCAATGCAGAGAAAGCATCACAAAAAGTTTATGAAGAGCCTCTTTGATGTTGCTCCACTAAGCTTAGTAACATGTTTCGCTGTGGAAAGCGGAATTAATGACACATGATTCTACATAGATTTATGTCTTCTGTTTTGATGTCACTCCAAGAAGAATTAGCCCACACAGGAGTTCGCCATACATTGAGTGTTCTTACATACTTAGATGTATTACAAATACTTATTATATGATAGATATAGATTTACACATATATATTTGTGTTCACTTATATGGATTGTCTGAGATATAATAACACATTTAGTTGCATCCCCTCAAGGTGCCATCATAAGATGTCTTTCCTTTAGCTGGCTCCTGGAAACTTTTGGTAGGATTCGTCGCACCGAATGTAGACATCTATACATGTAAATTCCTTTTACAATCAGTTGACACTCCTAGAGTGTAATTCCACATTAAGATGTCTAAAAGACGTCAAGGAAATTTTTGATCATCATTTTCATTGTCAAATTTTATTGAAATTGCACGGGATGTTCACTAGTTATATGGCCTTGCCATAGAGATAAAAACACACACATACTATCACAGAGGACAGCAGTTTCATCTGCTTAGGAACCAGGATAAAAAATTATTTAAAAATCCCCCTCAGTGAATATTATTTTACAATTTTGTGATATTCCGATATTATATTTTATATATAGTCTTTGAATATCTGTAAATTCCTTTGAAAGGTTCAAAAATCTCTGGGTTTTGTTTAGATTAGAGCTATATCTTACAAAATAATCAGGCCTGCACACAAAACTTTACCCAGTAGCTCACAGGATGGAAACGAAGTCTTTGGTCTTATATACAAAATTTGCTCAGAGAAAGAGTTTATTCTCTTTATTTTTCTCATATCTTACTATGCATCCAGCAAAACTTTACATTAGAGTAATTTTAGTGCCAATTCCCCCATTTATTTGGAAGTTCCCTAAATGAACTCTCAAGGATTCATTGCATTGCCATTGCATATCAATTACTAGGGAGATGTAAAGTGTATCTACTATTTGCGTTAATGTGTTATCAGTTCTGTTGTATTTTGTCCTGTTCTATCAGAGCAGATTTGTTTGTAACCACTGGAAAACACATACACCACATCTTAAATGCCTTGCTTAGTGCCTTAAGCCTCTTGATTAGTGTCTCAACCTACCATTTGCCTCTCCTAAGAGTTTTCCTACTGTTCTAACATTCCGTTAAATCTTAGTGCTAATTCCAGAGCTCTATTTCCCTCTCACGTTAGAACCCCTTCACCTGCACAGGTGTACTGCTGCTTTTGGTGGGCGTTATCCTTAGCTGAGTTCCTATGAGACTCCCCTACTAGAAATAAAGGATTTGTTTACAGTAATACGACCTGTTACTGAATTTCTCAATGCCTTGTAGTCTTAGTGCACAAAAGCTAAGTAGTACCGGGGAATGATCCCAGGCAGCTGAGCTGTGTCAGTTTTGTTGTTAAATTAGTAGTGTTTGGAATGCTTTTGTCTAATGCTGGTCACTAATCCACCAATTTGTGAGTGTAGTTTGGCTGTTAACATGGTACTGTTCTGAATAAGTGGTTTGGATGCATCTATTCTGGTTTAGATGAGAACGGAGTTTAATAGCATGATTTTTGCTGTGCTGGTTGGCTTCAGTGCTAGTTCAGTGTGAGGGAACATGTCTGAGCACATTTAATTTAGTAGCATAGACATACACTGTGCATCTATGCAAGGAGTGAGATAAAGCCATCTATTCTTGACCCTTCTCCCTGAGTCCATACTACTGGATGCATAGTTTTCATCAACTGTTCTAGAAAGCAACCTGAGCTCAGACTGCTTATAAATTATGGAAAGATAAGCTATCACACCTAGAAAAGACTTTTCAGAACAGGGCACTTACCTGCTTGACAATGTCGAGGCAACTGGTTTCGAACCACTATGTTGTTGAAGAAAGGTAAGTATTGTAAGAGTTATTAAATTTAATTTCCCTTGTTGGCTAGTTAACTCAAAATTTACAGTACTAAGATAGTCATCTAGGTCTCTCATCCAAGAGTGGAATTCAAAATACATTGGTATGTGGGTAGGCTCCCCATAAAATGCTTGAAGAATGCAAGCCTCCAGAGCCACTATGCTGAGGAAGAGCTGCCTCGGCTAATCAAATAAAATGTAATCAAATGAAATGCAGGTAGATTTAAAATACCACCTCTCTGCAGGACCTTCATGCCTAACTGTAGGATTCTTTACTTGACTCAGATTTCAGCCCCCATCTTCTGATCTTGAGTTCTCTGGTAGTTCTTTCTTCACAACACATAGCAGCTGAAAAGATAGGAGGGGCTGGTCCTCCTTTTTCCACATGTATTTTTAACCAGTAGATCAGTCATTTTCATGCTTTCTCTGGAAGTGGATGTTTCGATGCTATTTGTTTGTCATAGCACACAGTGTGCTTGAAGCCAGAGTGAACCTCCTTTCCTACGAAACCCAACTGTGCCGGTATGTGCTCTTCATATTATTTATTATTCTTATGTAGAAATACATTTCTATTGAATCAGAAAGTTTGCTCTAAAGGCCATTTATTACACTTCCTTCAGCTCTCAACTGTGCTTTCAAATTTCTACCAAATAATCTTCTATTGAACCTTCCTATTATATCATGTTTTCAGCGCTCAGAAATTACCATCTATATGCATGCTTATTTTACTCAAAGTGTAGCCTCACCTAGAAAGACCTAAATTTTTTGTCAGCCCAGCCAAAGCTATGAGAATAAAACATAATGAGATCTCTTCTCACTTTTCATGGAAAAAATATATTTTTCCTACTAGAAATCCCTTGTTCTTGTAACATCCAAGACTTTAATCTTCATGACAAAACTGTAAAGTTAGGGTAAAGTTTTAATTTGCTGGACAGGAGGAAAAAGTACAATCTTCAAAGGCAACAGATTGGGATTTTTTTTTTTTTTCTTAATATACATAATATATTTTCTGAGTGTGGTTTATCTGAAGCCGTGTTTAACTTCTTTTTTCTTCCTTGTGGATTCTCATCCCAGTAAATAAACATTAACACCAATAACGAAGCTTTCACATAATAACGGAGCAGTAAAGCTCCATTTAAGTCACACACAGAATTAAGGAAAATAATATATATAATCCCCTATGGAAAGAACTTGATAGGGTGTGAAGAAAAGGTGTAGGCACGTTGTAAATATTGATCTATTCTTTTCGAGTAGTTTGCTAAGAAAATATACACCTTCCAACATAGCTTAATTCTTTTTTATTATTAACACAGAAGCTGAATTCACAGGCGGGCTGCAACAGGACAAAATGTTATCATGAATTTGGGGCCAGCAAAGCGTGATCGCAGCTCACAGCTACTCATATTCCGAAGGTGAGATAATTGGCCCTAACTGTGCTGAATTACTGCGAATAAACTCCTGGGCAAAGCTGCTAGCTGGGGACAAAAAGCAGACCTGTGCAAACACTTGTGTAGAAGTGAAACTGGGGTGCAGTGTGTCAGGTTGTTTTTATCTTTAAAGTGGGTTGTTTAATAGAGATTGGGGCATAGGAATAAATGCTGAGAATATATTGATTTTTTTAGCTCTAACTTTTCAGGTGGTTTTGCCATGGTGAATATTCTTTATGTCCTTCCCTGGTGTTATAGAAGAATGGTCTTTTTCTTTTCAATAAGGTACAAAATTACTTTGATGTTCTTCTTTGTACTGTTAATTTAAAGGACCTTGTATTTCTTCATAGATGTTACCTGAATTTTGCCATCTGATGCTGCAACCCACAAGCACAGTAGGAAAAAACTGAAATACAGGTTTTGATTACTGTGGAATTTGTAGTGGTGCCCAGTACCAAAGGAAATTTACATCTTTTATGTATAAAAATGGTGAGAATATTAGCCCATACAGTACATAAAAGTAATAGAACTCATATGTTGGGGTTTATTGGAACAATTTGTTAGTTATATCCCAGCAGAAACATCGCTGGGCTTGGTCTGATATTCTACCTGAAGAAATGACTATCACGTATATCCAAAGTACTGCATATAACGAAGTAATAATTTTGTGTTTTATCAGAATGTTATGTAATTTGATATCTATTTTGTCAATGAATTTGATGTTGACTGTCATGGATTTCATTAAGAATAGAATCAGCACCCAGTGGTGCAAACCAGCAATAGATCGTAGAGAGCTTGCAGTTTCACAGTTTTGATTCAGTCATCTAGGTTTATCCTTACATGTGCTGAACCAAAGATTTCTTTTTTATGTCATCCATTTTCCTCGCCACTCAGGACACTGAAAAAAACCCAACGGATAATGCAGAGTGTATGTACGACTAAATCACAGGTTGATCTGCATGTATGTAAAGAAAGTACTTAAAACATTTTGTAATCTCAGCAGTAATGACATGATAATTCATCAGAAGCATGACATAACGGAATTATTTGGTATGTTTTGTGAGACAGCACATGTAGTAGAAGTTGAAACAGCACAATTTTTTAGTGACACACACTTTCAGACAAGCTTTCATGAATAAAAATGTGAACATGTGGATTCCTTTGGAGATACAGGAGAAGTTCCTTTTTCTGCCTCAGTAAATTAAACTTCATATTTCCCGTGAGAATGTTCTAGCCAGCAAATGATACACTTGCTAGTCCCTCTTTTGAACTAGAGAAATTTAATTTGAGATTCACTGAGAAAATAACTTTGTAGTCTCCTGGTTTAGAGAGTACTCTAGTTTAAGCTCTTCAAGTCACTGTTCCCAGGGTTATTTTTAATTAAGAACAAACATATTGTCCTGGTTTTGGCTGGGGTAGAGTTAATCGTCTTCCTAGTAGCTGGTACAGTGCTGTGGTTTGGGTTCAGTGTGAGAAGAATGTTGGTAACACACTGATGTTTTCAGTTGTTGCTCAGTAGCGTTTAGTCTAAAATCAAGAACTTTTCAGCTTCTCCTGCCCAGCCAGCGACAAGGCTGGAGGGGCACAAGGAGTTGGGAGGGGACACAGCCAGGGCAGCTGACCCCAACTGGCCAGAGGGGTATTCCATACCGTGTGAGGTCATGCCCAGTATATAAACTGGGGGGAGTTGGCCTGGGGGGATCGCTGCTCGGGAACTAACTGGGCGTCGGTCGGTGAGTGTGAGCAATTGCATTGTGCATCACTGGTTTTGTATATTCCAATTCTTTTGTTAGTATTGTAATTTTATTATTATATTAACATTATTCATTTCTTCCTTTCTGTTCTGTTCAACTGTTCGTATCTCAACCCACAGGTTTTACCTTTTTCCCCTGATTCTCTCCCCCATCCCACTGGGGGGCGGGGGAGTGAGTGAGCGGCTGCGTGGTGCTTAGTTGCTGGTTGGGGTTAAACCACAACACATATATTGAATGAAACTTATTTCTGTTATTAGGTTATTGGTAAATGTAGGTGACCTATACTTTTACTTATACCTCACTAAACTTTTCACTTGAGAACAATATAAAATTAAGTTGCTCTCCCTTCCATTGCACCTCAAAGAATTTATTAAGATTTGTTATACTTCTGTTTTTCTAAACTTTAATTTTCAAAGTATATTCTAACTGGTATGAAACATAGCCTGTGCCCTCCTTCCTCCACCATTCTCATCAAATAATCACCATGTATTATGATAATTCTATAGTGATATAGAAAGGACCATTATCAGGATATGTTGGCATCCTGAAGTTTCACTTCAGCCTTCATGTTTAAAAGATAGGAGATAATGGTTTTTACTAGGAAACCTGCATCCGTATTATGCTGTGTTTTATTTACCTCTACTTGCAATAGTCTCTTCTTTCACAGTAATTTTCAAAGGAAAACATGATAGTTTTTTCTCCAGAAAGTATTGCCACACTTTCCCAGGTTTCATTGTAGGAGAAAATTTCTGACATACACGTGGCACTGCATATTCTCCAGATAAGATCAGAGTCAGATCTACCTATTCAGATGTTCCAGAATTTATATTGCAGTGCTTCTGCTTGCCCCATCAGGCAAAAAAAGGGAAATGAATATTTGAAAATTAGTTTATAATTATCAGGCAGAGATGGGTGACTTAACCAGAACTCTGCCATTCTCACCAGGTATGACTACCAATATGTGGTATTTCCTTTATGACTGTCTGCTTGCATTTTTAAGTGTTAATGATTACTAGCTTTTAACTGGATTATTTAACTTTTTGCCACTTACAAAATTATTTATCTTTCTCCACCAAAAAAAAAAAAAAAAGAATAAATTGTGAATTACTTTCATTTCCTTTCAACTTGGTTTTTCTCAAAAAAATTTGAATGTTACAATTTTAGAATGTAAATCTAAAATGTAGAATTACACCCAGTTCTATCAACCCATAGTTCATAGAGCTATACCAAAGAAAAACCCAGTAACAAAAAATTCATGAAAATTGCAAGGTATTAACCTATGCTGGTATAAAAATGTGGTCAGAGTGAATAGACAGGTACGTCTGCTTGTATGTAGCGGCCTATATCACATCCCAATAGGATCACTATTCAGAATGCAAAACATTTTTGCTAAATAAACACCACAAACATGCAACTGTCTTCAACCAATGTTATTCATAGAAATAATGACAACTAAGATATCAGTTTGCTCTCTTTTTTTCACTTGGATTATGTCAAAATATCTATGGAACACATTAATTTTGCATTTTTCCTTAAATATTAAGAACGCAGGAATGATTGTATTACAATGTTAGGTATCCTGCCTGATCATTAAGGACGATCTTAAAGATAGTGTAAGGGTTGTAACAACAAGGTAAGCATATATATTATTTTTCCTATCCTCAGGCTATTGCACATAACTACCCTATCCTCAAACTACTGCAGTGAATATTTCTGAGCTACAGGTGATTTCTATCTATTTAATAACACAAAATATATTTTTTGGAATGTTTCCAAGTCTCCCCTTTAATGCTTATAAATATTGTCCATCCACAATGTCCTTCAGCAGTAAGTTCCACAAGTCTATTACCTACTGCATGAAGAAATATTTTTTCTTTTTTTATCTTTTTCTTTTTTTTTTTTTTTTTTTTTTTAATCAGGGAAACTTTTTGGGTTTTGGAACCTGTCTCTAGCTATTTCTATTTAGCATCCCTAACCTTTTAAACCTTTTATGGGAAAAAATAAGGGAACACTGATCCCAGTTCAGTTTCTCCATGCTCCTTTTGATTTTGTAGATCTCTGTCATATTTCCCCCTCAGTAGTCACCATGTTGAAGAGACTTAGGCTATTCATCTCTTTATTGTACAAGAGCCGTTCTATAGTTTTGAACACTGTTATGGTTTTTCCCTGAGACTCGTCCTTTTTTCCTTTTCTACTCTATCTTTATTGAGATGGGGGGAACAGGATTGCCAACTGGATTCAAGGCAGATTAAGAATTTCTGCACTAAGTTAATTATTATTTCTGGTTTGTTGTCTGTTTCTTTCCTGATAATTCCCAATATTTGATTGGATTTTTCATTGTTACTGAGAACTGAGATGACCTGTCCAATCTTGACTCTAAGATTTTGTTCCTGAGCAGTAAGTCAGCTCTGATGCCATGATTTTGTATGTGAAATTAAGATTATTCTTCCTTGTGTGCAGTATTTTATTTATCTACATTGAATTTCACCTACTCTTTGATTCCCGTCCCTCAAATTTACATAGTATTTCTGCACTTCTTCACAATCTGTCCTTATTCTTACCATTACTAATAATTTTAGACCATCAGTCAACTTTCTGCTCACTTCCCTTTCCAGGTCATTTGAGAATACGTTAAACAACACAGGTCCCACCCCAAATCTCCAAGGTATTCCATTGGTGATCTTCCTTTAGTAGAAGATGTGACCATTTACTCCCACTTTTGATATCCCTAGTTTTCATCAACCAGTCATTCCTCCATATATTATTTTACTCTTCTATGCTATGTTTAAGTTGAACTGAGAAAAGCTAGAGAACAAAAAAGTGTAACCATATGGTACATATCTACAAAAAAATCCTAACAAGAAAACAAAAAACTAAAAGCAACCAAAAACTCTTCAAGAATATCTGCGGGGGATACATAACTCACACAGCATCCATGGAGCTCCAAGCACAAATGGCAGAACATACGACCGCTTGGTATGAAAAAGAAAAAGGTTGTAGAAGATAGTAATAGCTTTTTTTTTTTTACCAGCTAGGATAGTTTTCAAGCATGGAGAACTTCTTCAAATCAATTTTAGGACAACAGTTATAGAAATTCTTCTTCCCAGAGTTCACTGCAGAGAATTGAGGGATAAAAAAATTAAGACAGGAAAAAAGTAGAAATATTTGTATAAACAATATTTAGCTAAAGCAAATGCAGTGAAAAATGTTCATTCTGTTCTTTTGGAAAGAATAAATTCTTTCTTGGTGATTAAAAGTAACTTCTAAGTGAGAAGGCATTAACTTACCAGGACAAGAATGCAGAAGCCAAAGATGAAAGCTTACAATTGTCCCTCTAGTTGAAATCACACAGATGTTCCTATTAAATAAATAAGACTTGCTACTTTTTAATCTGTAGCAGCTATACTTATAAGACCATTTTTGCTGGAATTTTTAGGAAAAAAATGTTTAGAACCCTCCTAAATTTCTGGCATTTTTAACTTGCTTGTATTTTCAAAAATACCTAATCAAATTGGTTGCAGTAAGAATTTTTCTAACTGATTATTTCTTCCTGTTATTTCCTCCCTTATATATTTAGCTCATAAGACATTTGTATTCAAACTTCTTCCGGTACCTAGGGCATGCAGGTTACATCTAAACACGCTCCACTACTGATAAGGTTAGATCCTAGGTGGTTTTAGCAGCTGTCAGCGATGTCATACAAAACGTCAAAGCCTTGGAAGATGACAGAGAAGTGGTTCTTCATAAAATCATTCCCAGATGCGTATCTAAATCCTTGTATTTCTCTCTTGTCCCGGGGCACATACAGTTGTCTGATGCTAGCGTATGACCTGTGCGTGTTGGGCTCTGTCCACAAACAAGTCAAGTTGGAGACTGGTAAGTTCGCCCGAAGGGAACTGGTGGTGTTCTGCATAAGTGGGTTAAATGCTCTTCCTTCCTGCAGGTTCCAGAAGAGCTGGGATGTCAAATGGAGATTTTATATCTTGTGGCCTGACTAATAATTGAAAAAAAAAGGAACCTTGTTTTCAAAGCTGATGTTCCCCATGTTTCCATGGCAACCAGAGCATTCACTTACATCGCGGTTTCTAGTTTGTTACCTTTTAAAACTCATTTTTACTGTTAGTAATTTTTTTCCATGTTTTGACTTATATTAATAATAATTATATTTGACTTCTATATTGGGTGTCTCAAGGGGCCACCTTGTAAAGAACACTCACTTAATTTCATGGGAGTTGTTTAGTCATGTAACAGGGGGAGGGGGAGGGGAAGAGAGTGGAAGTTA